>JANJGK010000002.1:23235640-23248140 GCA_039081455.1 Macrobrachium rosenbergii | reverse complement strand
AGAAATGCAGACGAAGTGATGGGAAACAGAAATACAATAAATGGCATGATGAATAATTTGGGGCTATTTGATTCTTTGTTCTTTATGAAAGAGGAAATTAAAAGAATTCAGTGCTCATATACATGCAGATCGTTTAAAAGCAAAGGGTGCATCAATAATGCCGGAGTACAATAACTTTGAACGCTCAGTGAAGTAATTCTGATGTATGTATTATATATATATATATATATATATATATATATATATATATATATATATATATATATATATATATATATATATATATATATATATATATATATATATATATATATATATATATATATATATATGTATGTATAACTGAATCACGAAAATATGTATATATATATATATATATATATATATATATATATATATATATATATATATATATATATATATATATATATATATATATATATATATGTTAATGACCCTATACCCAGGTCAAATAGGGTCGTTTTCTATTGCTATATCTGTTTTAAGAACAGCACCAATCATCTTACTTTCCTAAGACTCTCTGGTAGCGGTGACCCACCTTGGGTCAGCAAATCCCTTCTCTCCCGTCGACTCCTCTCACTGAATCTATCCTCAAACAAAGGCCTACTGGAATTAAACACTGAGGTACAAAACTAGACTTTATTTGCAAATTTAACGAAAGTAATTCGGCAAAAGCTACAATCATGAAATGGAGTGAATTCCACAAACATTCAGATTAATGATTCTAGACCAACTAATACTAGTGACTAACACCCTGGTCAACAAACAAAATAAAAAGGTCATAATTATTCTAGACCACAATAAAAGTCATATAGTATGTATAAGAACACCACTTCCAAATTATTCGTCCTCACAGGACGAACCCAGAATTCCTGTTAAAAGAACCATATCATATATTAAAGCCTGATATGGTGTTAAATAACATCAATATTCAAAACAGAAAAATGCACAATGGCGAACAGAACAGGAAAATGCATAATGGAGACAGAGGAATTTCACTGCAGCACAACTGGGTATTTCCACATAATGTCTGGAAAAGATACAAGTGTTCATGAGTTATGGTGCTCACTTTTCTATGGCCGCAGATGAGATATCGTCACAGTGGTGGTTCTTAAACACTGCACCACGAACAAATCAGACCCAGTCACAAGATGAAGTTCTCCGTGAGTGTCTGTTCCTCTGATAATATACCATTAGAGAGTGCAACATACATACGCACTTACTTAATTGCTTCTTCCCGGAAATGTGACGACCCCAGTTCAATGTTCGAAGATCATGCTATCTCCATGCACTTGAATCATGGTCAAGAAAGCACAAATGCATGCGTCAGATACCCGCTGTATCTAACCATGTAAACCTCCAACGTCGACAAAAATGCACCTGGGGCGGATGTGCTTCTGACAGGCCAGCACATAGTTTGTCCAGACTTTATATATACAGTATATATATATATATATATATATATATATATATATATATATATATATATATATATATATATATATATATATTGTGTGTCTGCATACGCATACATACATGCGCGCATACCTATAAACATACATACATATATAAGTCTTGCGGAGTAAACTTGATAGGCCCAGACCTAAATTTCTTGATTCCAGTAGACACTGTTGACGGTAGGAGGGGAGCTATCCACAAATGGAGCAAACGTAAGCCAAGCGTTGTACCACAGAGCTTCGTTGCCGAGTTTGTCTCAATACACCTTTTTTAGATAAATAGATAATTGTATAAGTTTTATTATTTTGATTATTTTTATGTTCAATAAGCATACGTAGTGTTAAAATACAAGAGACTAAAAAATGTCTAAAATTATCAATGATAAAAAAAGGAGAATGATTAGGAGGAAAATCGAAAATTCAATGAAAAATAAAGAAGCGAAGGAAGAGTTCGGAAGGGACTATTCAGGGAGATAAGGGAAAAACAAAACAGAAATAATAATCTCTGAAAGGTAATGAAGTCCACTAAAGGGGAGGAGACAGACGAGACTCAAGTTGTAATCAAGATTAAAGTGTTTAGCCGCAACTGGAGAGAGAGAGAGAGAGCTCGAGTGGCACTCGAGAGTCTCTCGCGCACAACTTTTCACATCTTCGAGGGTCATCCGGAAGTCGCACAAAGTTGGGACGAAAAAAAAAACATCGCTCAAAGCATCTACCTCATTTCAGTTAATATGACAATTTCATTTTTAAAAATCAACGCATAATTACGTATGCGATCGAAATGAATGTTTGCCCTACTCGAGAGCCTTGGGTTCGATCCCTGCGTGGGTAGAAATTTAATCTGAGTTTTGTTATAGTTTCCGAAAGAAAAATTTTGTAGCTAATGCTTGAGATTTCTTAATTTTGCAAAGTAATTCAATTCGTATTGAGACATTGCAGTAAGAATTTAATGAAATATTGCATGAAATGGTCTTTTACTTTGAAAATTTACAGTATCAGTTGATATTTACACATTGCTTTCCTTTCTTTGAGATCTATTCAAAAGAATGATAAGCAAATACTATAGCACTGAAAAGCCTAACATATACAACGCATAACAACAGAAATAATATATTTTATGTTTATGATCGTTCTCAAATCCAGAGAGAGAGAGAGAGAGAGAGAGAGAGAGAGAGAGAGAGAGAGAGAGAGAGAGAGAGAGAGAGAGAGAGAGACATAAATAGGAAATGATACCTCAGTGGATGCATCATTCCCGTCATACTTTACCAGACATACTTCATCAAGCATGTTTCATGCACTCACGACATTCAGGCACCTACAGTAGAACACCGCTTACGGCTTCGGGATTAATGCCCCTTGGAAACGTTCCTTCGGGGATTTAATTAAACAAGTTTCGGTTGAAAATTCCGTTGGCCAGAATAGCGATGGACGGCGGTCACTCATACTTTGGCGGCGATTAATTTCTGCGAGAAACTCATCCAAGTTACGCAATATCACACTTGATTCCATCAAAACGTTATTAATCAAATCAAAGTTAGAGCTGCGAGAAAGGCCGTCGTCCCACACTGACGGCAATGTTTGGTGATCGACGTCACAGTTAAAAGTGTATGCGCAAGAGTTTTAGTCAGGTCCGGTAAAAATAAAAACTTCCAGGTAATGAAAACAGTGTGACACAGTAGCATACGACAGGTATAAGGATTCCAGCTTCTGGAACTGTTCTCGTCATTGTCACGCTGTATCCCTGTTCTTCCTCGAGGAATTTTAGTCATTTCTCTTTCTTCGATTGTGTCCCTAAGATAGTTTTAAGAGTTCCTCTGAACAACAAGACTCCTTGTTAGTAAAAGACCAATTCGCTAACGTCATCAAAAACTAGACTTACTTTTATTTTTATATGTGTGGTAATTGGAACAATTAGCAGTAAATTACGTTATATTTGACAATAACCATTATTTGACTGATTTTATGTTTCGAGGTTAATTGAGTAGGAGGCATGGCAATACTGCTTTTCTTAAATTGTCATATCACTCCATTTTTCTCTTCTTTTTTAAAGCAATGTTAATTAAAACTATTTCAGTGTTCGTATGATCGCAACATTATTGTTTAATAAACTGCTATAAAATGCAAGTGCTTGCAGTAAACATTGCATAATGTAGTATAAATTTAGACTCAGTTGAAGGCCAAGATGTGATGCGATGACATCGATCATTGCTGAATCTTCTTGTTTTTACCAACAACAAAGTCAGGGACCAAAAATGAAGAGAAAATGAATGAGTAATTAATAAAACAAAACTAAGATAAAAAACAAAACAAATAGATAAGTGTGTGTGTGCGTGTGTGTGTGCGAGAGAGAGAGAGAGGATGCAATAGAGTATAGAAATATTACGAAAACAATGTGAATATGACAGTTTTAAATTATTGTTGACAATAAACAAAACATTTATTTTTGGACGAAAGCCATTTTAATGGAATCATATATACTTAGTAATTTTTTTTTTTTATAATTGTTAGTGGGGAAGTTAATGTTCCGTTATCGGAGTTAGACTGAGGTTAGATAAAAAAAAAAGCAGATGTAAGCAATTACTTTGTTTTATTTCAAATCTGAATAGGGACATAAAATAAGTCCATTTTTGTCAATATACTTCATTTAAAAAGTAAGAAAGTTGGTTCCAAGGGTTAAACTGATGGATAAATTTATATTAGAATGGGTAAATACATCATATTTGAAGGAATGAAATGACAAGATTTTCCTAGAAATTTCCTCATTTCTTGTTAGTTCTAACTAATAACTTCAGCACCTCTGTATGTAGGGATAAGAAATGATCTGGCATCATAGTTTCAAAGGTCAATGATACGTCAATGTCTCAGGATACGAAACCAATGAGGTTGTAAAATTAAATCTAATTTTTCGGAAAAATTTAAATTTTTCTTCATAATTTTCAGCCTTCAAAGGCTGGTTTCTGATTATCATTCCGCTCTTCGAACTTCGCATTTGGAATGTAAAAAGCAATGAGTGCAATACGGAATTATTCCCATCCATTAGAAACACGATGTAATCTCATGTCACGGGGAATACCTTGAAGATTTCCATTACAAAAATTTGTATACGTTTCACTTTTACAGTCTTGATGTTATGGTGGAATGACAACATGGTGCACTGTCTCTGACTAAAAATGTATTATTTCTAGCTTCTTTTTCCGCATTTTTGTAACGGAAATATTTGGGAAAGTGAAAAAATAACCTGAAAGAAAATCTTATTTCGGTTATGAATATGATGGCGACGTGAAACTTTGTGAAATTTACTGTAAATGAAATTCCGTACGAGAGATACATTTAAAGAATCTGCAGACATTGGAGCCCAGATGTTGTCTTAAAGTCCACTTTCCGGGTTAATGCGATTAGACCCCAAAACAAATTCACAGATTTTTATTTTGTTTCATTAATTTAGTTTCTGAGTTACTCGTTTAAAAGTGTTACAAGGAAATCAATAATTGCTTTGTTTGTATAGATTATCCACAACTTTTGCAGTCATTACTCTTACCACAATGTTGCTTTTGAATGTAATAACCAACAAGTAAAAAATACGTCAAAGTTTCTTCGGCGCAGTCGAGTTTTCTATACAGCGTATAATGTTGTATGAAACTCTCATCCTCGGCCCATGAAACTCTCAGCCGCGACCCATGAAACTTTCAGCCACGGGCCGGTGGTGGCCTGTGTTGTTGGCACCTATAGCGGTGCCAGACGTACGTTCCTGGCTAAATTTAACCTTAAATAAAACAGAAAAAGTGCAGATGGACAGACAAATAGCATCTCAGTAGTTTTCTTTTACAGAAAACTAAAATGAGAATACTCTCATCACTACTTTTCTGAAAGCCTAAGAAATAAATATATTTTCACTTAGTATATATAAATATATATATATATATATATATATATATATATATATATATATATATATATATATATATATATATATAAATATATATATATATATATATATATATATATATATATATATATATATATATATATATATATGTGTGTGTGTGTGTGTGTGTGTGTGTGTGTATACACATATAGGGATACTTGATAATGAGGACTGAAGGTCCTAGAAAACTTATAACTTTTGTAACTTTTCCTGAACAAATATCTCTGCTAGATACCATCCAGTTTTAATGAGGTCCTATCAGTAATATATATATATATATATATATATATATATATATATATATATATATATATATATATATATATATATATATATATATATATATATATATATATATATATATATAGTATATGAGGTGTGACAATAAAGAACGAGACTTATCTCGAAATAGTTTTATTACAATATCTACAGAGAAATTGCATATTGTCCCCCTTCAAAGTAATCCCACTCTCCCAAGAGTTAATGCACTTCTGTATTCGCGTCTGCCACCCACGAGGGAGATAAGGGGCTCCAAGGAGGAGGACTTTGCCATCCTCCTCCTTGAAGCCCCTTAGCTCCCTCGTCACAGTGGCCTTGATCTCTTCTACGGAGGTGAAATGGGTTCCTTTGAGCACAGTCTTCAGCCTTGGGAAGAGCCAGAAGTTGCACGGGGGGGAGATCCGGGGAATAAGGAGGGTGGTCGAGAGCTGCTATTTGTTTGTTGGCCAAGAGCTGCCTCACACTGAGGGCGATGTGTGCAGGCGCATTGTCATGGTGAAACAGCCACGAATTGTCTCTCCACAGAGCCCGCCTGCTGCGTCGCACCCAGTCAAGGAGGTGATAGAGGACAATGCATTTTCCCCATATGCCTCTTGGAGAAGTTTGAGACACTTGGTTGGGCCCTTCCCCAACTCAACCAGGAATTTCAAATTGATTAACTGCTCCATGTTTGAGCCACCTCCAGTTGCATGACATGGCATAACAGCAGTGTGATACACAGCAACCTGAAACAGAAGCACAGAGTGAGGAGGTGAACAATATTATAGCAGAGTAGTGGTGGGATGTTGCACAACACAGTGACATAAGCAGTTAGCCAGTTGGTATTGAGGCATAAGTGGCTTCCACAGTTTTGTTTCTATATTGTCTCACGTCGTTTATACTAGCTGGCCAACCCAGCGCTGCCCGGGAAAACTCTGAAGGACTGTCCCTTTTATCCAGGAATTACTGTACTGACTGTCCCTTTTATCCAGACATTACTGTGCTGACTGTCGTATTTATCCAGGTATTTCTATGGTAACTGTCCCATTTATCAAGGAATTACTGTACTATCTGTCCATTTTATCCAAACATTATTGTGCTGACTGTCCCATTTATCCAAATATTACAGTGGTAACTGTCCCATTTATTCAGGTATTACTGTGATTACTGTCACATTTACCCAGGTATTACTGTGCTGACTGTCCCATTTATCCAGGTATTACTGTACTTATTGTCCATTTTATACAGGTATTACTGTAGTGACTGTCCCATTTATCTAGGTATTATTGTGGTGACTGTCCCATTTATCCAGGTATTATTGTGGTGACTGTCCCATTTATCCAGGTATTACTGTGGTGATTGCCCCTTTTATCCAGGTATTACTGTGGTGATTGTCCCATTTATACAAATATTACTGTACTGACTGTCCCATTTATCCAGGTATCATTGTATTGACTGCCCCTTCTACCAGGTATTACTGTGCTGAGTGTCACTTTTATCCAGATATTACTCTGTTGACTGTCCCATTTTTCTATGTAATACTGTGCCGTCCGCTCCTTCTATCCAGATATTACTGTGCTGGCAGTCCCTTTTATCCAGATATTACTGTGGTGGCAGTCCCTTTTATCCAGATATTACTGTGCTGGCAGTCCCTTTTATCCAGATATTACTGTGCTGGCAGTCCCTTTTATCCAGATATTACTGTGGTGACTGTCCCTTTTATCCAGATATTACTGTGCTGACTGCCCCTTTTATCCAAGTATTACTGTGGTAACTGTCCATTTTATCCATATATTACTGTGATGCCTGTCCCATTTATCCATGTATTACTGTGCTGACTGTCCATTTTATCCAGGTGGAATTACTGTGGTGACTGTCCCATTTATCCAGGTATTACAGTTCTGCCTGTCCCTTTTATCCATATATGACAGTGGTGATGCACAATTTATCCAGGTATTACTGTGGCAACTGTCCTTTTTATCTAGGTATTACTTTGCCAACTGTCCCTTTTATCCAGGTATTACTCTGGCGACTGTCCAGTTTATCTAGGTATTACTTGCTGACTGTCCCTTTTATCCAGGTATTGCTGTGGTGACTGTCCTTTTTATCTAGGTATTAATGTGCTGACTGTCCCATTTAACCCCCACTTAACTGAAACACCCAAACTAAACCTAAACACACCTCCCACTAAACCTAAACACACCCCCTACTAAACCTAAGCACACCCCAACTAAACCTAAACACACCTTCCACTAAACCTAAACACACACCCACTAAACCTAAACACACCCCCTACTAAACCTAAGCACACCCCCACTAAACCTAAACACACACCCCACTAAACCTAAACAGACCCCTCACTAAACCTAAACACTCCCCCTACTAAACATAAACATACCCCCTGCTAAACCTGAACACATCCTCACTAAACCTAAACACACACTCCTACTAAACCTAAACACACTCCCTACTAAACCTAAACACACCCCTTACTAAACCTAAATACAAACCTTGATACAGAATTATTAATCACAGGAAGGGAAAGCATTTTCAATAATATATTCTGTGGTATCGAGCACATGAAATGAGGTATGATAAATCCGTAGAGTTTATTTACCACATAAGTTACAAAGGTAAGGGGGAAGGGGGGTGGGGGAAGGGGAAGGGATGTACGGATTTGAAACCTACCCCATTATCCAAGTTGGGTCAAATGATAGCCACATGCCAAATTCTGGCTCGGTCAAGCAGTTCGGATTTCTATAGCGCACGAACATACAAACATACAAGCATTCACTTACTTCTTCCTAATGAGCACCATATTCTTTGGAAGCTTGAATTTCAAGTCAGTGGCCCCTTTGGTTGGATTGTTCCATATGAATATGGTTATACATACATACATACATACATATATATATGTGTATATATATATATATATATATATATATATATATATATATATATATATATATATATATATATATATATATATATATATATATATATATATATATATATATATATATATATATATATATATATATTTACGTTTTTCCTGCGATTTTAGTTTGAGATATTCTCTGTGAGACAGGTAGCAACAATTTAAGGTAATTTAACCTTGTGATTCTGACTTCGTGGGTCCAGGAAAACGTAAAAAAGAGGAAAACAAAGGGGAATTTCATATGAGCGTAGGGCTCTTATTACTGAGGGAAATATTACGTAAAACACGTGGGCAAATTTAAAGGAGTGTATTAACATAAATGACATCAGTACGGGAAAGAGGAACGCAAGTAGATTATTGATCCTGAAGGGGATTCCTACGGGATGAATGAAACTGGGGGATTCCAGACACAGTCCAAGAAGCTTCCACGAAATAGGGTCCCTCTGAAATGAGAGATATGCACATTAAACGCCAGTAATGAAAATAGACAAAAGAATAATGAATTCGAAGCTGCACTGAGGGTGCCAAAGGACTTCGATGAATTAATAAAGACTCAGTACTGCCGATGCTAGAGGTGCACGGACATTAGACAATGGATTCGGTGATTACTGGCTCACTATTTAAGTAAATGTTACGAGACAAAAGCATGACTGAATGGAGGTTTTCCAGAGGACTTTACCGTAACTTTGTTTCCAACGAAGCGCAGAAAGGGGTCCGTGGATGACTTGCGATTTCTGAGGGCGAGTTCTTCCACATGTTAGGATGCAAGGGCACGGCGAGGGGGACTTCTCGAAGAAGGGCAACGCGTGGGAATTTCACGAAGGGCTGGGCAATTCTTGAGGGGCACCCGGCAGGTCAACGGTAAAGCGAGCACGTGGCTTGCGGTCGAAGGGCACGAGGAGAAAGTATACTTTGGAAAGGGCCACGTGGTTAGCTAAGGACTTATCAAAGGGCAGGTGGCTTGGTCCTTCTTCACTCCCTGTCGTCCCCCCCATGTGTGTGAGGCAGAGGCCTTGTGTGTTCTGCTTTTATCTCCTCCTATGGGGCAGGGGCACTTCCAACATATGGGGGTGTTGAATCATCTTCCAGCTGAAGCCTGCAGGGGAGTTTTGCCTGTAAGAAAACCCACCAGACAGAGATCACTTTTGCCTTGAAGAAAGATCTGTTTGGAAAGGAGTGGCTTTTAATCTTTTAAACCCTTGTATTCTGACCGTGCTAAGTCGATAGACAGATGGTCTATCGAGCGGGCGGCTTGCAGTAAATGAAACAACACCACAACCAACAACAACGAAAGAGGGGGAGGCAATATGCTAGCGAATTCTTGCTAATCATAATAATATATATATATATATATATATATATATATATATATATATATATATATATATATATATATATATATATATATATATATATATATATATATATATATATACACACACACACACACACACACACACACACACACACACACACACACTCATAGTATGCATGTTACAGTATCAAAAATCTCACTTACTTTAGTGGGCTGCTAGTGCATTAGAGCAGAAAATGCCTTTTCACAGCTGTTCTCTTGTCAATAGGCAATCCCGTGACAAGCTATTTTACTACAGAACATATCTCCAAAATTTGTTACAAAGACTTGAAATTAAAAAGTCTATTTTCGTTCCATTTACTGAAGGTCTTTATTCCTCTTATTACGCAACTGGCGAAAAACATGAAGAGAGGTAAATATGAAATATCGTTCGATTTAAGATGCGTTGGTATGAAATATTCCTTTCCGAAAAGGAATTAAATTTACCGGAGTGTACTCCAATAATGCTCTTTGGGTTCTGAATCGAAAACATTAAAAAACAGTTTTATGAAAAACGTCTACGTTACTTCATTTTTATCTTAACGTTATATTCTTGAAGAAAAGGATTTGAAACGTGTACAGTAAAGAAATGATAGAGACTAAAATTGCTGTTGTTCGTGAACGGAGAAACTGGTGAGGGGTGGAATTTTTTTGAGTCACATTCATCATGCATATTGGGGGGGGGGGGCCGCCCGAAGTCGGTATTGATGCTTGGGACACTGTTGCTTATTAGGGATATGAATTGAATAGGGACACGTGTTTCAGATAATCTATTGTAGTGTTTCTATACTCGCGTAAATACCTTATCAATACAACACTAATCAGTAGGATTTTGTACAAATACACCAAAAAAAGAGGAATATAACAATAAAACAGAGGAAAATTTCTACTTGATTTTTATGATCTCAGATTTCAATAATTTATTTCCAAAGCATTTTTTCTATTTGATAAATCATTAGAAACTGTAAACAGTATCACAATCCCTATGACAATAAAACAAAAGACAGTCACTTATTGTGCGCCAAGTGAGAGCGTTAATATGAGGGATCTAGGGACGGCCTCTGCACTGGAGAATATATTAGGCTACATCAAAGTATATATTACACTTCCCTTATGGCAAGGGCTATACCTAATCAGGCCTGCCGCTGGAGCCCTTCTCCCGGAGGGATCCTAACGAAACGCAGTAACGAAATAGGTAATAGAGGAGACTAATGATAATAAGGCAGGATCCAGCCGTATAGTAGCTATAAATTCGGTCTTCCATGAACTGTGGTTATGTGCGCTGGACATAACTTAGTATGCTAATATATTCATGTATACAGTGTTAGCCATATTGTAATGTATGAGAGTATGTATGTATATTTGTATTTTAACGTTTTTAAGTTTAGTTTTTAAATGAAAATGTTCTAAAATAGCTACCACAACGATAGGAAATTTTTCACTGATATGCCTCAAGATATAAAACTCAAGACTGCAGCATCATCTGAATTACTTAAAACCGTATACTTATACATAAAACAGTGCCTGGTGAAGCGCCTTAGTAATTTCATCTAAACTGAGTAAAATAAAGGCTTTTAGTTGATGGTCACAGAAATAAAATCTACATGGAGCAAAAATGTTCAGTGTGTACGAAGTGGTCAAAATAATACAAAGGAAATAATGAATCTGCATTTATCTTTATCCCAAACTGGATAAAGATATCGTAAAAAAATATATATATAACCAGATCATAAGTACGCAACACAAGCGAATCATTAACTTTTGAATCAGATCGTTTCCCGGTGAAATTTTTTCTCGTCCCAGTGACGTCCTTGATTAAGGCACGTGAGTCTTCAAAACAAAAATCCTGATTAGACCAGAAAGTCACTATGTATATGTATGTGTGTGTGTGTGTGTGTGTGTGTGTGTGTGTGTGTGTGTGTGTGTGTGTGTGTGTGTATGTGTGTGTGTGTGTATGTGTGTGAGAGTGAGTGTGGTTAGGCGTGGGGGCCTGCTGTGTTGAGTAAGGCAAGGGTTGAATGGGTCATATTAATTAGGTGCGGGAGTGGGGGGGTGGGGGGAGCTGTAAAAGGGAGACCAGGTGTCTCAGGATGCGGGTTAATTATAGTTCAGAATCTGAGGAAAGGGAGGGAGTGAAAAGTGAGGCGTTTTTCTTCCGAAAAAATTACTCTTGGACAGGAAAGATTTTTCAAATGTCAGTCTCCAGGAAACTGTTGAAGACATCACTTGACGAGGCTGATTGCCAAGGCACCAGATGTGAAAGAATAGAAAATATAAGATCATAATTCACTCTGAATGGAGCATCCTAATTTGAATATGCACAGCAATATGTAAATAAATTGAATGGGTGTTTTCTTGACTTCCCTAAGCTAGCAATGGCACAGATCAAGGTCTGAAAACTCAGGAAGTACTATCCCAAGACAAAATCTGGGTTTTGATATAAACCTGCACTTAGAAATTAAAATACGTAATCCACAACATCATTGCAAACGAATTTAAAAAGATATTTTCTGAACCAACCCAAACTAAAAAAAAATAATAAAGTTA
>JANJGK010000002.1:23210640-23230640 GCA_039081455.1 Macrobrachium rosenbergii | reverse complement strand
AGAAACTTCGGCGCATTTTTTACTTGCTTATCTTTTATAAATACTTTGTAATTATTATTTTAAGTACAGCTGAAGAGGACCTGAGTAGAGGTCGAAAGCTCCTATTGCTGTATTTATTTACTTAAACTTTGTGCTTCTATAGGGGCTTTTTTCTTAACCAATCAAGACAAACATATGGCATTAGGCTCCAATGATAACTGCGATATGAAGGTCATTTTCATAAATGAATTTATAGCATTTGCTGACTAGCTTTACTTCCTTCAGACTTAGCCTATTTTCTTTATCAAGATTTCAACTGATAATACATACCAAAACAAATTTCAAGTCAGATTCCTGACAGTCATAGTCATTACACGGTAGCCTACCCTACCATGACTGCTTAATGCACATTTGGCCTTCCATATGGGCTTCTGCTTTTGGTCTGAGGTCTCCCTCATTTGCAAAATCCAAGGAAGACCAATGGAGGCCATTTAGTGTCCAGCCATGCTTGAAGGCAGCTTGCATGGCGGCCCAAGGTAAAATGTTAAGACCTAAAGCAGGGGGAGGAGGAGGAGGCGAGAGAATGAGGGAAGAGGTAACAAGATGTGTGGAGATGGGGAGAGAGAATAACAGCAAGAAAATGAGGAAGAAAAGTAATGAATAATATTAAAAATACTAAACGTTTGTAATAGCATCAACATATTTAACATTCTCAAAATCATATTCAGTTCAATTTCTCTAAACAGTTTGAAATGGCGCACGGAAAGAATAAATTACAGAAAGAGTAAGAGAGAAAAAAACTGACGATTGCAAAAATGGAATCTTTCTTTTCATCGTCAGCCCAGATTTTGTGCAAATTTTAGACATCAATAGATGGAGGCAATTCAGGGAGAACGTAATGATAGGAAAAACGAGAAATAAAAGCAAAACCATCCGTAATTATTTACCTTTAGCTTTATTTCATCAACAGTGATTTAACGTAATTTTCCTGACAACATTTTCAACTTGATACCTTTTATTCACGGGCGAAATATACATTGCCATTTTCATGTATGATCTCGATAATTTTGTTGTATATATGTAGTTTTCATTAGAGAATCGTCAGTTGGTGATCCTGAGATTCCTTTGAATTTTCAAAGGCTGTATTCGAATACAGAATGTTTTCGTATTCGTTTTCAAGTGTCTGTGGTTTGCTCGTAATTACATGTGCTCTTATTTTGGTTAATAATAATAATAATAATAATAATAATAATAATAATAATAATAATAATAATAATAAAAATAATAATAATAATAATAATAATAACAACAATAATAATTCGCACTGAAAGTAGTAGTAGTAATAGTTTGTTAGACTCCTCCGATACAAAATTCGTCTGTTTCTCAAGTTTTCAAGAAAAAATCTCGTAATTATTATCAGAAAATGCACATCTCTGCCGGTAATAATTCTTTGGGAAAAAGTTGACCCATTTACGAAAGCAAAAATGAAGGAAACGTTTCAAGACAAAAATTTGTTCTCTCTTGGCCTTAGTTATTTCGCATCGTCTGTCTCCCCTTGGCCAAATCCGTTCCAACTTTCTTTTCCTTTTTCGAATCCTCGGTAATTTATCTCTTTTGGACAGAAACCAGATACATCCACATCATTTATGATGACGTAATGATATGTCATCAAGCTGAAATCTTTGATATGTGATCCATTTATCAAATCATTACTCTCCATGTGCAAGACGTTTTGCCCAAAATTTTCGCTTTCGTCCTCTGCAATGGGCAGTCGCTTTTCCGGAATGAAAATTTGGAGCGATTTTACACGAAGGCTTCGACTGGTATGCATGTATGTATGTATGTATGTATGTATGTGTGTATGTATAATGTCCTGATGTTTTCGGTTACATGGAAAATGAATAATGACATATTCTGAAATCAGTATAAGGATTTATAAATGTAAGATACGGAGAATGTTAGAGTAAACTTATATCTTTTAAAGAGATGTAAGGTGCTCTTAAAGTAAATAAATCTTAATTTAGTGAGAGAGAGAGAGAGAGAGAGAGAGAGAGAGAGAGAGAGAGAGAGAGAGAGAGAGAGAGAGAGAGAGAGAGAAAGCTCAGTTGTAGTTAATATAATTATGCAAGTGTTTGTTGACGGAGAAATATATTGACTACTAGGTATTACTAACATCATTGTTATCATCATCACCGCCACGCCACAATTCATTACCATTATCATCAGAAGGTTTCCCCACATCCTTTTCATCGTTAAAAAAGTGCCATCAACTTTGAACGTTGATGTGTATATTGTCATTATTTTAATTGAAAAACCACGACTAAAGCATTGTTTGAGAGAGAAAAAATAATTTTTCGAAAGAAGAATTTATATATTGTGATGTGTAAATACACAAAATATTGAACCAAATCCCTTTTGTTTAGACAAAGTGATACCTAGCACAAATTTCTTTCATATTATGTCTTTTACTAGGAGAGTTCTCTGTCCCCTATCAGTCGCGTTAGATAAAAGATAAAACCAGCGTTAAGCAGCTCCTCATGGTTTGAGTTGGTTTTGCCTCGACATTCCATTTCTCTCAGCTGCCGAACTCAGTCCATGAATCTCACCAGTTTTTGCTTTTTCATTCACTTGAAAATAAGGACGCCTAACTAATATGGATTGAACACAGAATTTTTCGAGGTTTTCCTTCTTCAGTTATTAGAGTTTTACTATTTTGTTTAAATATATATATATATATATATATATATATATATATATATATATATATATATATATATATATATATATATATATATTATGATATGAGGGTATGCCATTATGATGATGAACTGGACGTCCTATCTCCCTCCAGCGGTCTGGTAGGTGATCAGTTAATATGAACGCACGCAGTCCAGTTTACGATGTTTATAAAAAAATTGCATTAAAAAAATCCTCAAAGATTCAGATACGGTAAAACATCTTTATACCAGACTAATTTATTTTGCACAAGTGTCGTCTTAACATGCTCATTAAACAGAAGACCACAACTTACAAAAAAGTATATGCGTATGAATTTGTATAAATGTGTTTTATTCCTCAGCAAAGTTTCATCAAGGAATTGGATGTATTATTAGTGTAAAATGAGTGTGCTTTAAAGTATAAGCCACGAATATAACTTGACATTCAATTCGTAATAAAAAATAAACTTGGCAACATCAAATTGTTATGGGAAAAGGCCCCAGAAAATTCATGGCGTTTCTTAAAATAAACATCGCTGCGAAAAGTGGTTGGCAGCGTCGTCTCGAAATCTGTGAGAAACTGAAAATACTTGGAAAAAACGACCAGTGATACCTACTGGGTTCAACAAATAGTACTGCGTCATTTCTACAATATTTCATATTCAACAGCCAACCCGTGTTTGCTTTAAAAAGTCAATTGCGGAGCAGAAATTCCATTTCATTTAGCGGGACGTTTGTACAATTTCCGTATTCCGTTTGTCGGAAAGGACCATGTAGGAAATTATTTAGATTTTACTAAATGTGTGTTATGCTGGTGCTACTGGTGTACCGAAGGGCCCCTTAGTCGACTTCTTGCATTGGGATCTATTTGCAATAACCCCAGGGATTCCTCATTTGCTCGAAGTTCTTCCTTATTTACAAGGGGGATTTGAAACAAATGAGGCACGTTAGATCTAAATAGCCAACAGTTTAATATTGAACCTAGATACCATCATCATCATCATCATCATCATCATCATCATCATCATCATAATTAAAATTATATCTCCTAGAGAAGTATTAAACTGGCAGAGAGTTACTTTTGAGCGAACGAATACCTAAATGATTTTAAACGCGTAAGCTTAAACGGGCAAGAGCAAGAACGAGGTGCTTTTCGAATTTCAGTACAATTACTTTAACAGGGCATTCTCCATTTAATGTATCGTGGGTATCAGAACATAATTTTATCTGATTTATTCTGAAGACAGAGTGTTGCCTGCATGCAATGGAATTACTTAGTATTCAGCAGCGATTGTGTCAGGATCTTATCCCTCATTATTGAGAAGGCTGTTGTGTACATGTGATGCAATTGCTTTCATTTTGAGCTGAATATATCGTAAATTCAACTTATTTTAATTTTAGAAAGGTCATTTTAAAACGATATTAAGTCATTTAATATTATATTATGTAAATAAAGATTTCTCATTACAGCGTTTTCCTCTTAACTCCATGTACACTTTAGAAGGCTTTATCGTGGATTAGATATCATAGGTTTCAGAATTACTATATGAATACTTGGCCCATTTTTTGAATCTTCAAATAGATATTAATGTATTATCTTTGTCTTATTTTTTGGTATTCACTGTAATGGGTTTTCTAATGAATAAATGCGCATGTATGAAAATATGATCTAAAGTATATATGGGGAAGAAGTATCAAGTTCTGACGAAGTCTGACATAATCGTCATTTCTTCATTTTTCCTTGCATTAGCGAGTCAGAATGTCATTCAAAATCGTTTATCACGTAATGAAGGTAATAATCCTTTCACTAGACAACAGAAAGAGAGAGAGAGAGAGAGAGAGAGAGAGAGAGAGAGAGAGAGAGAGAGAGAGAGAGAGAGAGGTGTCACAAATGAAAATTTCTGTGGATGTTTTGTCATGGCATTTATTAAGAAATAAAAGATTGGACCAATGAATAAAAAAAAATGAATAATCCAGATTACTTTGGAACTTTTAACAAAATATTTCCTCTCTAATTAAAGTAGAAAACCACCCTTTCCTCTTCTCGAGAATTCATTTTGAACTTGTTTCAAAGACAACGGTTGGATAGTTAGTAAAAAAATTCTTTTCAAGTTCAAAATAAAAGCTGAAGCTCAATTTGGGAAATATGCCTCAATGGATGATTTAACATATCGTTTTGTATTATACGACTATTTTGACATTAGCAATAAAGAAAGCTTTTCACAGCTCAGTCCTTAGCCATCTTTCAGTGTAGGCTACTGACGATGTACTTCAAGCACTCGTACATAATAACTATTAAAAGCTTGTTTATGCCAGGCTTTAAGTATTTACTTAGTTGCATCTTACTCCATACAGTATCTTGAACACTAATACCACTTCAGAAACACTGATTGGGTGTTCTAGTCCGCCTTTGCTTGAACTTGATCATATTGTGGTTTACAAAGAATCATAACCCATTCTTTGAGTTATATAAGGGCAATTCTCTTGAATAAACTTCAAACCTGAACAGGTTACACTAACATTGTTGTATGTAAGGGGAAATAATATTAGGAAAATGCAAACATTTAAAAATATCAGTGAAATAAACTGAGATTCAGCTGCGATTTATTCTTCTAACATCTTCGAGGAAAGATGCACTTTTGACAGAGTCAGTTTAAGCTAAAAGTTTAATATATAATAATATACAGAAGATATCTTGGCGAATTATAGATGCCTTGTGATGCTGCGATGCATTTAATCTAATTAAATTCCTTCATGTCTTTAATATTCCGAGAAGCCGGAAAGCTGTAGGTTCTAGCGCATTCTTTTTTATTTTTATTTTACGCAAATACCCCTTAACATCCAAAGGGGATTATATAATATATTTTGCATTCATCCCTAGCCAGGATTATATAGTGCATAAGTCAACCGATTACCTTTGACTTATCATATATAATTTCCTTTAGGGTAAGTTATTCTCAAGATAACGGGAATCCGATGTTAAAGGGCATGTGAGGGCCGATATTTGAGTATATACGATATATATGTATATATATATATATATATATATATATATATATATATATATATATATATATATATATATATTACACACACACACACACACACACACACACACACACACACACACACATATATATATATATATATATATATATATATATATATATATATATATATATATATATATATATATATATATATATATATATATATATATATATATATTGTGTGTGTGTGTGTGTGTGTGTGTATGTATGTATGTATGTATATATATATAAATATATATATATATATATATATATATATATATATATATATATATATATATATATATATATATATATATATATATATATATATATTTATATATATATATATATATATATATATATTTATATATATATATATATATATATATATATATATATATATATATATATATATATATACATATATACATATATATATATATATATATATATATATATATACATACATACATACATACATACATACATACATACATACATACATACATACATACATACATACATACATACATACATACATGTGTGTGAGCATATTTACAAAATACTATAGGCCTTTTCCCCTTTTGGGGTGAGTGGGATTACATTAGGTATATAGCCTAGGTACTTCGCACTAATTGTCAGCAACTTTTCCATTACTGATATAGTTTAAATGTTATTAGCGTCTACCAGCAAATCAATGCAAGGAAAAAATTTGCTATAAGCGTTTCCTATAAGATACTTTAATCCTATATCAATAAGAAATCAAAACCACTTCGTGTATTGGATCCTTTTCTTAATATTCTACATATTTTTTTCCAGAGTCACATAAAGTACGCCGAATATTTCCGCTGGCTCTGAAATCGTTTGAGAATCTACACTTGCTTTGCGCTTTTATCGAAAACATTTCGATTGCAGGTAATTTCCCCTGAATGCACAGAACGTCGAATGTCAACATATTATTGCCTTCATATCTGGGTCAGAATTGTCGAATATGAGCGACAGAATTTTATTTCGCCATTACCGAGTGTTTCAGTACAACTGTCTTTCTGACTGCTTGACTTTTTTACTCGTTTGCTTCTTTGAGTATTTTCTTCAGTCATTTCCAGATAGAAGGCAGACGAAAGGATTTTATTTGAGAACAGGCATTTACTAGCTTTTGAGAATTTCTGGTTGCTATGAAATAACTTCTTTTGAGTCTTTGGCATTTCTGTGAATTAAGTTTTTCATATTGCATCCAATACCAAAAAAAAAAATCAATTTTTTGTGGACTCGTTCCATTTTGAAAACAGCCGCAATGTTGCAAATGGGTTCCATTGAATAATTGGTAATAGTTTCGAGTAAAATTTAACACCAGGGGCATTTTCAATCGTTTTGCTGAAGATGAAAGTTGCCCCTATTTGGACAAAACTTTGTGAACATCATGAAAGCGTGACGAATAAATGGGTTAATAAATGCTGAATGAAATTAAGTAAACTGACACTGATATTGAAGAGGAAAAATTAAATGTTTTCCGTATCACTGAGTTGAAACTCATAACTCTCAACGCGGCTGGCCATGTTTGCGGCTAGAGAGAGAGAGAGAGAGAGAGAGAGAGAGAGAGAGAGAGAGAGAGAGAGAGAGAGAGAGAGAGAGAATAGGGTGCAGTGAAATCTTGAATGCATATCGCAAAATAACATCACTTTTTGGTTCCCGGCTTTTGCATATGTTGTACCAAGAGTCGCCAAAACTTTTGGGTGCTGGGTATATACTTCTTTATCATTCCTCGTAAACAGAAAAAGAAGAGTCATAGTTCCGCACGAATTTTTGAAAGGGAAGGAAGATATCTCGTTCTTGTTATTATTTATACAGTAATGTTAAGTAGAGATAAGATGTGTGTAAGAAAGAAGAGCAATATTTCTTGAGTTTTTAGCCACGCGATTTTTAAAAGTAATTCTTTATTAGTTATGAAAACCAAAAATCTGGCGTTTGTGTTCATGAATATAAAAGAGAGAGAGAGAGAGAGCGGAAGGAGATGTTTCCCTAAAAGCATACCGAAAATACCCTTTCCCTTTGGAAGAATTATATTAGCATTTTTAGTGGCAAAGGAGAAGTCGCTCTCGAGAAGGAAGACGACTGAAGAGTGTGTTTGTGTTTGTGTGTGTGTGTGTCTATGTAAGTGTTTAGACGACGTAGTGAACCGAGATATTTTACTACAATAGATCAGAAAACAGTATCTATAATGTTTTCATGATTTCTTTTGGCTACAGAAGATAATTATCGTTTTGCTATAACATAGATCATTTATAGTAAACTTATCTTATATATGAAATGGTCTCTGTAACTTGCAGGAAATAATTCGAGATATATTTTTATATCACAGGAAAAAAACGTTATAAAAAGTGTACTCTTATTTCAGAGGAAAAGAAACGTAAACTGTAATTATCATCTTGACCAATGTAATAATTTTATTTCATTCCTTTTACCTCTGACTTAAAAGAATTCGACACTTACCTTTAATATCAGTATGAACATAATTTCTGTACCCACGCATAAAACAAACACATGTTTCCACTCCTTAAAGTCACGATGAATAGTATGACAAACAATTTGTTTTGTTTGCAAGACAAAGGCATTATTTCCTTTCCGTTTCCAGTAGCGCAGATTATCGACGGGGTATCAGATGTCGCCAAGATTCGAAAGAATAATTATCTGCCCTAAAAAGCGAATTGCAAAAACGATTTAAACTTTGGGCTAAAGACCGAACCTTCAGCGAAATCGCCTTTCTTTATTTCTTTATTTTTTTCTGTTCGAAATCGATGAGAGAAAATTCTGCAACTTTTCTCATCAGTAAAATCTATTTCCTTGGACGTCAAGCGGAAAGGAAAACGTAAAAGCCAATCTTTCATGTAGTGTGGGACAGTACTGCAGAGTAATATATATATATATATATATATATATATATATATATATATATATATATATATATATATATATATATATATATATATATATATATATATATATATATATATATATATATATATATATATATATATATATATATATATATATATATATATATATATATATATCTATATATATATGGGTTTGTGCATATCTATCTATCTATCCATCTGGATGGATGGATGGAAAGATAGATAATTCTTTATCAGTAGGGATTTATAATTGATTTTTATTATTCAGGATCAAATATCCTGAAAGTGATTAGCACGTCAGCCAAAGAGTAATTAAATAAAATAAAAAAGCGAAGACTGACTAAAAACTGAAGCAGTTTCATGCTTGCCAGAACTCACTTTGTCTAATAATAAAGAATGAGAGAGAGAGAGAGAGAGAGAGAGAGAGAGAGAGAGAGAGAGAGAGAGAGAGAGAGAGAGAGAGAGAGAGAGAGAGGTAATGTGAGTTTCTTGATAATAAACTGTAAATTTTTTTACATTTTGTTACGCAAAGAAATAAGAAATGTGAGAAAAACCTGCAACTTTGATGTTATGTTCATAGATAGAAAGAGTGACTGTGTTAGCAGAGTCAGAATATAATACAACCTTTTCAGCTCTGTTCTCTGTTTTATGTAAATTATTTGCTACGAACTGGCACTATTTTTTTTAAATTTGTAAAAATGTAAAAAATAAATGAAAACAAAAATCGTGGCATGAAGAGAAATTAAATGCCAATTTACATGAATTAAGTAGAAAATGATATACAAAGAAGAGAGCAACAAACCAATAAATAAAACTCGTTTTGTAGGAGAGGGCATTCGATAATAGCAATATCTCGCTATATTTTGACTTTCGTTGAAAAAATTCAGAAATGAAAGAGATGCAGTGTACCATGAACCGTAGACATCGCTCAAAGAACAAAGCGTTTATCCGCTTAACTTATTACGTTTACAAGTGTTTCTATTTCTTTTTTTGTGTGTAAACGCAAAGGAATCCGGAAAACAAATGGATTCTGTAAACTAAAAGACCTTGTGTGGTTATTGAATGGCAAAGAGAGTTGATTTTAGTGGATTGGCTAACCGGATCTAGAAAACAGAATGCTGGATTACAAAAGCTGATTTTGGAATTTATAGAAATACTCGAACGCATTGGTGTTCTAAAAAATATTGCACATCTCAAATTCTTTCCGTAGACTACAAATAACCTCTATTATTTATCAGACCAGGATATTCTGGTTGTAGATGGCAATGCTATATGTGTATTTTCGCTTTTTATAACCAATCACGTTCAGTTCCTTTCTTTTCCTGCCCATTCATATCTGGGTGATTCTCTCGTTTACAAAGCGTCCTCATCTCCACATCACTTCTCTTCAGAAACTTGTTTTTTCCTCTCTCAATTTGTACCGTTATATACCTGGTTCAGAACTGCATCTGAATTGGCAGATGAAGCTTTCAGTTATTTATAAGCTTCGGAGCCTCTGTTAAATTCCCATTAACGAGAGAGAGAGAGAGAGAGAGAGAGAGAGAGAGAGAGAGAGAGAGAGAGAGAGAGAGAGAGAGAGGCGGGGGGGGAGGGGAAATCAAGGACGAATATTTTTCAGTGCCTATCATTAGTGATGAAGTGAACCGAGATCTCTTCGTATTCCTTGAAGATGATGGATCCTCTGCTCAGACTCTTCATTTTCCTTTTTTGTTTTTTGAGGGGAATGGCGTTGTTTTGGATGGCAAGGAGGAAATATCTTGGAACGAAAACTAATCAACTCGCGCCATTTCCCCTTAGAGGAGGAACTATCTATCTATCTATCTATCTATCTATATATATATATATATATATATATATATATATATATATATATATATATATATATATATATAATATATATATATATATATATATATATATATATATATATGAATGGGTATTACCGTATGTGTATATTTTGTACCTTTGAGTTAGGTTAGGTTTCTAAATTATATTTATCTTTAATTACCGATTGAGTTCATCTCTGTCTCTCTGTCTCTCTCTTTTTCTCTTTCCAGCGTTTATGTTTGTCGTTTTCTTGTTTTTTTATAAGCGAACTGATTGTTCTAAACTTACATCGATCTCTATGTATTTTTTTTGCAACAGAATCAAACAGATCCACAAATATTAATTTTTGTATGAACTTTTGCTAAGCCTCGCCTCCCGGAGACCGTTCTTTTCAACCCTCCAATAACCTGTCTACAGGAGTATTCTATGGCCCGATAAATAACCGAATTCTCTGCCTGAAAGCATTATCCTGTTCAAAAGAGGCGGAGCGTGAAATAGAAAATGCTCCAAGTAAGAGCGAAACCCAAGTGGAAAACTTTACACAATTTGCAGAGATCCTTTGGAAAGCCCATCTTCAATCTCACGTGGAATTACTGCACAAGTTTTTTCAAGTGTTCTTGAATCAACTTTTCATCGGTCATTACCTGCCTACATATATATATATATATATATATATATATATATATATATATATATATATGTGTGTGTGTGTGTGTGTGTGTGTAATGTTGCCATTTACTTTTTTCTTACTATTTCTAAGTGTGTTTATAACGGATGAGGTCGCTGGCATTACGTCCCTTTTTCTTGACCACAAGGAACGCTAACACTAATCCACAATAGGCCGGAACTGTTACTTGGACCAGGCAAGCGCGAGTCAATCACTGTACCATTCGACCGCAATATACGTGCATTATGGAACCATCCCTTCACCTTTTCATTGTTTAAAAATCTGTTATTATCTCTATGTACATCTCTCTCCCTTTCCTTTCTCCTTCTTGGTGTTTTATTTGTGCTTTTTCTCGTGTAGGCTTTAGGTTGGCTGATACGTATATATCAGCTTCCGCATAGAAAATTTCTACAGACAGATTTAGACCTTAGCTTTACGTATACGTTTTGTAGCTAATGGTTTTCCTTAGAATCCATTATATCTTCATGTTTAAATATCTTAATCTTCCCATGTTTATGCTTAAATACCAAAATGAAACCAAATAACAATCTTAACAAGCACTCATGCAAACGAGTTACTCTATGACTAGTAATACTATTACTATTATTTTGGAATTAGGTCCAGTGTCAATAAATTACAAAGTAACTTCGACAACATAATGTTTTATCAGTCCTATATTAACTTACTTTTTTTATTCATCTCGTAGACCAAATAACAAACGAGGAAATACAAGACAGGAAGATTGGCGTCAGCTGCAAGACGAAACCAAGAAAACTTTTCAGTCAAAGGAAAAACATGATCTTTATGCGAAGCATTCTATATACATTTAATACAGTAGACGATAAATCCATACCAATATCAGCTGTTTGTAGCGCTATTGAGTCAAGGGTGAGATCGTTACATACACAAATTAATGTTTTTTTTGTGATATGAAGCAATTGACAGTTAAGGTAGAAGAAACGGGGCTTGCAGGCTACTGAAAAACTGGCAGGTTTTATATATACTTACATATAGCCTGCCAGTTTTTCAGAAGGCTACTAGCCCCGTTTCTTCTGCTTCAGCTGTCAACTACTACATAACAATCACAGAAAGCATATTAATTTGTGCATGTGACGATCACACCCATTGGCTGAAATACACACACACACACATATACACACACATACACACATACACACACATACACACATACACACACACGCACACACACACACGCACACACACACACACACACACACACACACACACATATATATATATATATATATATATATATATATATATATATATATATAAATATATATATATATATATATATATATATATATATATATATATATATATATATATATATATATATATATATATTTCTTTTCTTGTAGCGTGATATATATATATTTGGATTACGAGCACGTAAAGCTTGATGCCCTTAATAGATTTTTACCAAGAGAATTACTTACATAATTTTTTAACAAGATCTATTTCTATCTTAGCGAAATACTTGTCAGCTTTATTGAAATGTTTAAACAACATGCAGGAAAAAGAAAAGTAAAAATACTGTTTAAAGAGGAATATGCGTCGGTAGAATTATTCTGCGTTAGATCTCACTGTGGCGATGACAACAGCTTTTCCAGAGACTTACTTAAAGGCTCAAGGTCTCTCGAGGATCAGCGAAAGCCGGTCAAGTGCCACTGGAGGACATTCTCCTCAAGGCTAACCTCTTCTGAGCCGATTTCAACAATTTTGTTGTGTTTTCTCTTATCCCGGAAACAAATTTCAGTTCATTCTTTGAGAGAGAGAGAGAGAGAGAGAGAGAGAGAGAGAGAGAGAGAGAGAGAGAGAGAGAGAGAGAGAGAGAGAGAGAGAGAGAGAGAGAGTTGTTTAAGGGTCATTCACTGTCATGAGAGAGTTATTACTGATAGATAATGAAAAGGGAGACTTAGAAATGGGATTATTACGAGTAAATAGGAGAGAGAGATAGAGAGAGAGAGAGAGTCAGGCACTGTTATCAGAGAGTTTGTACAGCTAAATACTGAAAAGAAAGAAACAGAAAGGGGGTTTATTACCAGTAAATAATTATCCTGGGGGAGGCAGTGAGAGAGAGAGAGAGAGAGGGGGGAATTGACATTGCCCAAAAGTACTTCTTTATTTCCCCTTAACGGGTAAGCGATAGAATCTCCGCGTAGTAACTTACGCGAAACAAAAGTTTGCAAAATCGATGTATCTCCTCTGAAGAGGGAGAGAAAAAATATATCGGCGAAATATAGCAAACTCATAAATTTCTTTTCAGAGCTTAAGAATTATCGGGAGACGCGCCGTAGGGTTCGTGTTTTCCAGAGAAGAAAGCGTTTGTTTTTACTGGAGAAATCTGCAAAAACTTCTTTTTTTTTCCCTTCTATAAATAACATTCAAAATCATAACTGAAGTTGGAACAGAGAGATGCCGTTTTTTTATGGCACCTGGGTTTTCCTTTTCGTTATTTCTGTCTTTGTAATTGTATCTCATAATATCAGATGGAAGTGAACCGCTTACATATATTATATGTGTTCCTTCTGTGTATATTTCTTTTAAACATTGGGAAACAGTTTGCATATTTTGGTTTTATCACAAGTGTAATGTTGTGTCTTTCAATCACACTGGCTATATCAGACCGATATCTAAAGCAGATCATCATAATCCCTTAAATCTGCATGTACATTATAATGCTCAGAGCTCTCTGTGAGGTTCGCATGGTTTGGTGTCCTGTTTTCACCATCCTATAAACAACAGTCAAATGCTGTTGTACCTAAAAGCTGGATGATGTAGACAAATGATCGATGCAGAAACAGTTGATAAACAGATAAAGGAACAAGGTAACTTATCTGAACAATGTTCAAGTAAATAAATAGACGCAAATATGATGCCACACACTCAAATTGGTATAAAGAGGAAATAGAAAAGATAATTACTCAGATGAATGATCAGATGCAGGAAGAGTCCTCAATATTCAAGTAAACAAGAATTTGCCTTTTCCGGAGGTTATGTCTTCTGGCCAGTTTGCTGGTTTGTCTGCTCTGTAGGAGGATTACCCAAGAAGGTAGCTGTAGACTTTTCAGGGTTTCTTATCTGGGATCATGGGATTAAATTCCGGGAGATATAGGAAACATTACTTTCTGGGAAAAGGGACTTTGTTACCTCACCCAGTTGAATTTTTGGAGGTCTCAAGTGTCCCAAGTTCCTGCTTTGAACTGCGCCATAATCACTATACTTTGGCATTCCAAGGTCTTAGATTTGAGGTTCAGACACTTTTACACACTTTCATTTTTTGTTTACTTATTTATTTATTCATTGTTTATTAAATATTTTGGCCTGTTACCTTGCTATTTGTAGCTGATTTAATTTATCCAGCTATTTTCTTGTTATATTTATACGTCCGCATAAACACACACACACATATACTCGTGTATATATATATAATATATATACAATATATATATATATATATATATATATATATATATATATATATATATATATATATATATATATATATATATATATATATATATATATATATATATATATATATATATATATATAAACGTACATATACTCCTCTCTTATTTGTTGTTCTGATTGTCTGTTTTCACAGCTATACATTTAATCTCATGAAAAGGAGTTATACAAAATAATAATGATAATTACAACAGGCATCAGCTATTCTCCATATGCACTTGAGATTATAAGCTGTCTTCTGTCTCCTCTTATCTCTTCACATCTACATTTCTGTTGAACAGCTTTCAGCAGGAGTAAGCGAGTCCTTGAAACTAAGTGAAATCTGCCAACTTTCCATCTGCCTTCGGATGCATCAGGGTATGAAACTGGAGTAAGCTCCTAACGTTACAATCGGTGGAAATTGTTTCACGACCACTTTCCATAAACGAAAAAGTTCATTCAAGTTCATGCAGGGAAATCAGAATTGGTTAACTCTCTCTCTCTCTCTCTCTCTCTCTCTCTCTCTCTCTCTCTCTCTCTCTCTCTCTCTCTCTCTCTCTCTCTCAAAATTTCATCAATTTAGTAGTGCCGTGAGACCGAATAGTTCTCAGACGGATGCCTGCTTTAGTTTATCTGCTGGAAAGAAGCAAGAATTGTTCGCAAAATATGCGTTTGAGAAATTTACAGATTGTGAAGGGGAATTTTGTTACGTATGATAGGGAAAACTTTAATTTTAACTAATAGTAGATTGCGACGATACATGTGGAGATGAAATGAAATATTTATTCGTATCTGTATACAATGCAATTCATTATTGATATACAGTGGTAATCATCATTTGATCTCCCCTCCTCTTTGTCAGTAACTCGAGTAAACTAAGTACCGGAGGGTATTCTAATGTTACTTGTCCTGTTTACTTACATAAAAAATGGACAGTTTAAGATGGCATTGTGGTAATTATAATTACATACGTATCCGGTAAAAAATTACTAATATATATATATATATATATATATATATATATATATATATATATATATATATATATATATATATATATATATATATATATTCCCATTAATGTTGAGATTTATCTCTCAACTGCATCTGTTTTTTGGACTTACAATAGCAGTCTTCTATAGATCTTAGCTGTTTGCAGAAACTTTACAGGATCTTAGATCGCCTTTTCGACCTTCCCGTTGGAGATTTATGCAAATGAAATGACCCAGACGTCTGCTATCCCAAAATAACTGGAAGTGAATATGAAGGGAATTATTCAGATTTTGCTACGATTGACAGTATCATAGTAATAGAAGTTATTGAGGCGGTAGGATTTGTAGCTAAAGTATTATTGATAACAGGAATATTGTGAAACAGAAATTTTCTATTTATCTAAAGACCGAGGAATGATAGTGGTTGCAGCAATAGCAGCAGTTGTTGTAGTAGTTTAAAACTAATTTCTTTCTGTAATTTAGTTCTTCATTGGAGGGGTGGGTAGAGCTCTCGGCTAGCACCCTGTTGGCCCTGCGTTCGACTCTCCGACCGGCCAATGAAGAATGAGAGGAATTTATTTCTGGTGATAGAAATTCATTTCTCGTCATAATGTGGTTCGGATTCCACAATAAGCTGTAAGTCCCGTTGCTAGGTAACCAGTTGGTACTTAGCCACGTAAAATAAGTCTAATCCTTCGGGCCAGCCCTAGGAGAGCTGTTAATCAGCTCAGTGGTCTGGTTAAACTAAGATATACTTACTTCTGTAATTTGTGAAGGAAGTAGTTTTTTATCGTTTACATTTTTCATGAATTAACCAATTAAGTGTTGGCACTAGTATCAGGAACTGTAGCAGTACTTGCAACGATGACAACAGTAATAAAATATTAAACGTAATTTCCATGAATTTTTAAAATTAATGTTACTGTTTCTTGATAACCTAATCTTTCAGAATCTCTCCAAGTCGCTTTAACGAAACCATATCCAAACTGAATTCAATGAAGCCCACGATATTTATGGGCAATGACTTAGGTGCCCGAATCATACATTTCCGATCATTCTTTTTTCATTAAAAAATAATATGGAAAGTGAAACTGATTAAAGCATCATTTACTAATCTTCATAGAGTCGTCTTTCCACCTACCGTTTAAGTCTTTTTACCTACTAATTACGTCCTTTTACCTACTACTTGCGTTCCACGACTTTTGTATAAAAAAATGCCAGTAATCAATAAAATCCATTTGTGACAGACAGACAGACAGATCTTTTATCAGGCCATTAGAGTAATTGACAATCAGCATCATAATATCATAACAGAGAGCAAATGAGCTCTCCTTTATCATAAATACCGCAGTGAAGTTTCGCAATCAATAGAATTTAATATCAACCGAGCTGTAAATGTCTCCGGTGCAGTTGCGATCCCTGGTTCATTATGATCCATTTGCCTTTCAATGGCTGGTGATTATATCATTTGATTTTATTCCCTTGGTGACAAAAAATAATTACTTTTTTGGCACTGGTATTAGAAATGTGATGATGCACAAATGCCTCTTTTTTCGCTGTTAAATCTCTGTAAAAAAAAAACGCTATTTGGTTGTAGATATTTCTGTAAGAAAATGTGTACTGTAAAAGCAAAATAATTTAGAGTAAATTCATTGTATAACGTTATGCTTATGGATGAACATAAAATTAAAGATACATTTGAACACAAACCAGGTCATTAGCATTACTAGTATTGGAATCAATATCTGAATGAAAATTATAATCATATGGCATTTGGTTAATAATAGTGTCATCTCCATTTATCATACTAGGATGCCGCACTCCTCAGTACCGTTACTAGTACCAGGAATGGAACAGTCTGCTGTATAGACCTAGAGGTAATCATTTTTGTCCTCGTTTCCTCTGTTATAGTTAATTTTGCGTATATTTATGTGTCGATTTATCTATTTCATTCATTTTGGAGCTATAAGCTTATGTGTTTTTTTTTTGGCTGCTACAACAACAACAACAACAATAATAATAATAATAATAATAATAATAATAATAATAATAATAATAATAATAATAATAATAACAATAATAATATAATAATAATAATAATATTTTCTGTTAAAAAGAATGTCAGAATCAGGGGAATTGATTTTATACAAATTCTAATTCTTCTCGCTATTCTCTTTTCTTCAGGGCTGATATCTGCTAAGAGCTGTCCGATGTGCATATGCAATAATAATAATAATAATAATAATAATAATAATAATAATAATAATAATAATAATAATAATAATAATAATAATAGCAGGCGGGGCAGGGTGGGGTCGGGTGTACAGTTGACAGGTTCATTTAGTGAGCTGCATTTAGGTTTGTCTAGGGTTGATGATGAAATCAGTCCCGTAGGCGTTGCGATCTTCTAGGCCAAACCGTGTTGGTGGTTGGGGGTGGGTGTTGGCTCTTCTTCCCCCTACTCCCCCTACCCCCACCTGCTAAATATACCCATGTAACTTGCATGCCAATAATAATAATAATAATAATAATAATAATAATAATAATAATAATAATAATAATAATAATAATAATAATAATATTTTGATAAAAGGCACTGTAAGCAAGTTTCATTATAGCCTAATATTTGCCTCTAGGAAAATGCTTGCCCGGCTACGTTCCTTAAAGAGATTAATAATAATAATAATAATAATAATAATAATAATAATAATAATAATAATAATAATAATAATAATAATAATAATAATAATTAGGTAGTTCAATTATGATAATGATAAAATCTGATTGCTTTCGGAAACTGAAGAAAAAGAATTATCAGTGTGATGGATCAGAATTCATGCAGTTTATTGCCAGTCATGAGTAAAAAATGAAGAGAAATCCCCTCAAACGATAGAATAATAAAGCGGGGGAAAAAATACTCCGCACAAAGGAGAATATTAAAAACCACTTGGCCTCAAGTGAGGGAAAGATTTCACTTTTGCCTTCCATGGAAATTAAACCCAGATTCATTTTGCCAAGGGACTGGAAAAAATTTGCGTTGAAAAGAAAAACGTCATTTGAAATCCTTCCTGGAGCAAGATATTTATAGTTCAATGAGTGTTACTTGTGCTCTCAAAAATTAAAGTATATATATTTAGGTGATTTTGCAGTTACTGCGGGCTTCTATTTGGCAAGTACATTATGTTGCTCTGCATTTTTTTTACATTTTGAAAAAAGTTAAATGTGGAATTCTTTGCCCTTTGAGTATCTGTATTGCACACAGAACAATATATGGATAAACATTGTTTTTTCAAACAATGGGGACCTTGAAGGCATTGCTACTAAGTAACTCAATAAATTGACTGGAATCACAGGAACAATTTGAAGCCGTTACCGCTTGCATCAGACGCGTAACCTCCGTTGCAAGGTAACTCATTAAGCTGAAAAGAGATAATCCTCCACTAGCCCCTCCTCTGGTATCCGGTACAAGCAATTAATTATATGAGGATTTCCAGTAAACGTCCCTAGTTGAATGTAATCGGAAAGTTTTCAGAAACTTTGAAAATAAAAAAAAAAAAATCTGGAAATCTGTACGAATTCTTTAATTGCTTCCCCTCCATCGTCCTTGTCCTTCTTGGACTCCCTCTTCTTTTTCTTCTGGTTGATTGAAAGAGGAGTTTTCCACTCCATTCCACTCTTCCGAAGAAAGGAATTCTTACTCCTTTAATTGAAGAAAATCCCCAGAAAAGCGAAACCTGCCTTCCTGCAATTTAAGTCAATTTAGCTGCAACGTCAAGTAGGGAATCTTAGGTCAACGGGTCCCTGTTGTCCTTTTAGGAGACGATAAAAATTTGCTATTAGCTACGATTGTTTGTGATCATTTTCGTACTCAACTATAATCAAAATGATGTTTAAGTTATTCAGATTTCTACGCTGAAACATCGTAATAACATATATTTGAGTTTTAAGTATCGCCTTTTTAAGTATCTTTTTTTATAAGTATGACTACACCAGGATGCAATATCCATAAACATCCAAACGTCGACATATGAAATTCAATGCATCCTCAAACATGCAAAAATCTCTTTTTGCTATGTAATTCAGTAGAAGCAACGGTACAGATGCTATAGAAGTTTTCTGTTGAGTTGCCAGAGGTAATTTATCTGGGCAGAGACAGAGATTCATTTGCTCCTGAGCACAATTTGCTCTAATCCTCAACTGTAATGGACGTCATTAATTAAAGTAAATGATAAAATCTTATGGGTTTTACATGCATGTTTTGATGGCTTTCAAGAACACTAAGTATTAATGCTACATCATGGTTTCTTATTGTATATCCTTTCAAAAATGAAAAATGTATTTTGCTTCATTTAATCAAGGCGTCTTCCGGTAAAACCAACAGTAAATTTACACTTTTT
>JANJGK010000002.1:23165640-23203140 GCA_039081455.1 Macrobrachium rosenbergii | reverse complement strand
GATATGAATTGAAGCATTTTAGCAAAAGTAAATTGATTGAAAGCGTAGCCTTTAAAAGAAGAAGGAAAGAAAAATACCTAAGGGAGTAACACCCAATCACGTGTGTAACAGAAACAAATTTATAGCTCACATCGGTATCGAACCCAGGTCTTTCAAATGAAAGTATTGGTCAGCTGGTAGCGCCCTTGTCTTTTATTTTAGGGTCCTGGGCTTTACCCCCGATCGGGGTTAGAAACTTATGTAATAAAATTACCGATTTTTTTTTTTTTTTTTTTTTGTAAGAATCTTACAAGATATCAAGGAACTTTCTTACAGTGAAGCAAACAACGTAACCAAACAAAGAAAGATGAAATCGAATGTTTCTCTCTTCCTCACGAAAGGTAATTGGGAAGATATCGTATCATCCCATAACCGCTACGGCTGTCCTAACTCTTAGAGAGCAGAACAAAGATCATCCGGGTTTGATAATCGGGCGTGATATGCTATAATCGGGAGCATTTTTCCCCTCTAACGATCAAAGTTACGTCATATGGCCAAAGGATAACGATAACCCGCGTCTCTTAGTCGAGTTTCTAATTAATCGGAAATTAGTAGACCGTGCTACGCTCATAGATGTCAGCTAAGAATGGTATTTTTTTTTTTTTGTCTTGCAAAAATTACTCTTCCTTCGGTAGCGTAAAAAAATTCGGAAAAGTTGTTGTTATTATTTTTCTTATTTGAAGGCATATATCCTAATTGCTTGCTTTAAAATCTTTTCCACTTTTTCGTACCTTCCTTTTCATTTGAATTTATTCAATGTGCGCAGTTCGTTTATAATAAAATGTATTGACTATAGATATGTTTATGTTCTGATGCATTTTTTTTGAAGTGTTGAGAACTGAGAAAGTATTTGTTCTTTTTTCTGAGAGAATGTGCATTTAATTTTTTTCAGTAATTACTACCAAGATTAAATCAGTGGCTAATTGAATAGTTTTAGAATCTTTAATTAAGACGCACATAATTCAGATAACATATGTATTTATAAGATTTCAGGGCATAGTCTAAAAAGTAATATCACAACTATTTGAACATTAGATTCTGTGTAGTTTTAGCACCATTTACAAAAGACCGTATAAAAATATTCAAATCAAAATCAGATTGGAGAAATTTTAGCCTAGACCAATTAATATGTCAGGTCTCAAATCCTGTAGCGACCAAATGTGATGACCTGCGGTTCGCTAGACGACAAGGTTACACACACCACGAGCAGTAAGGCTCGTTGGGTCAGTTAATTCTGTTCATATTGCAAGAAGAAACTTGAAAGGGATTGCCGATGGGAACAAACTTGTGTTCAAAGATGGTCTCACAAGTAGGATAACGAATTTAAGCTGGTGAGAGCATTACCACTGGGAGGTGGGGAAAGCGATGGTTGTGGGTTGGGGGAGGATTACTGGTGCGTTTGGGGCGGGTGTCTAGGCCGGGCCTTGGGCGTGGGTGTTAGAGGAGAGGAACAGCATATACAGTATGTATATATATATATATATATATATATATATATATATATATATATATATAGTCAGAAAGCTACAAACGTCCTTTAATATCCAATTCGCTCTACCTCGGAAATAATATATTTTCATATATGTTACCGAAGGGGAATTTTTTAGTTGATAATAAGTTCACCGTCCCGTGGGGTCGAACCAGCGCGAACCAGCGAAGGACGACGACTCAGGACTACAGTGGACGCACTAACCCAGTCGGTTAGTGCATCCATTGTAGTCCTGAGTCTTCGTCCTTCGCTGGTTCGACCCCACGGGACGGTGAACTTATTATCAACTAAAAAATTCCCCTTCGGTAACATATATGAAAATATATTATTTCCGAGGTAGAGCGAATTGGATATTAAAGGACGTTTGTAGCTTTCTGACTGTATATGAATCACGGTGATGTGATAAATAGTCATATATATATATATATATATATATATATATATATATATATATATATATATATATATATATATATATATATATATATATATATATATATATATATATATATATATATATATATATATATATATATATATATATATATATATATATGTGTGTGTGTGTATATGTGTGTATATATATGTATATATATTATTATGATTAGCAAGAATTCGCTAGCAAATTGCCTCCCCCCCCCTCCTTTGTTGTTGTTGGTTGTTCTGTTGTGTTTCATTTACTGCCAGCCGGCCGATCGATAGACCATCTGTCTATCGACTTAAAACAAGGGTTTAAAAGATTAAAGGCGCTCCCATTTTTTATAAAGATCTTTCCTTCGAGGCAAAAGTAATCTGGCTTGGGTGTTTCTCCTACAGGCCAAAACCTCCCCTGCGGGCAGCAGGTGCAATGAGTCAAAACATCTGTGTTGGGCGCACCCCCTGCCCCATAGGAGGGGATAAAAAGCAAAAGCCCACGAGGTCTCGACACACACGCGGGCTGGAAGATATGGAATGAAGACGTCCCCAACACCTGGCCCCATCGATGCCCTTGCATCCTAACCACGTGGCCCTTTCCAAAGTATACTTTTCCTCGTGCCCTTCGACCGTATTCCAAGTGTTCTCTCCACCGCTGGCCTGCCTCGAGCCCACACGCCATTGCTTGGAGTTTCGAGGAGTCCCCATCGCCTTGCCCCTTTACGGAAGCCCTTGCATCTCACCACGTGGAAGAAACTCGCCCTCGGAAATCGCGAGTCATCCACGGACTGCCTTCTACGCGCCCTCGTAAAATCTGCTAAGGTAAAGTGCCCTGGAAGAGCCCCATTTCAGTCACGCTTTTGTCTCGTAATATTTTCTTAAAGAGAAAGCCAGAAATCACCCTTGTCTAATGTCCGTGCGCCTCTTGCATCGGCAGTATTAAGTCTTTATTACTCCTTTGGCACCCTCAGTGCAGCCTCGAATTCATTATTCTTTTGTCTATTTTCATTACTGGCGTATAATGTGCATATCTCTCATTTCAGAGGGATCCTATTTCGTGGAAGCTTCTCGGACTGTGTCTGGAATCCCCCAGTTTCATTCAATCCCGTAGGAATCTCCTTCAGGATAGTAATCTACTTGAGTTCCTCTTTCCCGTACTGATATCATTTATGTAAATACACTCCTTTAAATTTGCCCACGTGTTTTACGTAATATTTCCCTCAGTAACAAGAGCCCTATGCTCGTATGAAATTCTCCTTTGTTTTCCTCTTTTTTTACGTTTTCCTGTACCCACGAAGTCAGAATCACAAGGCTAAATTACCTTAAATCGTTGCTGCCTGTCTCACAGAGCATATTTCAAACTAAAACCACGGAAAAACGTAAAAATGGCGACCTGGCCATAGATCTCGTTTTGCAGTTGCAGTTCCCCTAGTGTTGCTTTATTGCATTTGCAACTTGCCAGATCAGCTATTAGCAAAGCTAAGCTGGGTACGAGACACTTTTGTGTATAACCAGCACACAGATCCAGAAAATTCCACGTAAGTAATGTGTTAATCTTAGCAAAACCTTTTTACAATCGTGACTGTTCCTAGGAATTAGAAATAGGGACGCATGTAATCACTGAGAGAAAAGAACCGCCGTATTAGATTCGTTAATGCATGCCTTTCAGAATAGGTAGTTAGGAAATAACCAGTGCTAACCATCCTTTGCTTCGAGGAATAGTGCGAAATTCCTCTGTGTTAAAATCTTTGCAATATCTTTTGCTTCGAGGAATAGTGCGAAAATTCCTGTGTTAAAATCTTTGCCATATCCTTGCTTCGAGGAATAGTGCGAAAGAAATTCCTCTGTGATAACTTTTACTTCGCATTTCAAATTAGCGAACTGTTATTTAGGCGCGAATAAAATTCCCACGTGGGACACGACGAAGTCAGCTTGCATTGCTGAAAATTCTCTCAGTGTAGTTAGAATTGGAGCTAGGTGTTAGGAAAGCGAAATTTAAACTCCGCTTATAGGGAAAATTACTAGGCCGTTGTACTGTTATCCTCTCAGACGACTGGGAAATTCCCCGGAATCCCAGACGGTCTATACATATACGGGTTCATTCACACAGAATCTAAAAATAACTCCGGTGTTGGCCAGACGACCTGCACCCCACCCCCCACCCGCCCATGCCCGCGTGTGTAGCCATTCATTTCCCAGCAAACATTTTTCTTTGGGTTTCCCGTTAGTAATTTCTTAGTCCTAAGGGACGAATCGTAATTCCAAGTCCTAAGTGACTCCTAAAATTCTACGTCGCACGTGGCGAGAATTTCTCCAAATTCCAGTCCTCAGAGACTCCTAAAATTCTACGCCGCACGTGGCGAGAATTTCTCAAAATTCCAGTCCTCAGAGACTCCTAAAATTCTACGTCGCACGTGGTGAGAATTCCTCCAAACTCCAGTCCTCAGAGACTCCTAAAATTCTACGTCGCACGTGGCGAGAATTTCTCCAAATTCCAGTCCTCAGGGACTCCTAAAATTCTACGTCGCACGTGGCGAGAATTTCTCCAAATTCCAGTCCTCAGAGACTCCTAAAATTCTACGTCGCACGTGGCGAGAATTCCTCCAAACTCCAGTCCTCAGAGACTCCTAAAATTCTACATCACACGTGGCGAGAATTTCTCCAAATTCCAGTCCTCAGAGACTCCTAAAATTCTACGTCGCACGTGGCGAGAATTTCTCCAAATTCCAGTCCTAAGAGACTCATACAAAAATTCTACGTCGCACATGGCGAGAATTTCTCATTCCTGCGGGAACCCAAAATTAAGTCCTTTTGAGACATTATACAGTGTAGTTCACACACATCTAAGCCCTTACGGGACTGATCATTCTAGTTCGTTAGAACAACTCCTTAACTTCACGCTACAGCCGGCCAAGTCTGAGTGTGACAAAATCCAACTACGTCTTCCGAGACGCATATTAGAATTCGTTCGCCAAGAACAACCACGTCTGTCCAAGACACATCCAATTTTAACAAAAAGTCTCCTCAGACTTACTAATCAACTGTCTTATTCGGACAGATCCATTCTCCTGCAGTCTGTACAATTGAGTGTTTCAGATTCCTGCAAATGAGTCTTTTCAGACAACCTGAGTCTTCTCAGACATATCATATACCCATTATTTCAAGATGGCTAATACCAGAGCCCAACAAAACGAGGATTTCAAATTCTACATGTCCGCTGGGAAGGACATGGGACTATCGGGGCCAGATCTGAGAGCATGGGTTCAAGAGCGAGTGGACGATGCCAAGGCAGAGAGAGCAAGAGAACGTGAAGAGAGGGAGAGGGAACGAATCGCTCAAGAACAACGGGAGGAAAAAGAACGTGCAGGGAGGGAGAGAGAACGTGAAGAGAGAGAGAGAGACAGAATCGCCCAAGAGAAAAGGGAGGAACGAGAATGGGAAGATCGAGAGCGACAGCACGCCCACGAGCTCCAGATGCTAGAACGACAGCCCGCCACCCCCCCGCCCCCTGCCGCGGGGATGAGTGCCCTCAGCCAAGCTCACTCGTTCATGCCAAAATGGACCGAGTCCGAACCCGAAGTATGGCTTGAAAGGGCCGAACGAGTCCTGGAGTGCTGCGATCTCTCCCCCGCGGAACTCTCCCTTGTTCTCACTAAATTCCTGGGCGGAAAGGCCCTCGTGGCCTACCACGCCCTTCCCGCAGACGATCGGGGAAACTGGGAAGCCGTACGCCAAGCAGTCACGAAGGCGTACGAGATTACCCCCGAGCGGTGGAGGAGACGTTGGAGAGAGCAGCCCAGAGAAGCAGGCCAGACTTGGTCCGATTGGGCGTACCATTTGGAGCGGGCGCTGACAAAATGGCTCGATTCCGAAGGAGCCACTAACACCGCCGAGGTACTCGAGCGGTTTAAATTCGAGCATTTCCTGCGCTACGCCCCTCCTGCCCTCGCCACTCATATAGTGGAAAAAGCCCCAGCAACACTCACCGAGTGTTGCCGAATAGCAGATATGTGGGAAACTCACCACCCTCAAGAAGGATCCATGGGGTGGAAGATAAATCTCCCGTCCTTCCTCGGAGGTTCAAATTCCCACAAAAATGGGAACTCGGGCAAGCCCCTAACTTGCCATTATTGCAAGAAAACGGGGCATTCCTCCGAACAGTACCGGAACAAGAAACCGGCTCCTCTCTCTCCCGGAAAACCGACAAATAACTCGCCTGCGCCCTCCACAGGGGCAGCGCGGAAAGACTTTAGCCAGACCTTTTGCACGGCGTGCAAGGTTTATGGCCATTCTCCCGCATGGGCAAAATGCCCACGCAATAATAAATCAACTACTCCCACCGTCGCCTTGGCCGTCACAGATCCCAAGTCATTAGGCCCTCCCGCCGAAGGGCCTGTATACGTGGCCCCTCCACGAGGTAGCGAGCCCGCGCGCCGAGTCACTGCTTTTGAGGACTCGGGCGCACAAATCTCCCTCATCCGAAGGGACAGAGTTCCCTATGGAGCTATCGTCAATAGACGAAAACTCGTCACGATCGAGGGAATAAATCAATTTAAAATGATACTCCCTACGGTCCAATTGAGAGTCACAAGACCTCACCAATCCAAAATCTGCAATCTTGCAGTAGCAAGCCATCTCCCCGGAGGCTATGACGTCATCCTGGGACAGGACTTTCAGTCCCCACCGAAATCACGACAATCTAGGGGTCCCCATTCCCCGAATCATTCCGCGGGCGCAAGTAATCCTCCCCCGCTTCTCCCTCAGCCAAGACTGGCGCCCCCTGGGTACCAGGAGGACGTGCAGTCCCCACCAGTGCCACCTGAGTACGATGTACAGTGGCCCCCTCGATCGGTTCCCGATCCAATTCCAGTGCCCGGCCCCTGCCTCAGTGCCAGTGCCAGGGCCCCAATCAGATCTCCCTTCAGGAGATGCCAAATTCCTGCCGGTGCCACTTGCATGCCCCGAGCAGGGCCAAGCTTCGTCCGTCCTGACCGACGAGCCCAAGAAACCTCTGATAGCGCCTGACTCTGCCCTAGTGCCAGCGCCAGAGCGCTACGCCGATCTCCATTCACGGGATCCAACTCAGGACCCCATCTCTCCCCCCGGCCTGGCACAGCTACCAGCGTCGGTCAGAGAGACGGTTCCTCCCGACCACCGCGGAAGCTCACCTGCAGGTGCGGCCTCGCAACCCATGCCTGAGCTGGTCATCGATACCTGCGAGCCGCTCACGCCACCCCCGACCGCCTCCTCTCTGCCTCAGTCCGTCGCCGACGCAATTGCAAGTCAGGATTCTGCCATATCTCACTTGGCCGATGAACTACAAGAGCCGCGACGGATCATGGTAGAACCCGCACGGAACACTCCTGCGTCAGCTGTCGCATCAGCAGGCCCAGGTGGTACTCCGTGCCGCCCTCCGGTCGCGGGCCCTCCGCTTCCCCGGCCGAGGACGACTGTCCCATTAAGAAAGGCTCGAGGCGAAATTACCACGGGCGTGGGACATTCCAGGTAATTTACAAAGAGCTCTAGAGCTCCCCTGGCACCTGTGCCACCATTTCATTTTTCGAAGGTCTTGGCACCCCTAATCCAGAAGGGGATGTCAGACCCTCCTCTATCTTCTTCCGTTCCTCAGGAACTGCTATCTCTTACCATCCTCTATTAATCTTCCCTTAAATTATCCCCACAAGAGGCAATTAAATACGGGATACCATTCCCCACACAATGTATAAATCATTAAGAATAACAGAGTGAGAAGTGGCACGCCCTTGCTCCCATACCTTGGCACCGGGCGTGCGTGTCAGCCCCTCCTGAAGGAGTCGCGTCCTTCGGGTGCACTTTCCTCGCCCTGGGACTGAAGTGATAGTCCGGGCCGTAATTTATAGGGGAAGGACGATAAATTCCCGCCGGACACAATAAAACCCTCACTCTTTTTCCCTTAGCTCTTCTGCCAATATCATTTACTTTCTTTTAGTCATTTAGTTATCTTTATTTTAATGAATCGCGTGTCATAAACTCTTGCCCTTGTGATTTAAATCCCCCTTTCGTAAGCTCTGAGGGACGTTGTCCCCGCCTTTCATATGCGGTCAAGTTTTCATTCGTAACATCTTGGTAATTTTCCTTTTGTTATTATTATCCCTTTTCCCCCTTCCATTCCTTCCAAGATCTCTGTTTGTCCTGACCCCACATCTTTTGTCTGCTCGCCCCGTCATAACATGGAGTACTCGAGTGGGCAGTGGACGCATAAAATTAGCGTAGTTTAAGGTTAACGAATTAAAACCTCGCGAATACTCTCGCCCGCACACGACTGTCAAATTCCCGGGTGTGGGTCGTCCCTCAGCTCGCGTTGAATGATAGCTGAGAAAAGCACGTTAAAACGAAGATAAATTATCAATGCGAATATGTATAGTCATTACAGTATCGCGTAAAAGGGGATGTCATTTACAAAAATAAATGCTGTTTTTCATTTACGCAGCCTCTTCAAGGCAGATTGTACTAACCGCATGCATTGTATCTAAAATTAAGTAACTGTGTATTTTAATTCTTGAACAATAACCTTTCTTTTCATTTGTTGGCCATAGCCTCATATACGCAGTCCTATAATCTTAATTAATTCACAATTGTTCGAGTCACTTTATAAAGTTACCAGTGGGTACCCAAATCTAAAGTAATTATTCTTTTGCAAGTGTTTAAATCACTTTGCGTTCTGTTAACGAAAATTGTCCCAATGTGTTATTAAAAGTAATGTCACAGCTTCATAAAACCCTTAGTAGTAAAGTTCATTGCAAGGCAGAATGTAGAGTAATGTAAAGCATTTGCCGCTCATTCTTGAATATCGATGTACACACCCGAAGGAGGTATGTACATCATCTTGTATGGGGGAGGTATTATGATTAGCAAGAATTCGCTAGCAAATTGCCTCCCCCCCCTCCTTTGTTGTTGTTGGTTGTTCTGTTGTGTTTCATTTACTGCCAGACGGCCGATCGATAGACCATCTGTCTATCGACTTAAAACAAGGGTTTAAAAGATTAAAGGCGCTCCCATTTTTGATAAAGATCTTTCCTTCGAGGCAAAAGTAATCTGGCTTGGGTGTTTCTCCTACAGGCCAAAACCTCCCCTGCGGGCAGCAGGTGCAATGAGTCAAAACATCTGTGTTGGGCGCACCCCCTGCCCCATAGGAGGGGATAAAAAGCAAAAGCCCACGAGGTCTCGACACACACGCGGGCTGGAAGATATGGAATGAAGACGTCCCCAACACCTGGCCCCATCGATGCCCTTGCATCCTAACCATGTGGCCCTTTTCAAAGTATACTTTTCCTCGTGCCCTTCGACCGTATTCCAAGTGTTCTCTCCACCGCTGGCCTGCCTCGAGCCCACACGCCATTGCTTGGAGTTTCGAGGAGTCCCCATCGCCTTGCCCCTTTACGGAAGCCCTTGCATCTCACCACGTGGAAGAAACTCGCCCTCGGAAATCGCGAGTCATCCACGGACTGCCTTCTACGCGCCCTCGTAAAATCTGCTAAGGTAAAGTGCCCTGGAAGAGCCCCATTTCAGTCACGCTTTTGTCTCGTAATATTTTCTTAAAGAGAAAGCCAGAAATCACCCTTGTCTAATGTCCGTGCGCCTCTTGCATCGGCAGTATTAAGTCTTTATTACTCCTTTGGCACCCTCAGTGCAGCCTCGAATTCATTATTCTTTTGTCTATTTTCATTACTGGCGTATAATGTGCATATCTCTCATTTCAGAAGGATCCTATTTCGTGGAAGCTTCTCGGACTGTGTCTGGAATCCCCCAGTTTCATTCAATCCCGTAGGAATCTCCTTCAGGATAGTAATCTACTTGAGTTCCTCTTTCCCGTACTGATATCATTTATGTAAATACACTCCTTTAAATTTGCCCACGTGTTTTACGTAATATTTCCCTCAGTAACAAGAGCCCTATGCTCGTATGAAATTCTCCTTTGTTTTCCTCTTTTTTTACGTTTTCCTGTACCCACGAAGTCAGAATCACAAGGCTAAATTACCTTAAATCGTTGCTGCCTGTCTCACAGAGCATATTTCAAACTAAAACCACGGAAAAACGTAAATATATATATATATATATATATATATATATATATATATATATATATATATATATATATATATATATATATATATATATATATATATATATATATATATATATATATATATATATATATATATATATATATACACACACACACACACTCACCTTCCGTATGGAGGTTAGATCACCACGAGCACATATGCTGTTGAAAACATTCCAAACTATATTGGGAGCATTCACAAAAATGACAATATAGACTTTTATGGAGATGAAAAGAAAGAATTCTCTCCTTTGAAACACACGTGCAGTTAGCCTCACCGGATCAAGAATTTAGTTTGTTTGTTTGCACACCCGGCAGGGAAAACATTATCAAAAGATCCTATTGTAGAATAGCAATACATCAATCTCTCTCTCTCTCTCTCTCTCTCTCTCTCTCTCTCTCTCTCTCTCTCTCTCTCTCTCTCTCTCTCTCTCATTTTTACCGAGCTTATTCGTAGGTAAAACGCAGCCTGAACTACGTTGTGGGAGCTAGAAGATGCTGTTTACTTTAGGAAGACTTTTAAAAAGTTAGGTCGGTTTGTTACTGGGGACTGAGTACGATCGACCAGTCAAAATACTAAGTTTACTTTTTTAAGTTTACTTTTTTACGAATCCGTTTGCTGTTTATGTGGGTGATATGTGGGAAGTGTTACTGTATATCAGTGAAAAGTGTTAGCTTTCAAACATGACGGAGTTTATATAGTTATACTTGTACATGTACATATACTCAAAGCTTTAAATATATATATATATATATATATATATATATATATATATATATATATATATATATATATATATATATATATATATATATATATATATATACATATACACATATACGTATACAGGTAACAATTGGTTAATAATTCGTGTTTACAAGATTTATAAGGTACCTAATCAGAAATCTCGGCAGATATTTATTTGCGTGGAATGAAACTACTTCGGGTCCATCAGTTCTGGTTAATAAGAGGAATTTCCATTCTCGGTGCATCAAATCAACAAGGCAATAAAGTGACGCACCACAGATCAGCTTTGCCTTTTTTGCCAATGGAATGAGATCTCTGATGGATAATAAACTCCTCCCATTTAATGTAGAGCGATGGCATTCTCTCTTCTTAATGTTTAGAAACGCGGAGAGCTAAGACCTTTGTCGCTGGACGGGACCACGGTTATTAGATGGCAATTAATTCCCCCAGAGCTTCTGGCTCCCCGATGAGTTTTTTTTTTGCTTTCCCCTCTCTCGGGTTTTATTGAGTCGGATTAATCAGCTCTCTCACACGGCCTTTGGCTGTCGTCATTAATACGCAATATGAAGCGCTGATGAAACATTTGCAATGCTTTGGAGAAAGCCCGGTTGCATTCAGCTGGTCTTCATTTCATTGGATTAGTTGGCTTCTTCTCGTTCATTTGGTTATCCTTTTCATTCATTATTAATACAATAGTATCCCGAGAGATAATTAAGCAGAAAGGAATAATTGCTGTTTAACTTTGTTAATTAGTTACATAAATATTCTCTTTCAGCAAGCGACAAATATTTAGTCTATTGAAACTATATTCACCATATTTCCCAATTGAAACAAGAATAAAAAATCATATTCGATGACAATGAAAAAGAAAGAAACAACTGCCACTCAGGTATTCTGCTTCTTTCTAGTCTGCCTTTTCAACACTCGAAGGTACTCCCTCAGCCTTGAACAGCTCTCCCTCGACCCTCTCTCCCCAGGAGAAAGTTTAGTTGTCCCTCGAGTTTATCCTCATCCAGCGACTCTTACTCACGAATGTCAGGGAACTTTGTTTAGTCAAGTGTGCGTGAGAGAGGAAGGGAAACCTAAACCCAATATCTTTCTTGTTAAGCCGAATGAGGATCGAGGTTAAGTCAAGTAATAATAATAATAATAATAATAATAATAATAATAATAATAATAATAATAATAATAATAATAGGGATTTATATGATTATGTTTATAGGAATGGATGAGGAGCTTGAGGTATTGTCGCTCATTTCGAATTCTTCGAGCTTTAAACCGTAATTAGGAGAGAGAGAGAGAGAGAGAGAGAGAGAGAGAGAGAGAGAGAGAGAGAGAGAGAGAGAGAGAGATCGGTTGTTCTTAAATGTTGATCATTTAAAAATATTTTACATGTTCTTTGATTTAGTAGCAAACCAAGAGAGAGAGAGAGAGAGAGAGAGAGAGAGAGAGAGAGAGAGAGAGAGAGAGAACAGCAACAGCAATATTTGCTGTGTCTCTTTGTTACCAGACACGTCAAGCAGTTTCTCATCAGTACTGCGTAGGCGTCAGTTACGAGACGAAATTTGTCTTAAATTTTGTTTAGATTATTTGAACCAAATAACCAATTTTTATCAGTAAGCATGAATATATCCGAATAGAGAAGGAGCAAGATTTGTATTGCTTGAGAACTGAAAATTTATTGCCAATTTAGGCTAATTTCCAGCTTTGGAGTGCATGTCCTACTAGTTTCCATCTTACCATTCAACAGTTAAAGAAACCATAGCAGGTAAAATATTACTTATAAAACTACTATCCCTCATAGAAATATGAATGAAATATAACGTAAGAAACTTTTAATAAGATATGGCACCTGATTTTCACAAAAGACCCATTTTTTGGGTCTGGATACCACGACAGACATAACTGCCCGAATCAGTATCCCCCCTGATTAACACCTGGCCCCATTTACAGGTATTGATCTGCTCTTATATAAATCATCTTTCTCTGGGATACCTGTTCGACTTTCGGATGGGATTTTTATGGAAATGTAACAGCTCAGAGAAACTTCTTTTCTAACGGTTTATTCTTAGATTTGAGGCAGGTGTGATTAAAGCTCTGGCGTCAGCGCCCACTCACAAAATAGATGTGTATTTCTTCTATTTAGAAAAATAATGCATTAACATAATCTTCCAAGTATTACTAGAGGAGAAATGGCTTAAGGAATATATTTGAAAGCACAGACCTCAAAATAAAAATAATTTATAGTTTAACGTGAATAATTTTTCAGGAGAATTCTAGATTAAAGTGAGCCCTGACTTTTCACTGTCGATTACTGAGGATATCGGGCATCGAAATGAAGAGAAATAAGGAAATTAACTTAACGCTTAATACGTGAATCTAAATACTTTTATAATTAACACGAAATCATTTTTATCATGAAAGTAAGAACATAAAAAATGACTCGACTTGCTCCAAGTTAACTTTGAATGTGTTTAATAAAAAAAAAGGACTGTAAATGAATCTTGCTGAAGAGAGAAAAAAAAAAGTCGCGAATAAAAAAGCCACTCATGCAAAACGTGTCAGGAATTGTCGCTGTGTAGAGACACGAAATCAATTATTCACCAGTCATTATTATTATTATTATTATTATTATTATTATTATTATTATTATTATTATTATTATTATTATTATTATTATTATTATTATTAAGACACTAACATCTTCATTATGCAAATCATCATTAAAATATTCATTATACCTTCGTGTAACCGAGTGTATTCAGGTCTTTTCCTCGTTAAACATGGCTTCCACGCGCTCATTAATTTGTTTTTCGAGTCATTTCTCACGTCGCTAAAGGCAGGTCATCTTGATAATCGGCCAACAGCAGCGTTACATCACAAATGACTTGAAAAGAGTTCTTCTTTTAACGAGATACTGTGAGAGGGGTTGGTCTAAAAAAAAAAAAAAAAAAAAAAAGTATACCTTAGTTTTACCAGACCACTGAGCTGATTAACAGCTCTCCTAGGGCTGGTCCGAATTAGACTTATTTTACGTGGCTAAGAGGATGAAACTGGTGGGTACAGTAACAATATAATACAATATATGGGGTTAAAATGACCATACCCTCTTCTTCTTCTTCTTCTTCTTCTTATTATTATTATTATTATTATTATTATTATTATTATTATTATTATTATTATTATTGTAAATCAGGTCCACAATAATGTTCAGTGGTGAATTATTGTTAATTTTATAAAAAAAAGTTCCAAGAGCTTTCGAACTCTGTCCTGGTTTCATCTTCAGTCTAACTTAAATCATCGATGGATGGAACCAATGGGCGACCTCGACGATGTGTTTTTCTAACGGACGAGGCGACAAGCATGACGGTCAACTATCCAACTAGGTGATTGCTTCTCCTCTCCTTATATTTTGCGTTGCTATCCTTCTTGATCTCCTCACTTCTTGTTGTTCTTCTGCATGTAATTCATCGTTAGCGGTGACTTTCTCGGAAGCCCGGCTGTTATAAGGTGTCTGCGGGGTGGTGTGAGAGATAACGGCAGCATCAGACGAAGGAAAGACAGCCTGTCCTAACATTAAAACCTTTAACAAATGTTTGGATTACATGCAAGTTAACTTGTGGGTCATCGTTAACGAACGACTTGTTCCCCTTAAATGATTCTCCTATATTTCTGGCGGCGCCCTCGACTAATCTTCTTATGTTTACGTTGTTGCTTTTGTGAATGATGTTGGCTCTATTCCAGCCTGGTCTGTGATCGTTATTGAAATCAACAATAATTCACAGCTGAATATTATTGTGGACCTGATATACAGCATATCCCGTTCTCGATCTAGGGCAGAAAGACCTAATTATTATTATTATTATTATTGTTATTATTATTATTATTATTATTATTATTATTATTATTATTATTATTATTATTATTATTATTGCTCAAGATGAGTTTACATCTGTTTAAAACAAAATAGCAAATAGGTGCCTAAATTGCGAAGTGTGTGTAGTACTGAATAACGTATTTGATAAGAGGAATACACACTGGAAACGAATAAGTAAATCACGAATATATATATATATATATATATATATATATATATATATATATATATATATATATATATATATGTATATATATATATATATATATATATATATATATATATATATATATATATATATATATATATATATATATATATAAGCCACAGATATTGTCTAATGCGTTATTCAGTATGCCTTAGGAATTACGTGCACCCAAGGAAAATTAGAGTTGATAAGCGTAATTGCACGTCCTGATAGCCGAGTGGTCAAAGTCGACTTCTTATCGTTGTATCTGAACTAACGCCTAAGTTCGAATGGTGGCCGGCCAGAAATACTTGACAATGATAATTCCCTTAGGGTGTAAGTTATCCTCAAGAAGTAGAGAGTTTGATATTAAACGATATTTGTGGCTTAATGTTTGTGTATATATAAAAGTCTAGCGTGAAAAAGGGAAATTATTAGCAAACTCATTATATATATATATATATATATATATATATATATATATATATATATATATATATATATATATATATATATATATATATATATATATATATATATATATATATATTATATACATATACATATACATATACATATATATATATATATATATATATATATGCATGTATGTATGTATTTATATATATATATATATATATATATATATATATATATATATATATATATATATATATATATATATATATATATATATATATATATATATATATATATATATATATATATATATATATATATGCATATATAACTGGGTCTCGTGGTGTGAATGGCAGCATTGTTTCCTACCAAGCGAGGGGACCATGTCCGAACCTTTACCGAAGCGGTTGGTGGGTATGCCCGTTAAAATGCCCCTTGTACCACTGCTCACCTAAGCTGTGAATGATGAGCCTGACCATACACGCTGCCGGCAACCTCATCCCAGATATGACTTGCTGAGATTTGGACGACTAACATAATTTTTATGAAATAATACTTTCAATATTCCTCTTGAGTTTTAAATGTATAACCGTTATCTAAAACTAAGGAGTTTTCCTGTAATGATCAGTATTTTTCAAAGAACAAAGGAAAATTTATTTGCTGATTAATGAACTCTCTTGGTAATTAGAAAACCCGAGTGTTCTTTGTCCTTTCGTTCAGGTAAATGCTAATTAATTCTAATTGGGAGTTTCAGTTATAGTTCTTAGTGATAAAAAGGCAGTGCTTTTTATGGCTAAAAAGCAGATCTCTTTTAACCTGATGACGTCTTGTTAAGTTGATCAGATTATGATTAGTTCGCGAAACGATGTAATTATAAAGCTGATACATGGAGATCATGATTCATCATTCATTGGATGATGAGGGATGAAATGGAAATAGTGACTGAGAACAACTCTCAAATAGCGAAAGTCTATACCAGAAGAGATAAGGAATGGCAGAAGGTAATGAATATGGAAATCAAGAATAAGACTGGTTGAATTTTGAACTTTAGGCTGTCGAGCCAAGCACTGGGGAGTGGACAGCAAGATAAAGAGATTCAGCAAATACGTGCAAAGATCTTAAGGTAGAACTGGAAGAAAGGTCCACAGTTGCACTAAGAAGTACAAGTTAGAGAGAATGGACAGCAAGACTGAAGAAAGGAAGAGGGGATGGAGATAAACTGAAAGGCCAAAAAGAAGACAGGGCCAGCGGCCAAAGGGACGCTGCAAACAACCTTTAGTAATGCTCACAACTCACCACACGAGGTTCACTGATGGCACTGCTCTGCAGGAATAAAAGAATCCTTCTTAACGTCTTCTGAGGTCACTTTATTACTGGTAAAAGTGCATCCCAGGAATTGCAAGAACTCCTCACTTGTCAAGGGGTTAATGACCATTCCACAGCATTTCTCCCTCATATACATTTGCTTATTTAATGTTTATCGTCTTCCATACCTAAGCTGATCGGATTATTCAAGCTTAAAATCAGCCTAAATTGCATACAATTATGTTACTTTCAATTTGTTAATTGCATCATTTTTTACCATAAACGTCAATTTATATAAGATGAATTTAGACTTAACACACCATGCAAAAAAGAAAATATCTTATATGCATTTATTTACTGATTAGCAGAAGGCGAGTCGTCACAAGTACAAGATAGAGATCAGTGGAATGGAAGGAAATGGAAAAATTCTACTTTTAAAAATGAACTCCAGGGGGAATTACCAACAGTCAAATAACATTTTCTTTATATTTATTGCAAAGGGGTTTCATTCAAATTCATGAGTTTAATGTTGATTTGGTATATGTAAAAGAAATTCATAGTTAAGATACTTTAAATATTATCATACCTAATGATTATTGAAAGAAAAATCTCTGTATAAATTATGTCTCACTCTATAGGTATACATTTCTCTTTTTGGACGCATGCATAAAAGATTTAAAATATCAATAGACTTAAGCTTCATATATTCTAAATATAATTAAACTTATAAGTTATCTTCTTTTAAAAACGTTTGTCATTGATTAAATATCAGTGGCTATATTTGTAATTTGATTCAATAATGAATCGAGCAAAAATTCAGCTAAAACTGACAGTTATGACTTTTAAAAAATTGGATTTCAGACTTGAAGTATAATGGAAAAAATTCATAGTCACAAATAGTACTAAATGGTCATAACAATTTCCACAACAGAAAGAGTGCGTAATTATAGTAGACATCCGCATGAATAATTTGTTGAAATCACCACACGAGCAATTGGTAGCACTATTTATATTTTTTCCATTACAGTATCTCTATGGCCAATGAAGCGAAAGCTTTCCATTACCATACAATTAACTTTGGTGTGGCTTTACTGTCCTTGGAAAGGGTTTGGTATGGGTGTATTTCATCTATACGCGGAAGCGTATAGATGAAATACACCCATACCAGGGTACTTGGCTTTCTTGTAATGTGGGATGGTCTGTTGGGGCTGGGGTGATGGGGTGAGAAATTGATTTTTTTCTAAATATACAGATAAAACAATAGGAAATATGAAATTAATGAAGGAGAATATAAATTTCCCTTTTAATTCAAAAGACAGAATCCAGATACTAAGTCTTGACATATGTTGTTAGAATAACAAAACAAATTATTTATTCTCCATAAAATACAATTTTGAGCCAAAAAATTGGAGACTAATTTGAAATTGAATTTTCCCTTTAAATGCATTACACGTTAAAAATCGCAGTGAAAGTACAGAGCCCTTATTGAAAACGGGAATGTAATCTGTTAATTCACGAAAAGCTTCAAAATGCACCGTTCACAATTTAAATGAATTAATAGAATATCGCTACTCCAGAGGCGAGTGGATAATATATGTGGTCAGCTCTAAACAGAGAGACGGGGAGAAAAACCCCATAAATCAATTTACATTCATTATCCTTTGTGTATTCTCCCCTGTATAATGACCACATGAATATTCACATTTTTGGGAGCTTCTGTTTAGTCACATTTCCTGCTTCGGGTTCTGGTTTTAAAACATTTATACTGGCGCTGTACCAGACTAAGTGTATGGGTTTAAAATACCCGAAGGATTGCGAGATTTTAGTGCTAAAGAATATATGTTACATTATCTTAATAATGTGAGTGATGTTTTTAGTGTTCCATCCTGAAGATGTATTTGGATCCAGTGCACAAGTCTAATTCAGCTGATATTTTTTTTTAGTAGGATTAACTGGAAAGGTTTTTGATGACCCTGGTGCTTTTGTTATAATGTATTAGGCATTTTTTTTTTATTTTGATAATATACAAAGACGTGTGAAAAACTGGTTGTCGGATAACAAAGGTTTGTTAGACTTTTTCCATTTAAAACGGCACTACATTCACAAGTGGCAAAGCCTAAAATGAGTCAGCAATCAAAATGCTTTTCTATACCCAAATCATTTGTAACTTACAACAAATGGGCACACACTATGGAGAAAATTGCTTATTTTTTTCTACAAGGAAACTCATCAAGTTTTGAAGAGAAAAGTTTTCATCTCAACAATGCATCTATGAAGTGAATATTTTAATCCTCAAAAAGTTCATTAATGAACTGACGAAGAAAATGTCTGTAATCTCTACAGTGACTCCATGGAGAGAATTACTTTAGTCTCTACAATGACTATATGTAGAGGGATGCTTTCATCTCTACAATAACTTTGCAAGTAGAAAGGATTTCATCTCTGGAATAACTCCACGAAGAGAAAGAGTTTTATCTCTGCCGTGACTCTGTGAAGGGAAAGGCTTTCATCTCAACCTACAAAGCCTTCAGTTTATAGATAGCATTTGTGAATGGGAAGACATAAGCCTATACAATGAATTTATGAGTACGAAAATATACTCTAAATGTCTTAAAGGAAATTTTAAATGGCATATTTTAAATTTTACTAAATGGGATGATTGAAATCCCTGTGGCCTGTGGCAGGAGAGGCTCGGAGCAAGATTATTGGTTTGGATGAGTCTGGTTGACCACCAACCGCTTAACAGGATTGACTTCGAGGGTCCACTGGAGAGTCGTCTCGAGTATGCCCTTCCACCCTTATTGTGTCGAGGGACGGAGAGATGTGTCCCAAATTGAAATCCTCCATCGAGAAAATAACGGAAGAGGACTCTGTGTACAAGGGCTCTACACAGTAAAGGCCATTTTGTTAGGAATCTATCCCACATTCGTTCAAGACCAAAGAGCTAAAGAGGTCGATTCTTAAGATTATTTTACAATATCCACGGTCCTGAAGCTGTAATTTGACAGTAAAGGTTGTATGAATGTCTCAACTTTAAACTGTATATAGTTACGGGTAGCCTAATTAACTCAGTTACCACACAATTAAGTGGAATTATTCCCTTACTTCAGAAACTGAAATTAGGCGGAAGGAAATTACGAAGTAATTCGTTGAAGGCTTCAACTTCTATGGTTGCATGTCTTATGCTATCTTCCAGCTCTTTAAAAGAAAAAAAGTTTTAATGAGGGACAGATCATTAACTTATAAGCAAAGTAAAACTGAACTATATATATATATATATATATATATATATATATATATATATATATATATATATATATATATATATATATATATATATATATATATATATGCATAAAAACAAATATCTAGTGTATAAAGCCTGATGATACATTTTTTTTTTTAATTTTCGTCATTGAGTAAAATCTTTCTACATAACTTATTTTAGGTTTTGAGCAACTTTATAGCATGCAGATGTGTAAAATACACGAAAATTCTTCATACATTATCTCGTGCATATTTGTGCTTTTATGCATATGCATACACTTTATACACACACACATACCCACACACACACACACACACACACATATATATATGTGTGTGTGTGTGTGTCTGTGTGTGTGTGTGTGCGTTTGTGCGCGCGTGTGTTTTGTGCGTATGCTTGCGTTTGAACACTAACAATACCACGTAAACAAAACGAAGCAAGAGCAGAAGAGGGTTATGGGTTGTTTTCATTTTTCTATTTATTTGGACAGTTTTTTACCAGTTTATATGTAAATATCATTCATATATTGAGAAAAGGGCTACTCATATATTAGTTATGAATTGAATAAAATGTTTATCGGTCGAATCAGTTTGATAATATTTGTCTTTGAAAGGTCTCTGTGATTTGAGGGGAGAACAAAGATACAGAAATAAGTTAAACGAAAGTTAAATGGTCTTTGAAAGGTTGTTAGGCGGCGAACATTTGTAATCTATGAGGGAACCATTCGAATAGAAAAATAACCCGAAATATTATTTTACACTTGAAAACTAATCTTCTTGTATAGATTTTTTTTTGAGAAGTCCTCAGAACAGTTTTTGGAACTGGTAATTGGTAGGTTTCGGTTAATTGCCGCTTGGCTTTCCCAGATATCAGAGGCATTTCTAGAGCTCTTTCTGTAGCAAGTGCCAATCATTCAAATATAAATTGTAACTAAGAATGCTGCTTAGTTATGAAAGTTGAGGGTTATAAACATAACCCTCAACTTTCATAACTAAGCGTTTATATTTGGATACCAGTAGGAAATCACGGACATAGTAATGAAAGATCTTAGTTTAAAAATTTATTTGTAAATACTTGGATTTTTTTTATTGATAGCTCTTGTGCATAAGAGGGTAAAATGGTTACGTACATAAAATGGAAGTTTACACTTGCTGAAAAATGAAAGCATATCTAAGTGTATGCAGATATGTATGTATTTATGTTTATATATTTGTTGAACATTGCCTTCTCTGAAGGAAATAAGTCAAAGAAAAGCAAGTAAAATTTAATGCTTTATTTCAGTTTCACCAAGTGAAACTAGGTTGAATCCCAGGTGCAGAGAACCTCCACAGAATGGCATCTCTTCTACACATACTAAACCCCCTTGGGTACGAGAGCTCTTTCATTTTTAAAATCACTGCCATCCCGTCAACCCAATACTTTCTAGGCTCATGATCATGAAGTATGCCTTCAGTTCTAAATTATGCAGCCTTTTCATCAGCCTGGCTTATACCAGCACGGGAGCCCAGCTGAAAGCGCGGTGAAGTGATGAAGGGTATAAAAGCTTGTGTGCACCTCGGGATTCAGGGTAACCAAAAGCACACCAGCCTTTCTTCTCCTATTCTCTCTATAAGATTAAACCACTTCATGTTATCATTTCATATTCCACTTACTCATTAACCTGAATTAATCCCCTAACTTCAAAACTTCCACCTTTCCTCTTTCAAAAGTACAGCGAATTCTTTTGTACCGAGTAATATTTCTATTTCATACATTACTGAAGGTTATGTAATGGAAATCTATGGTTTTGAATACAGTAACAGAAAAGAACTTACGTTTTAATGATTGAAAATAGAAATTATACACGATTACAATTTTCACCCCTTAATCTTGTTAGGATAAATAAAGAGAAAAGTCTAGACTTTTATTTGAAGGAGTAAGATATAGGATAATCTCAGAATATAAACACTTTCATTTACTGGATTTATTTCCGGGAAGTCATACAATTTAATTTTAGTAATTTTCAGTTACGGTGGATAAACAGTCGTGCCTGATTATATAGTTCAAATCAATTAAATGAAACCTAACAATCTAAATCTCGGATAATTGCTTAATTGAGCTGATGCCACAGCTGGAGACCGCACAGAATCTTTCAAATATTTATTTTTATTTGAAAAATTGGTTATAAAGACAGCCTGATGTCCTTAAGTATTTTTTTTGCTAGAAAATTGAATATTTATTCTCACAAAAGCGCTTCTCAGTGTTAACCTAAAGTGGAAGCCTCATTCGACTTACTAAAAAGAGAACGCAGCCTTATCATTTTTTAGAGGTATTTTTCATCTTCCAGAGGGAGATTACGAGAGATTTGCTTCGTTAAAGTATTCTCGTTACTCGTTAAAAAGGATGGTGTAGGTACTCAGGACAAGAAATCTCTTTACACAAAATTTCTTACGACGGAAATCATTATTCAATACCTTACAAGATATTTTTTTTTACTTGTTTCTCCTTTGCACTCTCACTAGGTTACAGGACACTGTCTCTTACTCCCCAACCCCACTTTCTCTCTCTCTCTCTCTCTCTCTCTCTCTCTCTCTCTCTCTCTCACACACACACACACACATACACAAACACACACAAACATACATACATACATACATACATACATATTATATATATATATATATATATATATATATATATATATATATATATATATATATATATATATATATATATATATATATATATATAATATGTATGTATGTATGTATATATATATATATATATATATATATATATATATATATATATATATATATATATATATATATATATATCCACATACACATATGTATATGTTACATACTGTCTGGAGGCCAAATCAATGTTACTTCCTTCTGTATCCTTATATAAGAAATATCGGAAAATGAGGCTCCCCGGGGCTAGAGATGGAAATCCTAAAAATGAACGCATACCCCGTAGTCCATCGTTGTCACACAAACTAAAAAGATATGTAGTTACGCAATGCGTTTAATATAGTAAGCATTTTTTCACCTTTGACAGGAGCTAATCTGATCACTTAATTACAGAATTACAGCTAGTTTTATTTTATCCCATTTAATGTTCAATGTCACAAGCTGAACTTTTTCTTGTCTTGGGATTGGGCTGAGATATCAGAGACTAATTAACGAATGATAATAGTGCTGATAATGTTGGTGTGAGAATTAATCTCCCTTGGAATCCTTAGCATAATAACAACGCTCTTACGAAAGGTCATAAGAGTTAATTTCCATACTATCCGTTGCAGCTTCAGGCTGATTAACCTCACCATAGCTAACCCAATGGATAAATGAGAACGGGATCAGATTCCCTTTTAATTACGTAGAATATCCTGGAATACTCAGAATATCTCGTTAGCAGGCGATTGTCGAGACCATCAAAGTGCCGCTCCTGTGAGATTCTGTGTCAGTTGATCAGGATTAATAACCTTAGGAAGATTAAGGTATCTGCGGAGGAGGGAGGATGGGCAAGGGGGAGGCTGTAAAAGTCCTCGGGAGTGATAGATGGTAATTATTGTTCGTGGTAATTATTCTCTCTCTCTCTCTCTCTCTCTCTCTCTCTCTCTCTCTCTCTCTCTCTCTCTCTCTGAACCTTTCATCAATATGCTTTAAATGCCTTACCTATCGACAGAATCAAACATAATCGTATGCTTTTAGGCAGTAGTGTTTACTCTATACAATTTTTATGCTGGTATTGTAAAGATATTCCATTAGCAGTTGTTGTACACTGCCTTCTATTTGTGTGATGAATTTTATGAATGATAACATTTCTATACTTGGAAGCCTATTCGTAAATTGCTTTATTCCAACGAAATGTGTTGTTTGTCTGATTACTCTGTCTTGCTTAATTCTTTTCAATGTCCTCATTTTTGTCTTTTTACACATCTGCCTTTTATTCATCTTGAACAAGTTAGGGAGACTGTATATTTTCCGTTTTCTTTTGGTGGAAAAGGAATAAAATGTATGCAAAATATTCCGTGAAAGCAACGAAATTTTTGCTGGTAAGATGTAAAGAAAAATAATTATTTTTTTCTGGAACACCTTTGAAATACCCCCCAACTGCTGAAAATAAGATGGTTAGTGATGTCTCTCCTAGATCTTCGGTACTGAATGATTAGGAAATGTGATCGCAAATACTATGCCTGTGATTACATCATTATATTGTTTTCCTTGTGTTCAAAAACTTTTGGTCTGCCGAACACTCACCCTCAACGTCCGCCCCCTCCACCCCCAACTCGGTTCCCGGTTCCCTAACTCCTCTCTCACCAAAAAATTCAGTGGGCTTCCCTGACGCGTCTCTCTACATGGAAAGCCAAAATGAATAGACTCCCAACTTCCTCTATTCTTATTTTTTTAAATAATTTCTACCCAAAACCCGAGAGCTCCTCCAGTCTTCAAGGCAGCGTCGAAAACCTCGTTTTTCGGCACTACACCAACTAGACATTTCCCTACATGCACTGGTTCGAAGTTGAATGTGCAAGTGCTCGTAATGGAGGTGACAGGTAGACAGTTTTTTCTGTCTGGTTCACAATTAAATAGGTTGCATTTATTAAGCATGTTTCACACGATTACATAAGGCTTTTCCTTATTCACTAACATTGGCTGCTTGGGTAGACATCGGCGAAAAGATTTTGTTGACTACCAGAATAGGCGCTCGCACGTCAGTGCTCAAGTTATGAAGAGATTTCTTGGTGAGGAACATTGAAACTCTTGCTGTTCTTTTTTCCTCACAATTCTGAATACATTTTACTCTTCATTTCTGTGGACATTTTACGATTAAGCTTGTTCTAAAGCCTGGAAAGTGCTCATATCTTCTGGCTGATTGCTACGGTCGTTGGGCTGAGTATAGAGGTTCATATCAGACTTCTTTACACTTTAACACCTTAGCCCACTTATGGGGAACTTTTTGGTCAGGGCCGATGATGACGTAAGGCTGGTTTAATTTAAATCAGCCAGCCAACCAGTTGGTTACTCGTTCCCTTGGGAGTCTTCTTAAACAGCTGTCCATACTCTTTATATTGAATTATTTCCGGTTTCATATTAATCGTCAGACAATATGAGACAAGAAGAGCTTTATCGGTCCATTAGACTTACGTTCATAAAAATTATTATCCCGTTTTGAAAGTCTATTAAAATTTTTAAACTTTGTATGTTGCTTTCATCTAATAATCATATTCGTAAAAACTGTGGTTACTTGCATAAATAATAATAATAATAATAATAATAATAATAATAATAATAATAATAATAATAATAATAATAATAATAATAATAATAATAATAATCGCATCCTTAAAGTCTAATAGAGTTTGTATGTTTTTGCACAGATGTCAGCATAAATAATAATATCTAAACTTCACTATAACTAAAGTATCTGAAACTTTTCCCTAACACTCGCAAATCTCATAAATGCGACCTTTTCTTCTTCTTCTTCTTCTTCTTCTTCTTCTTCTTCTTCTTCTTCTTCTTCTCTCTTCCTGCAGTTTTAACCCAGAGCCTCCCCTAAACCACCTTCCCGCCAAGACAGAAATGAATGGCCTTCCTCCTCGCCCACTCTTTTATGAATGAAATCCCCGGGACAAAGTCAGCTGTGTGAGTAAATCCAGAGTATCAATGGGAAGGGGAGAGGAGGTGGTTGGAGGAGAAGGGGGAGGCTCTTTGGCAGAATGCTAAGATATGGCTTTCACTGCCGCCTGGAGCGAGGAAGAAAACCTTACAATGAATAATGCAAGTGGGCGTAATGTTTAAAAGGGGTTTCAGATGATATGTATATCTATCTATCTATCTATATCTATATCTATATATATATATATATATATATATATATATATATGTGTGTGTGTGTGTGTGTGTGTGTGTGTGTGTGTGTGTGTGTGTGTGTGTGTGTGTGTGTTTAAGTTTTGTGCGACTATGGATAGTAGTAAACAAACAGCTATTTTCCAGGCGGAGTTTATGCTAAAGTAAAAAGTAGTTGGTCTTTTATCATCGGTATTTAAAAGTGGCTTAGTTCACACTTTATGCATCAAAACTTTCAAAGAAAAAAAAGCAAAAACAATTGTTAAAAACTGACTAAGCTCATTGAGCACCCACGTAACGAATTATGGGATTATTTCCTTTTCCTTGCAGCGGAAGGTTAAGCAGGAAGTTGCGAAGAAAAATCGTTCCTAATCCCTTGTAGTTTGTTGAGGTCTTACGGATTTTAATTCCTATTAAAAAGTGATGTCGTACATTTGTCTTCTTTTCAGGTAAAAATTACATGATAAACATCCTGTACTTAGCTTTGTAGCGTTATGTTATTTTCAATTTGAAGTGAATTAATTTTACCTCATAAATATATTTCGTTCCTTACCGGTACTTCATTTTCGATAAAAGGATTGAAATCTCTCTGCTAAATAAATATTTTCGCCCAAAAAATTAAAATTTTTCTGATAAATAATTATCCTGGATAAAATTATTTGAATTTTTCTTATAAATAAATATTTTCGAAGAAAGGATTTCAATTTTTCGGATCAATAAATGATTTCTATGAAAGAATTAAATTTTTATCTATCAAATAAATTTCGCTTTTCGAACTGAAATTATGGTTTAGATTAATGAAACCGTTTGTTTATGTCTGTATTTGTGTCATTTGCTCAAACCTGCAATTCATTCCTTTTTTTCGAATAGCAAGGAAACTCAAAGACTACTTCTATACTCTTTTCAATTTCAAAATAATGCAGCTTAATCTTGATCCGATAATTTCAGGACTAATATACCACGCAATAAAAATCAAAAGTTGGAGCCTTTGTGACACAGAATGGAAAAATGTATGCGCTTGGAGCTATAAATGAGAGAGAGAGAGAGAGAGAGAGAGAGAGAGAGAGAGAGAGAGAGAGAGAGAGAGAGAGAGAGAGAGAGAGAGAGAGATTGTTTCAATATTCGGGTTATTTTGTTCATAAACTGAATTAAAAGGTAAACATTCACAACGGAGACTAGACTCCTTAATTATGTGAATGAATCGTGACGCTTTGAAGATGCTGACTTGGCGATACTGAAGATACATAACACGAATAATATCATTTAGAGGAACAACGTGAAATACGTGGTATGACCAGAGAGGAAGGTCGTATGACAAATGAGGATGCAAGAATTATGAGTCAATAGAGTTAATTAGACAGGAAAGGAAACGTTGAAATAATACGTGATAAATATATGGAACTCATGTAAGTGAATCAGTCTCATAGTATATAAAGAGTTGAATTTCTATTAATTTTACAGGGACATTGAGTGCTGAATATCAAGCATATGTGCCTGAGAATTTTTTTTTTTTATGAGAACTCTTAACTAGCAACTTTCGAGCTGTACCTGTCGTGGAGGAAAACATATATGATAACCTGATATTTTAGAGACAGGTCGGAAACATGTAGTTCCCTTCTTTATAATAATATTGGGTATTATGACTGGAAATATCCAACATTTTAGCAATATCCCAAACCATTTAGAAGAACTGGAACATCCAGATTTCGTGAGGCTCTGTCCTTCCACGGGGGACAACCGTCTCATTAACTTTGGTCTGGTATTTTCCTTTGCGAAAATGAGTTTCTTTTTTGACAAGTGAGATTGGGCATACTGCCTTACATACGGGGTTATGATAATATTGTAGCGAGTATCATAAACGTTTGAATATGTAAATTTCATATACACTCCACAGACACACACACGCACACACACATACATAATATATATATATATATATATATATATATATATATATATATATATATATATATATATATATATATATATATATATATATATATATATGTATGTATATACATACAGTATATATATATATATATATATATATATATATATATATATATATATATATATATATATATATATATATATATATATATATATATATATATATATATATATATATATATATATATTTCAGAAAATATGGCTGCTACAAATTTTAAAGGACACATATATGCATTTCATAGCTTCAATGCTTTAAGATGTGATGAAAGAATTTATGGAGTCAGATGGAAGTAGGTCGAGAGACTCGAGGTAAAATCTTTGTGTTCAGCAAATAGTTTGATTCCTCAGCAATATTGCCAGTCAGGTGATCTTCCGAAGTGTTATGTATATTCGTGAGTACGTGCGTTAATTTGATCTAGATTACGCCAAAATCTGCCCTAAAAGTGAGTTTGATCGTTCATTAACGTGATAGAACTGCAGTTGTCTAGACGTAGCTTTGGAGAGGATCCAGGCTTTAAATCGGCAGATAAGGTAGAGTTTGAAATCTGTTTTTATGGGAGAAAATTGAACTTGTGATTTTTACTATGATTTTCTAATCATTATGAACTTTTGAACTGGTGTGGGAGATTTAATATGAATATTCATACATCTTTCATATTATTATTTTGTCATGTTACGTTTGCCATATCTTGGCTATGCATTTTACACTTTCCATTATTGTGTTTTGCATTTCATATATTTTTGGGAGTTTTCTATCATGTTTGATTCTTCCGACAGATGTCTGTGGACAGATGTCGGTGGACAGTGTGGACTGTTTCGAATAACATGTGGTAGACTGGTTTTGACATGACTAATTATTGATTTGGGGAGTATGTGTGAGTTTGGATATTTTCAGGCTATTAGCCATAGTGAGACTTCTTTAATCGGAAGTGTTTTACAGTTCAGAGTTTAGTTATCTAACTCGATATTTCATTTATTATGCATTTTAATCTTTGCTTTGTTTTGTTCATTTCTTGTTGGGTTATTTGAATAATAAACCTATTTTTGTAGAAACTATTGCGTTTCTTTAAATGGTCCATTTAATTGATTTGGTGAGAATGAGTGAGATTCGGGTGGGTGAACTTCGGAAAACGATGAGAGAGAGAGAGAGAGAGGCGATACACACAGAGAGAGAGAGAGAGAGAGGTGATACACGGTGAGAGAGAGAGAGAGAGAGAGGCGATACACAGAGAGAGAGAGAGAGAGAGAGAGAGAGAGAGAGAGAGAGAGAGAGAGAGAGAGAAGAGGAGAAAAATAGATGTAAGTGTTGCCGTGAGCGAACGTTCATACGCCTCCGTTTCATGAATAAAGATCGTTGGAGCACGTTACGTACACCTTCAAAAAGGTGTTAATTCTGTCCTCGTTACAGAATTTAATGGTGGCAGCGGTGTCTGAATGAAATGGCGGCAGCGGGTGTCTTTTGATTTTAAATGGTGGCAGCATGATTTTAATGTCTTTGATGATGGCGAAAGAGGGAGATTGCTAATAGACTAATTGGTAACGTTGATGCCCAAGGCATAGGCGACTTCACCTAAGAGCTAAGGCGACGGGTCAGTGTTGAATGACTGAGTAGGTCGTGATTACGTGTGAAATGCGGGGAACCTTTCCTCTTTTTTCCGTTTCTATTCGAGTACTGGGAGTGGGGAGTTGTGAAATAGATCTGGTTGATCTCTAGAGCAATTTTGGGGTTAACAAAATACCCAAATAAGTGTGAATAGTGGCGATTGTGAGTTAATTACGCAAAGTGATGATTCAACTAGAAACGCGCTGGGTGTTTTTTTTTGCTAAGCCGTCGAGTAAGTGACGTCACAGGTTAGCAAGTTGAGAGATAGGTACTTCGTTTTCTGTTTCAAAATTGGTAAGTACCCCATTCTCGTAAGTTGCGCAGAACGCCGTTTTCTGTTCTTCTTTTAGAGGGGGTAACTTGTGCCTTTCTCTAGTGTTCTTGTTGGTTTCTCTTTTTATGTTGTTACGCTCAGGGCGTGTGATTACTCACAAAATGCCGGACGATGCAGCAAGCACATCCCAATCAATTGTGGTGCATAAAGTGACGAACATTTGTGCGGGAATTACAAATTTTAAAGGGTTAGTTGATGGAAAGCCAACCCAAAATATAGAAACTTTCATTGAGTCAGTGAACAATTATCTGAATTCCAAGAAAATTACGAATGGCGCTGAAGCTTTAACAGAGGCTAAATCATTTCTGGATTTAGATAAAGGAGATATTGGGAAACGAGCACGCAGTTTCGGGTTCAGAAGGTGCAAAACTTGGAATGAACTGCAGAAATTTCTACGAGCTACTTATGGCGGAGTTCAACGTGAATGCGCAGTTCGGAATTTGCGAGAGTTTCTCAAAATAAAGAAGGGCAATGATTCACTAGTCACATACAGTGCGAATTTATTTGATGCAGTAGTTGAGTTAAAGAAATCTATAATAGGCTCTCCATGGGTAACTGGGAATAATATCTCCTTAGATAATTTTGAAAGATTGTTACACTTTGCTTGCCTTTTAACGTCAGTCCCAGATGTAATTGTAGATAGTTTTGATAAGAGAATTGATCAGGATACAGACGAATCCTTTTTGTTTGCACAGATTAACAAAAATCTAGCAAAATGCCCGACACTGGACAGTAGTTTTGTACAGGGAGGTGCAAAGATGTCAGCTGCGGTTTCCAAACCACAGAATAATGATAGTCGCTCGCATTCGGGAAATGATGCAACAGCGAAGACATGTGCACGAGTAGAATCGAAGAAAATTCCAGAGAGATCAGTCACAATGGTACGTTGTTTTAATTGTGATAAAATAGGCCATAGTAAGTCAAATTGCAGAGTGAGATATTGTTCAGTTTGCAAATCTTCAGATCATGGATGGAGATTTTGCCCAGCCACGAAGAATAGAGATTATTCAGGGAAGTCACGGGGAGGTTTTTCTAGATATGACAGGAGAATTCCACATGATGCAAGTTCTAGATACACAAAGGAACAGCAGAATTTTCACAAGATAAGTTCGAAAACGGACACAGGATAATGACTAATCAGGTCGTAGAGTCACTAGAACCTAGGCCGATTGTACGTGGATTCTCTAATGGCAATGAAATTTCTATTTTCATTGATTCTGGTAGCTCAGTTAACTTAGTAAATGCTGACCTTTTTCACTCGAGGTTTCCAGAGTGCAAATTAGTCCCTTCTAGTGAGACAGTGTGTGATGTACAAGCGAGGAAACTGAATATTTTAGGTTCGTCATTTCTTACGCTTTGTATCGGTGGAAAGACAATAGTAGAATCATTTTTGGTCATAGAAGGCTTAGCCTTAAGTGAAATGGTTTTGCTAGGACACCCTTCTTGTATGCGACATAACATCAACATTCTTACGGGAGTTCAGGGGATTACAATAGGTGAGTCAGGTTGTTTTGTTCCATATATACACAGGAAAAAAACTTGTGAGAAACTTAAGACACAGTCTGAGACATGTGTAACACAGTCATTAGAGAGTGAAGATATTCCGCAAAGATCTTTCAAAGGATTTTTGTTGGAAGATATTGAATTGCAACCGCGAGTTCCTACATTGGTTAAAGTGTCGCTGAAAGAGAAGAATTTTCCTTCTCAAGTGTGCGTTGTTGAGGGAACCGAGAAATTCAAAGACGTTGTGAGTACGGTGTCAGTGAATGAAATTTCAGTCGCAGGCGTGACTTCAGTAGAATTAGTTAGCTATCAAGACTCAGTAAAAAAATATCACAAGGGTACTTATGTAATTGATTTTGAAGAGTTTAATGAAGAGCATAAATTAGTGAGTTTTTGTGGAGACGGGAATATGTTTCCTAACGAGGAGCAACAGTTCCGAAGTCAGGTTCTACATGAACACTTGGCTAAAGTTGATTATCCTGAATATTCAGATAAAGTAGAGAAAGTGTTGAAAGAATATCTAGATATCATTGCTTTGAAGGGAGATAAATTAGGAGTTACAGATGTTTTAGAACATTCAATCCGCCTAGAAAAGGGTACAAATCCCATATATATTCCAGCATATCGAATTCCTTTTAAGATCAGGGAAGAAGTAGAAAAAGAAGTTCAGAAGTGGGAGTCGGAAGGCATTATCAGACCGTCCAATTCTCCGTTTAATTTTCCTTTGCTTGCAGTTCCTAAGAAAGACGGTAGTATCAGAGTTTGTGTAGATTTTCGTAAATTGAATGAAAAAACATGCCCAGATAGATATCCTGTAGCTTGTTTGCCTGATTTGTTTGTTGAGATCGGTGGCAAGAATATATATTCATCTATAGATCTTATGCAAGGGTTTTTACAGGTTCCCCTTTGTGAGAGTAGCCGTAAATATACAGCATTTTCGGTACCAAAGGGACATTACGAGTTTAATAGGATGCCTTTTGGATTACAAGGGTCCCCAATAACATTTACTAGACTAGTTAACACAGTACTTCATGGCTTGTTAGGAAAGTCGGTGTTTGTGTACATGGATGACATTCTCATATGCACAGATACAATTGAAGAACATCTAAAGGTGTTAAAAGAAGTCCTTAAGCGATTACGGTTCGCTGGGTTAAAGGTCAAATTGGCCAAATGTGAGTTTCTGAAGAGAAAAATTGTCTATTTAGGACATGTTATCTCTAAAGAGGGAGTTAGAGTGAATGATGAGAAAGTTAAAGCCATTGTGAATTTTCCAGTTCCCAAAACCAGGAAACAGATTCGTTCGTTCCTAGGTATGTCGGGTTTCTTTCGCCGTTTTGTGCGGAATTTTTCTACAATACGTCTCCATTGACAGATTTGTTACGAGAAGACGTTAAGTTTGTTTGGGGTGATAGTCAACAATTAGCTTTTGAGAAGCTTAAGAACGCTTTGGTGAACCCACCAGTTTTGAAGTTTCCAGATTTTAGTCAACCGTTCACCTTAGTGACTGACGCGAGTCAGGAAGGTATAGGTGCGTGTTTGATGCAGAAATTTGAAGGGAAATTACACCCAATTGCTTTTTATAGCAGAAAGTTCAAAACGCGTGGTAGTAACGAGAGGCTGATGTCAGTTGTGGACAAGGAGGCTTTCGCAGTCGTCACTAGCCTTGTTCATTTTAAGATGTTGTTGTTGGGAAATAAAGTTGAGATTTTTACAGATCATCAACCGTTGTTAGAGCTTTTTAATAAGCCAAATTTGTCGCCCAAGAGAGCACGTTGGTTCCTAACATTGAGAGATTTTGATGCAAACCTCAAATACATTGAAGGTAAGCATAATGTAGTTGCAGATGCATTGAGCAGATATTTTCCGGTCGAGGATGAGGAAATACACACCGAATCCTGTGTGGGTGAAGAGAGTAAATATTTGGTGTCTAATGTCTCTGATATTAGTAGTTCTGAGAGATCGCATGTAGAGGACATACACGTTCCTACAGTGCATACTTCGGGGAGAAATAGTGAGTCGGCAGTCTCGGGAGAGATTGTTATTCGTGATAGTGAGAGTAACGCTGTGTGTTATATTACGGGTGAAAATGTCACTTGGGACATAGGCTTGCTGGAACAAAAGCAAGATGAAGATAAATTGTTGTCAGATGCTAAGGCATTTCTTAGGGGAATTTCACCGAAGAAAGGGTATAAGTTGCCTTTTTCTGGTCTAGAGTTGGAGAATAATTTATTGGTGAGAAAAGTTAAGTATAACTTGCGAAGTACTAGAAGCATGGGTGAGATTACACAAATCATCGTGCCAGAGAGTCTAGTACCACAAGTTCTAGACATTGTACATTGTAAATTTGGTTCTCCTCATTTGGGTGTAGACAAGACGTATGAAAACGTCAGGTCAAAGTTCTTTTGGAAAAATATGTTTTCCGCAGTAGAAGCCTTTGTGAAGAAGTGCGCTATTTGCAATGCGAATAAGCCAGCGACGACAGTGTCGTGTCGTTTGGGTTCATATCCCATACCACATAGGCCGTTTCAGAGAGTGCATATGGATATTCTGGGTAACTTCTCAGAGTCCGCTTATGGTTATAGACATTTATTAGTAGTTGTTGATGAGTTGACTCGCTTTGTCGAGATTTTCCCACTGAAATACAAATCAGCTGAGGAAGTTGCTATAGCGTTTTTTAAGGGGATAATTTGTCGATATGGTGTTCCTGAATGTCTGATCACAGACAATGGTAGGGAGTTTATTAATAAGACTTTAGACGGTCTTGCTAATTTGTTGGGGATAAAGAAAGTATCTATAATCCCGTATAGACCTGAAGCGAATGGGTTGTGTGAGAGGGCGAATCGGAAAGTAATCGAAGCTTTGCGCATGACGGTGGGAGGTTCCGATACACATTGGGACAGATCTTTGGATGAAGTGCGACATAGTATCAATACTATGATGAATGACACAATTAAGATATCTCCAGCAGAAGCTTTGTATGGATACAAGTTGAAAGGACCTTTTGATTTGTTACCAGAGTGTGTTCAGGGTGATGTTACGGTCACTTCGTTGATAAATACAGCGAGAGAAAGATTTGCACGTATCAGTAAAGAACTTGAACTTAGTTCGCGTGCAATGGTAGAGAAAAGTAACGCGAAATCGAGGGGAGTAGCTTTTTCGATGGGTGATAGAGTGTTTGTTAAAGTGAATGTTCGGAATGATCTGAATTATAAATTAAGTCCGAAGTTCCACGGACCTTTTGAGATTGTAGAGATCAAAAGAGGGAATAGATTTGTAGTTAAAGATGTAAACACTGGAGTGACGAAATTGACCCATATTTCGAAATTAAAGAAAGTTGGGATGTAATGGAACGTTTGTATATAGTTAGAGGGATAAGTGGGTTGATGTTTGTATATATATATGATATTTATTTTTTTTTGTCTCTTGTTCATTTTGGATGTTGAAGTTCTTAGTCATTTGTTTTCGAATGATTTTAGAAGTCGAGACATGGGCTAGTTTCGTACGAGATTTGACCCGTGTGTTAGTGTGTTGTTGTGTTATGATGTATTTTATCATCTGACGCAATATCTTTGTTGTTTAGGATTTTTTTTCTTGGGGAGGTATTTGGTATATCGGACCGAACAAGTCTGATCTTTTTTTCGGGTTGGGAGATCGTATTTGAGTGTTTGGATTTTTTTTCCAGTTTCTTTTTTTTTAAAATTAAGGGAGCTGTATTGTGAGTAATTGTAATTGTTATGATCATGGGAGCGATTGCCATTACGTCAATTGCTATTTTGTTGAGAGTTAGTCAGGTGTTGCGAAATATTTGCTAACCAGAGTAGAACTTTCATGTCTTTTACGAGATATGATACCTTTTAGTGTTTGGATAGAATTTTTTTTATGGGTGAGTTCCGTAGAGTTATTGTGCTTAATAGTGAGTTGACTGTGATTATTCTGAGATACAAACTTGGAATTAGTTCACATTGTGAGTGTTTACTTTTGCATTAGTAGTTTTGGTTTGGTTCAGTAACATGAAACCTTTTTGTTGTTAGACCTTTTTCGAGTGTTTTTGGGAGACTTAGTAGTGACATGGGATAGAGTAGAGACCATGTTCATTTTGGGAGATCAATATCAAGGTTCGGGAGTTGATTGTAAGACGAGTTGTGCTTTAGTTAGAGAGAAGTGTGTGTGTGACAGTAGTATTTTCCAGTTGCGAGTTGTGTCTGTGGGTGGTTGTGAGTTATCATTGGTTCATAGACAGACTCCGACAGAATGTGACTTTAGACAGTTCCTGCGAGATTACCACATTGAGTCCACCAGTACTCTTCCTGCTGTGTTTTACAAGGAGTATGCAGTTACAATGATGTGCCAGAGCAACAAGTCGACGACATTCGTTCATCGAGGGTCCGAGCAGTTCGATTCATCCTGCAGAATCCTGTCTACGGACTTTCTCGTTCTTAGCCGTGCTGTATTCAACAGTTCCGAGAAGATAATTATGCGTCATACGCATAACGAGCATTTGGTAGTGGAGGTACCTACAACCAAGGTGCCAATGACGGTTCCACCGTTGGAAGACATTGACGATTCCGTGATGTTCCAGTATCAGGAATATATTATGCCGACAATTTTAATTGTCTGAATAGCTATTTTACTGATAATTCTTGTTGTGGGAGTAGTTAAGCTTATTCGTGTTTGTAAGATTACATGTAAAGGCTCAAAGAACTCAACCCCAGTGACTCTGGAAGTGCGTCATGAGAGCAGTCCTTAAAACTGCAGTGCAGTAGACATTGCTAATTGAGCATAGTCCTATTCTGTTATGTTTTATACATATGCTTTTGTTTTAGTTTGCCGTTAAGGAGAGCGAGACGCTCTTATGTGGTGGCCGAGCTCTATTTCAGAAAAGATGGCCGCTAAAGTTTTAAAGGACACATATATGCATTTCATAGCTTCAATGCTTTAAGATGTGATGAAAGAATTTATGGAGTCAGATGGAAGTAGGTCGAGAGACTCGAGGTAAAATCTTTGTGTTCAACAAATAGTTTGATTCCTCAGCAATATTGCCGGTCAGGTGATCTTCCGAAGTGTTATGTATATTCGTGAGTACGTGCGTTAATTTGATCTAGATTGTGCCAAAATCTGCCCTAAAAGTGAGTTTGATCGTTCATTAACGTGATAGAACTGCAGTTGTCTAGACGTAGCTTTGGAGAGGATCCAGGCTTAAATCGGCAGATAAGGTAGAGTTTGAAATTTCTGTTTTTATGGGAGAAAATTGAACTTGTGATTTTTTACCATGATTTTCTAATCATTATGAACTTTTGAACTGGTGTGGGAGATTTAATATGAATATTCATACCTCTTTTATATTATTATTTTGTCATGTTACGTTTGCCATATCTTGGCTATGCATTTTACACTTTCCATTATTGTGTTTTGCATTTCATGTGTTTTTGGGAGTTTTCTATCATGTTTGATTCTTCCGACAGATGTCTGTGGACAGATGTCGGTGGACAGTGTGGACTGTTTCGAATAACATGTGGTAGACTGCTTTTGACATGACTAGTTATTGATTTGGGGAGTATGTGTTAGTTTGGATATTTTCAGGCTATTAGCCATAGTGAGACTTCTTTAATCAGAAGTGTTTTACAGTTCAGAGTTTAGTTATCTAACTCGATAATTCATTTATTATGCATTTTAATCTTTGCTTTGTTTTGTTCATTTCTTGTTGGGTTATTTGAATAATAAACCTATTTTTGTAGAAACTATTGCGTTTCTTTAAATGGTCCATTTAATCGATTTGGTGAGAATGAGTGCGATTCGGGTGGGTGAACTTCGGAAAACGATGAGAGAGAGAGAGAGGCGATACACAGAGAGAGAGAGAGAGAGGTGATACACGGTGAGAGAGAGAGAGAGAGAGAGAGAGAGAGAGAGAGAGAGAGAGAGAGAGAGAGAGAGAGAAAGAGGAGAAAAATAGATGTAAGTGTTGCCGTGAACGAACGTTCATACGCCTCCGTTTCATGAATAAAGGTCGTTGGAGCACGTTACGTACACCTTCAAAAAGGTGTTAATTCTGTCCTCGTTACATATATATATATATATATATATATATATATATATATATATATATATATACACTATATATACATATATATGAATATATATATATATATATATATATATATATATATATATATATATATATATATATATATATATATTCTGCAGCAACACTACTTCAATAAACCAGCTCAACATGAGAGTTTAAAACGCAGGGAAAAACGAGGTGTAAGATGTCTGCATATGACCTAAATTCTGGCGTCCTGGCATGGATTTCGGATACAAGAAAAGGGAAGGGGGTGGGTGTTTGAAAGGAGTGGAAAAGGGGAGTTTGAAGTATTAGAAGGGTGCCTTGGACAATATGAGAATCTCCCCTAAAACATTATCATATT
>JANJGK010000002.1:23155640-23160640 GCA_039081455.1 Macrobrachium rosenbergii | reverse complement strand
TTACTTTTTTTTTTTTTAAATGTCCATATAATAAGAATAGTTCCTTCCTTCTCAGAATATTTCAGTCTCATTTCTATGAAGGAATGAAAAAGAATAATTCATGACAGGAAATATACCATATGATACAGTGATACATATAAAATATTTACCATTTTTGTTAAAACAATAGGGAGATTGCACAATTTCTCATAATAATAATAATAATAATAATAATAATAATAATAATAATAATAATAATAATAATAATAATAATGGCGGGTTATTAAAAAAGGATATTATAAAAATGTCCTATCTCTTTTAACCTCTGCATTATCACCATTTATTAACACGGTTATGATATCCGTACAAGGAGATAAATTGGAAATACGATAAAAATGTCAAAAGAAAAAGAAAATGAGGGCAACAATGAGAGGGAGTCATTTGCCATTAAAGCAAAAGTTAGACGTAAATAACCATCGTCAGCATCATTTCCTTTATCATTTTCACGCGAACAGCACTATTCCCAGCGTGGTATTTTTTCTCATTCATTTTCAATTCACAGTCGAAAAAATGTTTTGGTTTTATTTCCGTTTCCTTTCTTTGGCCAGCGAAATTCTTTGTTAAAGCGCTGGGCTCCGGGACAGAGTGATTTAGAGAGAAAGAGAGAGAGAAAGTGGAAGGGGGAGGTATTCAGATCTCTTTTTACCAATATCACAATTATAACTTCAACCATCATTACTGATAGCCAATGCATACTTTGGCAACATTCATGAATACATAATGACCGATGAAAAGCTCTGCAGTAACCGTAATTACTCGCACGTGCCCTCAGGCTGGATTCCAACACAAAAGGTTATCATCATTACACTCTTGAATCTACTCTGCCCCTTACCCCTTCCTCACCCCTCCCCTGCTTTACCTTCCTTTCCTCTTCCCCACCAACCCGTCTTCACCTGTACTGCAAGGACCCCATGCCCATGGGCGCCAACACCCCTCCCCACTTCCCACCCCCAACAATAGCAATCTCTTTTCCTCGTCTACTGTAATACATTGCCTTTGTTCCTTTCTTAAGAATATACATTGCTACGACAAAATTAAAGTCTCCTTCTCTGTCTCTCTCTCTATCTCTATAACACACGCACACCAACGCCTCTCAAAAAGTGTCTCTGTCCTCCTAAAATAAAATTAACTTCTCTCTCTCTCTCTCTCTCTCTCTCTCTCTCTCTCTCTCTCTCTCTCTCTCTCTCTCTCTTTAACAGTGTCTCAATCTTCGATGAAAAGCTCTCTCCTCAAAAACTTTTCCCCCTCATCTCTAACATAAGGTGATATAGTTTCTCCTACTCACTCAAAAAAAATGTCTCTCTCATCCACAAACATTCTCTCTCTCTCTCTCTCTCTACGAGCTAATCCCCTCAACAGTAGAGGGGTGAAACCATTAAGAAGTAATTCTCGCTCTTTCTTATTTACTAGATCATTTACTCTGCCCTTACAACGAACACTTACATTAAGAGATAAACAGCTACCTCAGGCTGTTCTTACTGAGAAAAGTGTTCGTATGCAGGTGGAAGTGGTAACTGGAACTCCTGATCTTTTTGATTCATTCGAAATTGATGGAAAATTATCTCGCATTTCGCCAAGCCTTTTTGACCACCATATTACCAAACCTCACAGCCAATTAACCTTGTTAAAGTATTCAACCAAACTTTTCTAGAATAACCAAGTTTCCCAAATCTATAAAAAATAAATAAATAATAAATAAAACAAAACCTTCCAAGAACTATGAAAACTTTCCTAGAACCTCCAACCGAACTCTTCTGAAACCTACAAAAATCAGAATTTTCCTGGACCTTCCACCGAACTCTTCCGGGACCTACATATCAATCACAATTTTTCCAGGAATTCCAAATCAAACGATTTTCAATACGCAAACAAAAACACATTCCCAATGCCTAAATTCCTAAAACTTACCCAGAAAGTCAAAATGAACAAAACCTGTCCTCAACATGAACCAAACTTTAACCAACACCTCCAAACCAGTGACTATTTAAAGATGCCATAAATATCGAATCAGAGTTGACCAAGACCTCCATATTAACCAAGAACAATAATCTTCAAGGTACTTTCACTTAAAGTAGCAGTGAAATTCAAAAAGGTTTACTTTACAAAGATGCTCAAAATGACTATATATACTTTGCAAAGATCTAGACTTATACAGTGTTTAACACTGCCTAATCTATGTTCAGAAATAATGAACTGCTCCATTCTAACCTGAGGCCTAATGCACTGCATTTTCAAGCGTGCATCTAAGCGCAAACGATGAACCCACGTAAAGGAACAAACACAAGGAGCATCCTTTTGTGGTAACATAATTATCACCATAATTATCACTACAGTTTTACTACAAATCTTCTCTACAAAGTTTGACGTGAAGACAGATCTCTCCACTCTTTTCGACCTTTCTTTTACCAACATACTCAAGGGGAATCTTTTAGAAATGCTCCGGTACTATCTATATAATGACGTTGTTAAATGTGATACCCTGTATCCCTACCTATCTGTGGGCGTACATATGCACTGGATACGTTCAAACAAATGCATGTATACGCTTGAGGAAATGGGATATGTATCCCATTGCATTTCTTTCTATTCAACCTTTGTACAATTATTAGGCTCATCTTGTAACCATCAAGCAACAAGAAATTCGGGCTAATCTCAAAAGCGACGCAGACTACTGAATGGATTCGAAAGTAATTAATCACACAAGCTCGATGATTTGTTCATCATCTGTACTTAACCTTTAATAATAAAATCGAATCCATTACAGCATACAGAACATAAGGGCAGTTATTCGTGCTCAAACTCGGAAATAGCGATCGATCTCAAGAATAAATAATATAAATATATATGTATGTGTATATATATATATATATATATATATATATATATATATATATACACATAAATATATATATATATACATATATATATATATGTGTATTATATATCGAATGTTTATTGATTTACACACATAATTGAATGAAGAAATCCTTGTTCATATACTTACACACAAATGATTAAGAATTGATTTTTAAAGTAATAATAAGATTTTTATAGTTCTTGGGCATCTGTGTGTATATACTATATATATATATATATATATATATATATATATATATATATATATATGTATATACATATACATATATATACGTATACGTATACATTTATATATGTTTATATATGTATAAATGTATATATGTATATGCATATGTACATATACATATATACATATATGTATATATATATATATATATATTATATATATAATATATATATAAATAAAAGGACACGAGAAAATGAGTAAATCCAATAACTGCACATGGAAAAATTGCTTTTTGCCTCCCCACCCATGAGTATTATTATAGGAATGTCCTTCGGTAGAAAGACCCTACACACATACAGTATATATACATCAGAATAGCCTTCATAGAGCTATGCGAGCAAATAAATTGAATATGGCACAAAGATAAGCCGATGCAGATCAGTGCAATGCAACGGATATGAGGCGATGCACGATTCATGAGAGTAACAACGTCGACAAGGTCTAATTCCGAGGCTTGGCTGCATAGCCTGCTGCTTACGCGCATTAAAGAGATCGAAACTCGTTGAAAATGGAGCGCAATTCAACGAAAATTATTCCCATAACAGAGCGAAAAGAATTTAGCGAACGCGAATTTCAGTGCAACGGTTAATACTACGAAACAGAAAAAGCATAAGGGGTACGTAAATTCAAATGCAATGATATTAGGACTGTGAAAGCGACAAGAAATAACACACTATGAAACTTGATTCAGATTTAAGTTTATTGGAACGATCCACGAGGCGAGCATGTTGCGTTTCTGCATAATATTAGATGCAAGAAGCCAAGGGGAATACGGAGAGATGTAAACACAAATACAACATTATTTCGGAAAGAAAGGTACATATTACTGAAATTCAGCAGAAACAGAAACTAAACATTTCTAAAGTTAATAGGAATTTCACAGAAGAAGACTCCATTCACAGAAATACGAAATAAACAAATGGAAACCAATCCGAAGTTTTCATTTCTGTCTACTAACACTTCTTCATTTGAGGTCAGCGTGGCATAACCCGAATATTTGCAAAAACAAGGTATCAAGAATAAATTGCAAGAGCAACTGTGTCTACCGAACACTTGTTCCCTCATCTGCTGGATTTTACTCGTCCTTCCTCGAATGTTTTGGCAAAGATTTTCCTTCCCTTAACATTATATTCTAAAAAAATTTATCCTACTTATTTTCATCGTTTCTTGACTGCAAGCGTCTACCACACTCTCGGCCACAATGTTACACATCAAACTTTCCAAAACGTAAGTAAACGACCAAGAGTATGAGGGAATAATTAAGAAATGTTTCATGAACATCCAACCTTAATCGACTGGGACTGTTCCCTCCGTTAATCCAAAGTGAGAAAGTAGACAGATATTTGATCGTCATTTCATATTACACACACACACACACACACACACACACACACACACACACACACACACACACACACACATATATATATATATATATATATATATATATATATATATATATATATGTATATATATAATATATATAATGTATATATCCATGTATATATAATACACATACACACATATATATACTGTATACATACACACAACAAAATGCATTAAAAACGTATATATTCCCCTTGTGTATTTTACTTTTTCCAAAATAGAGGCGCGCGAAGCCCTAAGGGAAGACGGGATGAGAGAGGTAGGAGGAGGCAGAGAACCAATGCCCGGAATGGGGAACGGCAAGTGCTTTCAGCCCAAGGACTGAATTTTTAAGACGGAAAAGCGGACCCAAAAAGACTAGATTTCGTTGCCGTCACAGACACTAAGCTTTTATGTAAAGTTCTGGAAATTCAGTTCAACAGAACTGGAGACCACCACATTTTCTTTGGGCAATTTTACTTTTTACTCTTCT
>JANJGK010000002.1:23068140-23150640 GCA_039081455.1 Macrobrachium rosenbergii | reverse complement strand
CTTTGGCGGTGACAACCAAAGAATGTTACATAAAAGTAAAGAATAATAAGAAGACTCTTGCTTATAGATATCGAATATAGAAAAGAATTATAAGCAAATACATGAAAATTCCAGAAGTAAAGATTTATGAAGTATTACATATTTGAAAGACTGGGGTGCAATAGAATATTCCGTAAATTATTAAAATGAATATTATTTAGCTGAAAAAAATACATCTCTACGGTCATGATAAATAAAAGTCTACAAGTAAACGAAAGTTTAAAAGAGGATAAAAATATATATGAAAGGGAAATGCAATGAAAACGATAAGTAAAGAAAAGATCGTTTATGGATTTGCTAACACTGAAGAGCTCCAGAAGGAAAAAAATTAAAACAGATAAGCGCATGTAGAAACTATATATATATATATATATATATATATATATATATATATATATATATATATATATATATATATATATATATATATATATATATAAAGAACGCCAACACATACTATATACTAAAAAAATTAATCATATGTAAAATTCTGGAAAAAATAATGATCTTGCCCATACTCTGGAATGAGACGAGGCACTTGGAACATACAAACTACATCATCGCAATTATCCTCTTCTTTTGTTTCCTTTCTCTTTCCTTTAGGAGGAGAGAAGCAAACGAGACAAAAAAAAAAAAAAAAAAAAAAACAGTTATCGTCTCAGACTCCGCTGAATTACAGGATCAAGGGTAGAGGGAAAAAAATGTAGAGAATATTTTTCTGAGAGAGAGAGAGAGAGAGAGAGAGAGAGAGAGAGAGAGAGAGAGAGAGAGAGAGAGAGAGAGAGAGAGAGAGAGAGAGAGAGAGTTAAGATTATATGGCGTCCAAAGGAAAATAAAAGACACCATATAATCATCTCAATAGACATATGATGAATTATCAGAAATTTTGGGTCTGGACTTTGACAATATTTTATCATAAATCTTCAAAAATAATATTACTAAAGACATTATCCTTTTCAAAAACAATATTACTAAAAGCATTACCATTGTTCTGATGACTGAAAATTTGAGAGAACTTTGTCACATCCTCGTTAACTACCAAAATAAAAAAGAAATAAAAAAAATAGATAACGCTCTTAAATTAAGGTGGGTGCTGTCAAATAAACTATGCTTTTAGGGATAATCATGAGAAGATACCTATCACCTTACAACCAGATCGCCTGACCATAAAATAGTCAAATATCCCAATCGTATCCAACACTGGCTGTGTATTATGACAACACCTACATCGTCTTGCAGTTTCTAATTTAATTAAAGTGAAAACAAAATATACCAAAATAAATCTTTTAAAAAAAAGACTGATAAAGAAATATTACACATTTATGAAAAAAAAACAAATAAAAAAAATAAACAAAAATGGTGGGTAAATTAAAAATTATCGTAATAATAAGGCAACATTATCTAATGTCTAATATATTTTGATAAAAGAGCAAAAGAATAACCAGATTGATAAACAAATACATAAATAAATATAAAATAACTGAATAAATACATAAATGAAGCGATGCAGTTTTCTCCTACTTTTCTTGACAAAAAAAAATTCACAAAAAGAAACGAAAAATCTTAGGTCGTGTTAGGCAATACACTGACATACACACAGTTTCTCCAGCGTTATCTTTCAATCTGTTCCCCCGTTATCAACATTCTCTCTCTCTCTCTCTCTCTCTCTCTCTCTCTCTCTCTCTCTCTCTCTCTCTCGCCCTGCAGCGGCAACATAAAACGAGGGCATAAATGGAATAACTACATTAATGGAAAACCGATAGAGGGCTCTTCCCAAGTGGTCTCCTTGAACCTTCTTTTGACTTAATGACAGAACATAATATTCACTCGAGCTCCCAGCTGCAGATAAATTATGCCCCAGCAGCATCACTGCATCATCATCATCATCATCATCATCTGGTCCTGACCCCATTTAACCAAAGAAGGAGAGGCTGAGGACGTTCAAAACATACACGAAGTGTTGTTAAATACGCTGGAGATGTGGGCGCGAGTGCAATAGTTTTATCTGCACGTAATTATAAAGGATATGTATATTATTTACTTTAAATATGTTGCTGTATGTCATAATATATTACAATTTAAGATATTCACTTTGTATTACTATCAATCTGAATACCCACCACGAAAAATATACCAGCAACGTCAGGGCAATTAACTGGAGAGCGAGGATGTAAAAACACGCATAAACACGATTCCAGACGGATACATGTTTACAAATATCCAGATACTCTTATCTATGGGAACAAAAATACTCGAGAAGAAACAACAATGAAAGTACACTCTAAGCAAAACGTCTGGAACAATTGAAGTTCACCTTTGGGATCTTAAACTACACTGCCATTGCCTTACGTCCGTCGATAACTGACTTAACTGAACAATAGTTCAGACCCTTATTTTAAAAGCTGTAGGCGTCGTTAAGGAACAAGTAGACTTAAGCAGAAGTACCGAACATATCTTTCAGGAATCAAATAGAATGAAGTTAACAAATATGAGTACCTGGAGTTATAAGGCTTTGGGAACACCGTCGATCGATCAGCGTTACATAGTGTTTGGCCTATGTGTGCTTGACGTTGCTGAGGTAACCTCAAATATCCCGTTGGCTGGGCAACCTTATCTTGGAATGGAAATGGCAAGAGCCCCAGCCACTTACGAGGATTTCAAAGGGCAAGTCATTCTTAATCTACAGCAGTGGTTCTTAACCTGGGGGGCGTCAGCAATTTCCAAGGGGGGCGCGAGCCCTAGGGAAAAATTAAAAATTCTCTAATTATATTCATTATTCTCTTAATAACAAGATTCGCTAAGAAGCAGTGTCAAGTATCACACTAATTCATTCCCAAAAGAATAAAAACACCCTTTCTCTTTTTTTTCTATTTCCTTTAAATCTGGGAGGTAATTTTACTCATAGATGCAAGGGGGGCGTGGAGTAAAAGGACCAACTTTTAGAGGGGGCGTGGTAATAAAAAGGTTAAGAACCACTGGTCTGCAGTATATGTTATCGAACACATTTAAACTGAAACATCAAGGAAAGGGACAAACGAAGGCAATGGTGAGGTAAGGTTACTTTGCAAGTGACAAAAAGAAAAAATATTGAATTCAGAAAGATTATACAAGGGAAAAAAGATAATTTAAAAAAGGCAAAAAAATCTCAATTCTTAAAATGCAGTTACCAGTTATTTTACAAAAACAACAACAACAATAATAATAATAATAATAATAATAATAATAATAATAATAATAATAATAATAATAATATCGAAATTCTGGGTCGCCTGCTGAAATTAACCCAACTTGTTACCGAAGTAAAAACGTGAAAAAAATCATCTAAAATGTCTACCTATTTCCGTTTGCCCAAACGTTGCCCTTTCATTTTTCTGACTTGATGCTCCACGAGACGCCTACAGCGTCGTTTCTGAAGAGGATTTGCTGGAAATTCATTGGATATCGAAGCCTTTGGGGAAAACTACTATTTCCTGTTATGCTGCAATATAAGACGATCATATCGGAGGAAGCGGACAATAATTCAAAAAATAATAGTCACAATATTTATGATAAGATAATGAGACCAAAACTTTCTTTCAGAAGCAAGGACGATTCCAGTGGAGAAGGGAAAGTCCTTAGGAAAATTAGGAAGCTCTCTCTTTCTCTCTGTCTCTTATAGCAACTCCCCAAAAAGTAAAAAGAAGTTATGCCCGTCTCTTTTTCCTATGTATATATAACGACGATATGAAGCATACTGCAACAGAAATTAAAAAACACATCCCGCTGAAAACAGAGATTGATTGATTGATTGATTAATTGAGAGTTATCTGGCGAAAAGGCGATTATAAATGTTACCCAAGTGCGTCTGGAAAAAAAAAAAACTAAATGACAGCAAACAAACCCAAAATTAATAAGAGAACGCTCAGGACAAGAATATCAACTTTGTCCTTCAACTGACGGTGGAAGAGGAGGAGGAGGAGGAGGAGGAGGAGGAGGAGGAGGAGGAGGAGGAGGAATGCCACGCAACACAGAAACTTTCCTTCATAAAGTTTGCCTCATAAAGAAACTTAGCCTTCCCTTCATTCCTCCTACTAAGTCGCTCACCCATTTCCCCTTCCCCCCTCCCCAGTTTCAGAAATATCCCTCTTACTCTTCTTTCCTCATCCTTCCTATAGCACTTGCCACTTTTCTTTTCTCATCCTTTTCTCTTAGGTTTACCCTAATCCTTTCCGCGTGACTATTTAAGGGGGAGAAGGAAAACACACGTCACTTTTTCATCTCATCCTTTCTATTGTAAGTTTCAATCTCTCTCTCTCTCTCTCTCATCGACTAACACATATCCAACTGAACCTGAGAAGGAAGTGGAAACCATATCCAACAACGAGTTTTGTACCTTGGTCTCAGGTAGAGAAAAGACCTAAAGGAGGGCCTTAGCAAACATTTAAAAACAAAATAATCTATAAAATAACAACAATGAACCGCTTGCGCAAAAATAAGAAAGAGATGAACGACAAAAGAAGTCTCCCATGGTGCTCTAACCTACCTAATCATCTAATTTTATATATATATATTAGCTGACCAACCCAGCACCGCCCAGGAAAACTCTGAATGACAGTATACGAGTAGAGTGAGGGAAGGAGGAAGGAAGAGGGGAGGGAGGGTGAGGGAAGAAGGGACAGAAGGGAAGGAAAATGGGGAGGGGAAGGGAGGGTAAGGGGAAGGGGAGGGGAGGAGGAAGGGAAAGGGGGAAGGGGAGGGAAAGGGAAAAATAAGGGAAGAGGGAAGGGAAATCAGGAGGGGAAGGGGGCAGGGAGGGTGAGGGGTAGAGAAGGGGGAGGGGAAGTGACTGTATCATCAGAAGAGAATAAAAAGTAACTCCACTGAGCAAGGATAAAAAATAAAAAATATTGTATTTCTACAACTCGCACTCAGGTGTGTCTGTGTGTTTGCGTGTGTGTGTGTGGGACGGGAGAAGGTCTGTCTCTCGTGCAACAACAGTGAAGTGCAGTATTGTTGTCAAAACACCCCTTCAACCTCATTTAAACCAAATTTATAACGATACACGCCACTGTGATGCTACGAAGTGGTCGCTATCAAGGTCTAGAGAATTCTCTAGACCTTGGTCGCTATAACGAATTCTGAAGGTAAAAACGAAGAAGAAACGATCGAATTAATGATAAACTTCGCATTTGAACTAATACAGAAAAAGGATATAATGTCTTCATACATCTTGCATGTCATGTTGAGCTAGCAGCTACTACACGTGCACGAATGAGGAAGACAACTGTCTATTGAGAAAATCTTTGGACCTGTTGGTTTGGGTTTATTGCTTTATAGCTATGAAATATGTTTGGTAACGAAGCCAAAAATATTTAATTTAACAATACAACCAAGCAGTGAGGTATATGTTTAACACTTATATTAATAATTATCATAAATTATCATCAAAATTCAAGTAAATTCTGATAAATAATTTATGTTATACGGGATTTGAATTTATTGTTGTAGGCTAACCATACGTCTGACAGCGCATGGAATAACAGGTGGAGCGTCAGGAGAAAAATGAGATTTAACCCAGTAACACTAAAGGAAAAGGTGACGTAAAAACGCAAATTTCATTTGTTTTGCATGTGTTTGTATGTCTGTTAAGGGGTAGGGATTTGATTTTGAGTTAAAAACCTTCCTGGAATGACACAGAGATCATGTGCAAAATTTTGTCTGGGTCTATCAAGCAGTTTGGATTTCCATAATGGACAAATAAATATACAAACATTCACTTATATATATATATATATATATATATATATATATATATATATATATATATATATATATATATATATATATATGCACATATACTGTACATATATATATATATATATATATATATATATATATATATATATATATATATATATATAGATAGCTTAATGATTACAGGTCACTGCTCTTTGTGGTTTGCCAAACCAGCGGCGGTTCGAATCCCACTGGTGGCAAAGCACTTATCATTAATAATTCCCCTTAAGGGTAAGGTATTTCACAGGTATAGTAAGTTGGATATTAAAGTAAAATGGGTATATAACGACCTTTACTGCCATATCTGGGGCAAAAAAATGTCAATGTTTGTAACTAAAATTCATAATTAACCACATGCTACAAACCTACCAATCAGTTATCATGGCGGAAGTGGGTGGAGATCAATTCTCAGCACAAAATCTGAAGTCGACAGGCATACGTACAGTAGACAAGGGTCACTGTAAATCGCTGTTTGTTAAACCAGGCGGCAGTTCGAATCCCATCGGTGGCGAAGCACTTTATTAATTATTATTCCCCTTGAGTGTAAGCTATTTTCAAGGTATAGTGACTTGGATATTAAACGACATTTGCTGCAATATTTGGGAATATAAAATTTCACGGTGTGTGTGTGACAAATATATATATATATATATATATAATATATATATATATATATATATATATATATATATATATATATATATTATATATACATATATAATATATATAAATACATGTATATATATACATACATACATACATATATATATAGGCCTATATATATATATATATATATATATATATATATATATATATATATATATATATATATATATATTATATATACATATATAATATATATAAATACATGTATATATATACATACATACATACATATATATATATAGGCCTATATATATATATATATATATATATATATATATATATATATATATATATATATATATATATATATATATATATATATATATATATATATATATATATATATATAGGCTAATGAAGGACATGTTTTAGGGGATGTACATGGCGATAACTGCCGATTTACCAATCACATCCAAAGAACATACACAAAATAGTCTTATTAATAATGATGAAAGCAAAGACTAAAGCTCTTAGTATTCTTGAATTTCATATTTTGTACAGATATTTTGTCCAAGGAGAAAATCTATCTGGGTTCCGAAAGATACAGAAAATCCGAAACTACCAAGCATAACAAAACCTCGAAATCCATGAAAAATCTGACACAGTTTCACTTCTTTAATGTTATATACCAGCAATGAATGATAAATTTAATGGTCACATGGATATCGCCTGACCAATACGAACTAAAACTCAACTCCATACATATTAAGCATCCACAATTTCTTTGACACAATTTATTCCATGGTGATTAAGAGACCTTCAAGCATTCTTTTTCGATTCTGTTTTTGTTTCATTGGGGAAGGGGAAGTTGGGGGGGAAGGGACTGATCGCTTAAGTGACATAGTGACGCCTTGGAACGTCGAACCCAGAGAAAAATGAAGCCAGTAACTTTAACATTAACAACAGAATCAACAGGGAGTATGAAAATGAAGCTCTGATTAACAGCTCTCCTAGGGCTGGCCCGAAGGATCAGACTTATTTTACGTGGCTAAGAACCAATTGGTTCTACAGCTTATTGTGGAATCCGAACCACATGATAGCGAGAAATGAATTTCTATCACCAGAAATAAATTCCTCTAATTCTTCATTGGCCGGCCGGAGACTCGAACTTGGGCCTAGCAGAGTGCTAGCCGAGAACTCTACCGACTCCTCCAACGAGGAATTGAAGCTCTAATAACAAACAGAGAAAGAACAAAGTTAATATAGAAAAGAGAAATGCTTCTACAGAGGAAACACTTGCTGCCCAGAAACACCAACAACGTAACAAAAGCTACGTACAGTACGAAAGGCGTGAGGTCTCCAATGGGAAACAGCAGAGTGAGGGCGCGAAGATGCGCATCACGAGAAGACCAGACAGGAAACCTCTATACATAGGAGGAGAGGGATCTGTCAGCCAAATTCCCAACCCCGGTAAAATTCAAGGTACTGAATCAGTAATCACTCGCATATAAAAAAAAAAAAGAGAGAGAGAAAAAGACTGTGTTATTTTTATACGTCCATAAATTTCCCTAATCCTCTTATTTATACCAGGAAAGGGAAGCAAGGCAGAAGGGTAGGGAGAGGATGGAAGGATTGAGCGAGATTGAAGCTCAAAGGCTTGGATACTTATCCCTCGCCATCAATCTTGTACAAAGGCTAATGAAAGGGGAGTTTAGTCGCCAAAAACAAACTCACGAACACTACACATTTTTCATATGAATTACATACATGCTGCATGTGAAGAAACCACGACAAAAACATAGGAACGCCTGTACCTTAATATAAACATACAGGGAAAATCATTAAGAACCCACACAATATTGAAATAAAACATGAAGGGGAAAAAACTAATAAAACATAACAGAAATCTGCATGGAATTTACTTGAAAAATCAAGAAAAGGGGGAAGAAGTATAAGTGACAATAAAAAAGAACATCAGAATATTATACTCATAACTGTGCAAATATTCCTTCATGTAACTAAAATCTGAAATTTAATGATGTACTCTTAATGAAGACTATATAAAAAGGTCAGAGAGAGAGAGAGAGAGAGAGAGAGAGAGAGAGAGAGAGAGAGAGAGAGAGAGAGAGAGAGAGAGAGAATGTGTGCCATCAAAACTACCACCATCTGCTTTCACGGCGAATATCCTCAAAGGCAAAGTAAAGAGCAGGGGAAGGTGCCAAACGTAAACTGCACTCCTGAGATCACGATCCTAATGGTTTCACAGTCCCACACTCCTGTATGCTTTTTCTTCTTTTGCTTTAAAATATTTTATTCGTATTCAGTAAAATGCAGAAAGTGACTACAGTGCACAATATTTGCACATTTAAAATCAGAACAGCAGCACCAACACCGGCATCACGGCCTTTTCCCACGAATACATTAAATACAAATATTGGAAGCTGAACAAGAAATTATATTCTTGAAGGATTATAACAGTGCAAAAACAACAACGACGTCAGTAAAAACAAAAGCTCAAGTAATTATCCTGAACAACTTGAAGGCAGTGACAAACGTAAACAATCCAAACCCTTGCAATATCTTAGAAAGATACATCCCGACGCTCATGAATCCTTACAGGCCATTCAAGGCCACTTTCAAAATAAGAGGAAAAACAGCAGTAATTTCCACTTTTGAGATCTCGTGCCTGTGTCATACCTGCCACCGCGACATGAATACCTCTCCAACAACAACAAAACAAAACAAGTTTCCAAGATGCAATTCTGACAGACGAATACAGTTAGGCTGGAAAATGCATCCACTAAATGTCTCTTCTGTAAACAGAGAGAGAGAGAGAGAGAGAGAGAGAGAGAGAGAGAGAGAGAGAGAGAGAGAGAGAGAGAGAGAGATTTCAGTCAAGCTTCCAGTTTATACCCTTATTTTTTCCTGACATACGAGTAGCACCAATAAAATAGCACCGTCCTCATTTTTCTCCAAATAAATATCACAATATCCAGTACGTGAAAAAATAAAATTATCGAATGGTATGGAAAATGAATAAACATTTTCAGAAGTTTTTATTTTCAATCTCCCACAATCAGATCCGACATCTACATTTTTTTTTAACCTTGAGTGTCAGAAGGGAGGTTAGCCAATCAAATAAATAAATACCTAATAACAGCGAGGCAAAAAAATAAAATAAGGTCTTGTTCTTATCTAGAGACTTCACTTCACCCTCGCTGACACACAGGCTATGAAAAATGATTTACCATCACGTTAGGTTTATGTTTCATTAACTTCAAACATAATTTTTCAAACCATTTTCTTCTAATTTTTTAAAACCAGGCTGTCTTTGGTTTAAGCCCAAAACATACCAGCTTCAACGCTTGATAATACTTACCTTGCCAATTCATGACGTCAAACCCACCAGCAGCGAACGCACACTTTCGCAGGTGTCGTTCGCTCATCGACGCAATTTTATCTAAAATAAACAGGAAGTGACTTCTGTGAATGCCCTTTTCGCAGAGAATGATGATGGGAGGGAACTGAGGGACATGAGGACGAGGGAGCTGGGGAAGCAGCACTGGCAATGTTAACCACTATTTGGCGTCATCCATAAATAAACTATTCTGAAAGTTGTTGGTGCCGCTTTGCCAAAGTTTGCCTGCACATTCCGCTTTCCTCATCTCAACATGGCTTGGCTCCAGGAGGCAATGGCCAGGAAAGAGATAATACTGAGCGTGTACAGATTTCGTAATGAGTCTCCACTTGCAAGAGTCAACGGCAAATTTGCTACGCTAACAGTCTGCCAGTGTTTATGGCATCACTGGACTTACAGTAAGTAATCAGTAAATGGTGGTTTCTTTGAACCTCTCCTTGATATAAAGAAAGGGAAAATAATGTTTTTAAAAAAAGAAAATAATAATAATAATAATAATAATAATAATAATAATAATAATAATAATAATAATAATAATAATAATAATAAACAAGTAAAATATGCGCCAAAGTTTCTTCGGCGCAACTGAGTTGTCTGTACATCATATAATCAAGGCCACAGAAAATAGGTCTATCTTTCGGTGGTCTCGTCGTAATGCTGTATGAACCGCGGCCCATGAAACTCTCAACCGGCCGTAGTGGCCTGTGTTGTTGCGTTGCCAGACGAACGATCATGGCTAACTTTAACCTTAAATAAAAAAAAAAAACTACTGAGGCTAGAGGGCTGCAGCTTGGTATGTTTGATGATTAAAGGGTGGATGATCAGCATATCAATTTGCAGCCCTCTAGCCTCAGAAATTTTTAAGATCTGAAGGTGGACAGAAAAAGTGCGGATGGACAGAAAGCCATCTCAATAGTTTTCTATTACAGAAAACTAAAACTGAAGCAGTTTTCTCTTTCCTTATATAAAATTGTTTCGAGTATAACAGCAAATATAGGCTTTAAAATTTCTCGATTATTTTGCTTATAATATTTATTCGCTGTCTTACCCCGGCTATGACCGTGAAATTAATTACAACATCCACATCACCGGAAACTAAACAACAGTTTGAAAAAGTGGCCATGATAAAAATCACTGAACAACAACAACAATAACAGAACTATAATGATTGCCTGAGATTTCCAGATAATTGGTGGAACGAGAATAACTACGCACTACTAATCTGAAAAGCCAGAAAATGCTGGATAGATGAACTGAAAGTAATATTATAAAGTATAAACCATAATATGCAGGGAACGCAAGAGTGCGGGAAAATTAGTCTTGAAAAAAATCTAACCAATTTTCGACAGAACTGTTATTTCAAACACTGGAACTATTTATATTTATGAAACTATTGAGCTGATGCAAATTTCCTGAATCAGCTGTACACGTATAATCGGAAGGAATTTGAAAGTAATCCATTCAGTCATTTTTGAAGAACATTGGAGATTTTTTCTTTCTTCCTTTCTTGGGGAGGTGGTGCTACAGTGACATACTTTGAGGGTTTCAACTTCCGTTAACCCAACATGGTGCCACTTTGTTTAAAATTGCGGATCTCTACCTTTAAAACTTGTCGAAGGTATTTAGGGGCACCTTCAGAATTGTAAAAAATGTAGGCAGTAACAATATGCCGTTACACCTAAGTGTGAAACTATAATAATCACAATATGAAGACCATTAAATTTTACCTTAGTTTAACCAGACCACTGAGCTGATTAACAGCTCTCCTAGGGCTGGCCCGAAGGATTAGACTTATTTTACGTGGCTAAGAACCAATTGGTTACCTAGCAACGGGACCTACAGCTTATTGTGGAATCTGAACCACATTATGACGAGAAATGAATTTCTATCACGAGAAGTAAATTTCTCTAATTCTTCATTGGCCGGTCGGAGAATCGAATGCGGGCCCAGCAGAGTGCTAGCCTAGAACGACACCAACCCGTCCAATGAGGAACTGAGAGAGGGGGCAGAAAGGGAGAAAGAGAAAGAGCTGATTGTACGGATGAGAAATTATGAAGAGGATAAATGAGGTGTTATTAAGCGAACGAAAGAAAGAAAAGGAGAAAAGTGGCGTTACTCGGTGATTGAGAGAGAGAGAGAGAGAAAGACATGCTAGCCACGTGACTTATGTGGCAGATCATAAGTTCAATCCTGTGTGACCTTCTGCCAATAAATTCAGCGGAGAATTGTTTCCCCGATACCAGATTGGCGTGATCTGATTGAGCTCTGAAATTCCGGACGCCCGAGATTTAGGATGAGAGAGCCGGTGAGAGTGATAGAGAGAGAGAGAGAGAAAGAAAGAAGTATTCTTGCATGCCAGTGTCCAAAATGATAGAAAAGAAGTTTACTATATGAGCGAGAATACACACACAGTGTAGGAACGTTGACGGTTCATTCTAGTAAAGAAAGAACAGGCAGACATACACAAATCCATCCTCCACATGAACAACAGGTTTACAAACATATACCCTAAAAGGAAAAAGTTAAAAAATTAAAACTAGAATAGACCACCGCAGTATAAACACTAATCTTTAATCATTTTCAACACGGAAATCTTCCATGTAGAAAATGAAATGTAACTTAGGTATAAGTTGCTATCTCACTGATATACTTCGTCTGTGTGAGCATATATTTGCTCTTGTCCATCTGTGCGGGACTTAGGAAAGGATTTTGAGAGAGGATAAAAAAAAATTTTACGAAATTCAGAGGAATCAGGCATTGGTGACTTCCTCATTTGGTAAACTTTGTTGGATACCGCCAAAGATTTCGTCTTGTTTTTGCGACGAGAAAATGACAAATCTTCATTCATCGACAACCACCAGAAGTTAATCTTCTGAAATATTACAATCTATGAAAGGAAGAAAAACTTTTGGTAGCATTCGATGAAGGTTTCGCATTAGTCCTATGGACGGAAAAAGGGTCGCATCTTCATTTACCGAAAAGCAAAAGTCAGCTTTCTGGAAAGGTTCGCCCAGTGAACGTTTCACCAAATTTCATTAAAATCCGTTATTTAGTTCCCACTTAATCAAACTGACGGAAAGTAAACCCAGATGACTTACAATCGACCCACGAGCAGAAAGACGCAGAGGCGAAACCCACGAGCAGAAAGACGCGGAGGCGAACGCAGCGACCCAAAAACATTATTTCCTTAGCTAAGGCAGACGTGGATGGGTAAAACCTGAATCATTCATCTTGGCAAATGAAACTGGCCAGGAAGCGGGAGTACGGGTGTAAAGACTGAAGTAAAGGCAATTAGTTATGGGAGAAAATTAAAGTAGTTCAAGTAATTATCAATAAACACAGGCTTTTCTTGTTGCATGGTTCTACTGCAAAATATTTAAGAGCTCTTGTGGTGATAGTACTAGTAATAGTGATGCAATGTCTATTTCTGAGATATACTGTCGTTTTTGTTGGAGGATGAATAGGAAAAATCCACAAATATGCATCCACAATTAACACGCCAAAATAGTGTGAAAAGGACATGATGTAACAACTGTGGAGCAAATAATCAGCAGACGACAATCACAAGCAATTGTAGCAAGACTAACTGCCTATCCCTTCCCCCCACCTCTCTCTCTCTCTCTCTCTCTCTCTCTCTCTCTCTCTCTCTCTCTCTGTGTCTGTCTTCAGAAAGTATCCTGTTACACCACCTAACGAGAACCTGGGTACATCATGCTGTCCGCAAGGATATAATGGGGATTTTATCAGCTTAACCAACCATTCAAGCTTCGGTTCACTGATCGAGTTCCACTTCCCTGACATTTTAAAAGAATACTTTCGAAACCATACCAACGGAGACGGGGAAACAGTGAGCTTTTGTTTTTGTATCTACTGTCATAAAGTGAGCCACCTACTGGCATCTTAGGTTAATAAAAAAAAGAAAGGACGCAAGAAAAATAAAATAAAGGGGGAAAACAAACAGCACACGTCTTTTCGAGCACACAAAACATTGTAACCATAAAGCCACCTTGTCAAATGTTCTGCTTTTTCACTTCTCCGTTTTCAGAAGGGAAAAGGATTGAGAAGCAAACCGGGTTTTTATTGCGGCCAGCAGTAAGGAAACACGACAAAGAAAAATAATTATGAGAAAGTAAATTCTCTCTCTCTCTCTCTCTCTCTCTCTCTCTCTCTCTCTCTCTCTCTCTCTCACACACACACACACACACGCACACACGAAGGGAGGAAAGTCTGTCATCTTTTGCAGTTCACACGAGGCTCGATAGATCATGATCGACGACTATCAAAAGAGGAACTGATTTTTATTTTGCAGCCAACCAGGTAAAAAGGGGCTTTGACATACTGCGGTGAAATCAGATGGAGGGTACGAAAGATGCCACAACTTTCAACAGCCAAGAAAAGCTTCGCATATTCGATGCCGCATTATTAGTAAAAATCAAATGTCTTGGAAATAATATGTATATGTTCACTTCCATCTGTAACTCTCCAATTCCTGGTATACGATTTCAGAATTCATTAACCTTAGTAAAATTGATAACATTAAAAACAATTATCATAATAAAAATGACAAAGGCATTAATAGTAACGATAATATGTTCGTTACAACGTCACTTTTAATGACACTGAACCTTTTTCCAGTGTAGCTAGAGAATATCAGTCAAATACAAAACATCATGTATTTTCAACATGCTACCAAATTTAATCGTTGTAGCAAATAATACTTCATTTCCCATTTCGTTTTCCTGCATCCCTGAGATGCTCCTATATCTGTTGGCTATACAGAATCGGTAGTTCCACATCGTGCCCCATATCCTCTTCAACACCCTACCATATTTAGGGGAAAGGGCAGGTGCTGGCACAAGGCCCGCTTAATCTAAAGCAAACCGGACCTGCTCCTCGGGCATTCGACTATTCACTTGCATCATTGTAAACTTATTGACCAACAACAAGTCCAACAAATCACTGCTATTATCATCACTATCCCGGACAAAGCGAGCCGAGAAGTTCTGAAACAATTCCTTCACATGAAGAGAAGTTGAACAGCTGAGTAACATCGAAATTACGCAAACCGAAACGAAACAATGAGTTTTGTGTAATACATGAGATGACACGCATGAAACCTCCAAATGAAAACAATCATTTATTGCTTGCAAATCCCTACCCTCCCGAAACAATTGTTCTGCTTTCCAGATCTGTCAGAGATGACGATGGTTTGGAACTGCGTCAAGATATATCTCTCCTGTAAGAAAAGGCCGATGGGACGGAGAAATTAATGATTCTATCCAGCCAAGCCTGAAAGGAAAAGATGGCAGTACGTCGGTACATAATGTAATGCGGAAAAGACAAAAACGCTGAAATATATGGAAATGCATATGTAAAAACCACTGGCAAGAAAGTGAAAGTTTCTTATGAGAAATTTATAATGGAAAAGCTAGGAAAAGGAAAGATTTGACAGATGCAAGACAGAGAAATTTCCGACGACAAAAGATACCTTGTAAAACTAAAAGAAAGAAGAGGCGTTAAAGCACTACCTATACTTATAGTTCTCCTACGAGTAAACCTCAAGATAAGCGTCAGGATTTACTGCTTGATAATCTTTTATTTCTGTACGAGTTCACAATCAATCAAGATGTCCTTGATAATCTGGTTGACAGTCGGCTTTTATTTTTTCTATCGTGATTAGCATACTTATACCTAAATGAGAGAGAGAGAGAGAGAGAGAGAGAGAGAGAGAGAGAGAGAGAGAGAGAGAGAGAGAGAGAGAGAGAGAGAGAGAGAGAGAGAGAGAGGAATATTCTTAGAAAGCAATTACTCAAAGAGCTGAATGATAAACTCTAACAAGATACCTAAATATCTTGATGAAAGACTTAATATTTACAAAGCTACCTTTGCATCTTTAGAGCTGGAAAATAAAGATGAAAAAGCTTCTCCAATTTCGCGTGGAAATATTCTCATGGTATAAAACGATTACAATGGTCTACAGATTAAAAGTCAGATCACAAACATCAGGTTCTCACCCACAGGTGTCGTGGGAGAAAGGCCTAAGCACCCTACGTCTATACCCTAACTTATGACAAACGACTGATAAGAAACTTCGAGAATCTTCTGAGAGAAAGGAGATTCTTGAATGCGTCTCTAACATGAAAATAATTTGAAAACTCATTTGTAAACCAGTTTTTACCGATTTGCTTGACTATGATATCTAAGAATTACAGACTAATTTATCGTATTGAAACTTAGCAAGTTCTTATGAGGCATTCACGAAAATAATTTGATCTCCCGCACAAAACCAGGATTTAAGCGCAACCCACAACATGGTGTGGTTTTTCATGGAGATCCTGAACATAAGTGTCAGCCGCGTGAACAATTCAATTTCCCTTTTTCTGTTTCCTCTTTTGGAAAAGGATAAACCAACATACACCAATATCGTCTGCAAATGCAGCCTCACAAAGACAGGTGTTCTAGATAAAAAGCAAAGGCCAAATTTCAAGGACAATAATGACAAATGGCAAACGTATATCAAAGAAAGGATAATAGCGGAGAATACTGTCACCTCTACTCTTTAAATGTCACATCGCTGTCATTCAATTGTCATTTCAACTCGCCTTTTGGTGTTAGGTATTCTGACCTTCTGTGTTCACCTAAATTCTCCTATTTGACGTTAACTTCTTTTTAATCTTTAAGTATGCTTTCTCGACCTGACATTTACCCTCTTCTTTCTTATGCTTAATTAGCATTTTCTGAGATGCGACCTATTTATCTTACGTGTTTCATCTTTTTGACAATTTACTGGTCTCTCTTTCTCTCTCTCTCTCTCTCTCTCTCTCTCTCCGAGACTTTGAAATTAAGTGAAGTTTCATATACGCCTTTTTCTTCCTCGTTCTAATAGTACAATCTGAGTTCATGAATGTATGACGCTCCAAAATATATGCAAGAATCATGTTACGAATAACTCTTATACAAATGGCACTGCCTTCGTAACGTGAAAATGTTAAGTGAATCGAGCACATTTCTAATGCTCACAAGAGATCCATCCAGGAATACAAATCATACATTTTCTTTTAAAAAAGTCACTTCCGTGAAAAGCCTAACAACGGAAATTGTAACAATCACTCTCTCGACGCCCAACCAAGCATAAAAACTTGGTGCCGATTAATTCTGCACTTGCATTATATTTCTCATTCATTACATATCGCACAGGTATGGCATATAGTTTGCATATATATTGCAATTTGTTCAAAGATTCCTTTATTATCACAGATTAGTCAAACAAACAAAAAATAGTGGCATGAAAATTTAAGAGATCGCAACAACGCAACCAATCACATCATCAAACACAGAAGTAAACTCGCAAGGCAGCGGCCAAGACTTTGAAAGGGGCACCAGGGTTTACTGAAGAAAGGAGGCAGTTCATTCAGTGATATCTGAAACTCAATCTGCAACCGTGGACTGCAAAATCTCAACTTTGGCCAATTGAAGAAAAAGTTCCAGAGGCAGAAACCGAGACTGATGAATTTTCTCAAGACCGCAAGTACAAACAACGACACCGAGCAAAGGCAACTGAGGAATCATGGCATTAGATATGCATGACCGCTTTAGGATACAGCTTTCGTGTGTTTGTGTGTGTGTGTGTGTGTGTGTGTGTGTGAGTTTTGCAAGACTTGTAAAATTGTGAGTAAATATGCAAATTCTATACATACATACAGGGTACATACATACATAGTGTATATATACATACATACATATATATACTTCATATATACATACATACATACATATACATATACATATATATATATATATATATATATATATATATATATATATATATATATATATATATATATATATATATATATATATATATATATATATATATATATAAGTATATATATATCATTGGCCACTGCCACATTTATGCTCTTACCGCTGAAACAAAAATAAGCCCCCGTACAGTCACTTGTTACTTTGAACATCTACACACACGCCTGTCATCAATGCACCGAGCCCCTTACACACCACGCCCTATTCATCTCTATCATGCACGCACAATCATGATGCCCAGATACTGAATAGAATACAGAATTTAGAGCAAAGGCCAAGCACTGGGACGGTAAAAGGTTTGAAAGGTGTGATGAACGGAGGTACAGTAAAAGGAATCACAGGGATTGCAGTTAGGGCCGAAAGAATGCTGCAAAGAACCTTGAGTAATGCCTACAGTGAATACCGCACGTGCCTCAGATACTGAAGCCCTTCTTTTCCAATACATTTTTCTGCCATCTATTCAGGTATATCTCTCCTCCTGCCTCCTAATACTCAGAAATTATATACTCTTTTCACCAGTTTATCTTCCTAAATTCTTCTCACATGATCAAACCACCTCGCACCTCTCCGATCTAGTCTTTCAACTATACTATCCTGTTTACCACTCCTAAGTATCTCTACATTCATCATCCTTTCAATTTTTCATAAGCTACATATACTATACTAACAATTCACTTCACCAGCATCAAACTTTCTCTTTCATTTGCATCTGGTATCGCTAATTAGCTTCTGTACGGGAGAACTGGCTCAACAAGTCTTCCACTACTCCTGCCTAGGCTTCCACAGACACTCGAAGTCTCTTCCAAATCTTTCGCTCTCACCTTGGTAACATACATGCTTCAACTATAATGTGACTAACCTTTTCTCTCCTCCCACCATCATACATACTCCTAAGGACATATAAATCAATGGCTCCCATTAAGCTACCATTCGTATCAACATTCACTGCTTACGTCACATTTTACTATCAAATTTCTCACTTTTTCAATGACTTTCAAAGGCTATCACCTGCGTACATAGTTTCTTTTCGCCGTTCCCATTCAGTGCGGCAAACACCAAACACTTGACACTACTATGGCAAGCAAGATTTCCATGATCAATTAAGAAAGCACATTTCTCCATATTAATAGTTTGATATCCTAACTGCTCTATAAAAGAAGCATGTATTTTATTATCACCAATATATACTGCAGATATATTGTACGAGCACCTAAAGGATATAGGCAGGTATTTTTTCCTAGTTTACAACCGGAGAGGCCTTAAATAAATGCATCTGCACAACAGACTAAATAAGTCACTTAGTTTTAACACTGCAGGGTATCTACATATCGATGTGCTGATTTATAAACCAAAATTAATAAATAAAATATTTTTTCAAGTAGCTGGATATATATCTACAACAGCAAATAGAAACCTACGAAACGAAAAAGTCTATAACCTGGATCGAGCCCCTACATAAATTATAGTTCTGCTCAAATAAAATATTTCAACTACGTCAGAGTATCTTCATCTGAGGTCTTCACTTACGTTACCCGCACGTCCACATACACATTGAGAAAAAAGTTTCACCATGTTTGCGTTTGTGTATGCAGACGCATACACAAACACACTTGTATAGTCCGACCATCGTAAAATGCCTACATAACTCCAGTTCCCTGAATTTTTCATAATTTCCATATTTTATTCATAATTATGGACGTTCTAGCCTTAGGAAGCCTGCATGGCTAGTCTTAGGAAGCCTGCATGGCTAGTTGAAAGTAATTCAATACATTCTAGATCGAAGCACATCTCGAATAATAATAAAAATAATAATAATAACGATAATAATACGGCATTAGCATTCGTTAGAAAGAACTCAAACAGCTGGCCATGACGTTCCAGGGAGCGCCACACTCGCCCCGCCGCTCACTGCAATTGAAATCGTTACTGGAAACCAACAGATAAATCGGTCACCTGATCTATCAGTTCCATTAGTAACTCGATATAATCATTTCACCCTTTACGATCTCATATATGCTCATTAAGTACATTTTTGAAAGCTGGCCAATTCCTATAACCACTAATTGCCTTTCATATCGCAAGCGATATATAAAAAGTGACACGATTTTCCTGTTGCTGTTTCATAGCTGCTGGTTATATCATACGGTAGTTTATGTAAATGGACGGGGGGGGGGGATCCCTGTCTCACTCTATTCAACCGTCTCATCCTGATTACATAATACATTAAGGAAAAATTAATTCGATAAAGGGCATGGAAAACCCGCTTCAGTGGAAAATACAAAGAAGTAACTCCCTCTATTAATACTTCATCTACTGACTATGCTGTAGATTATTTATGAAATAAAACCTAACTTTCATCTAAAGTCTTCTTACCACAAATTTTCTCTAAAATCCGTGTGTTTGCGCACCATATCAATAATAAAACCAGGCACCTTTCGCAGTCGGACCCAAATCAAACAGCGATACAGCTGTAACATGAGCAGCGATAATAAAACAAACAATTCCAAGACAAATATCCGATCCCGAGCTTGAATCAACAATTCATGAATTATCGTAAGACAAACACATCTACAAATTAAGTGAAATAACTCTATTTGCATTAGCTTACTTCAAAATCCTCTCTCTCTCTCTCTCTCTCTCTCTCTCTCTCTCTCTCTCTCTCTCTCATACAAAACTATTTGCATTAACTTGCTCCCATACAATCTCTCTCTCTCTCTCTCTCTCTCTCTCTCTCTCTCTCTCTCTCTCTCTCTCTCTCTCTGCCATCAAGCCCAGCTAGCAAACAAAACGCGCCACATATCAACATCATAATGAAAGAAAAAACGCTTATAATAAATCAATGGAAATCTTCACACACATGAATATTCTTAACGTGAAGATTGCAACCATGGCAAAGGACACATTCCAGGTTTAGCATATGTTGCGAATAACTCCCCAAACAAAGGGAAAGGATGTTGACAACAAGTGAATTACGAATTCGAATCACTGATTTTTTTTATGTACGTAAAGCTCAACATATATAGTCACACATATAAAACAAGAAACGCGAAATCATTGGTAATTATCAGGTAAATATCGACCAGATAAAGGTAATGAATTCCGAACAATAATTGACCAACCGTTTGTGTATTCCGCGGACGACGTAAGCTGTGCTGACAATTACCTGAAAATGAAAGAAAATAAAAGTTAGATTCACCACCGCATCTAGACTTTAAGGAAGAGTATGGGAGAAAAGCTACGGAAATAAAAGATATCAAGTACTGCAAATGACAGGAGCAATTTATATGAACGAACAAAACGAAGAAATGCATTAAATGTAAATCTCAAGAAAACACGCAAAAACACAGACGCACATTGTATATACTGTGTATATATACACACACATACACACCCACACACACACACACACACACACATATATATATATATATATATATATATATATATATATATATATATATATATATATATATATATATACTCATACACATACACACATTATATAAATGTAAATACAAATATACAGATAGATACACAGATAGATAGATATATGGACAGATGGACACACAGATATATATATATAACCAAATTCTAAGAGGAAAATCTGTTACATGAATCTCCAAAGGAACATTCCATAAACTGACGAGCTCCCCGAAGATGAAATCATATTCCAGCGCAACGGCTACGATAACTTACTGGTAAGATAATCTTTAAAGCGACGGCTGGTGATGATATACAATACTTTCTATTCCATATTCATAAGCATGACCTACTGATTGCTGCAGAATTCGCAAACAATCCATTGGAACTAGCGAGCTCCCTTGGCAGCAGGGCTGTGAATAGAACCAACGTCCACAGACCGCCGGACAAACAAGTTAATTAGTAATCCAGTCTAAAGGATGCAGCCATCCTCTATTCAATATATATACAGTATATATGTGTGTGTGTGTGCGTGCGTGTATGTAACGCGCGAGCGTTTAGAAGCATGTTAAGTTTATGCAGTTTCTGTAGCGTTCTAGAGTCGATTTTATAATAATAATAGTAGGTCTTTCTCCTCTAGACCGAGAACGGGATATGCTGTATATCAGGTCCACAATAATATTCAGTGATGAATTCTTGTTGATTTTATAAAAAAGTTACAAAAGCCTTCGAACCCTGTCCTGGGTTCATCTTCAGTCTAACTAAAAATTATTGACACAATAAGCAAACATGTTAGCTCCAGTTTTAAGTATGGAACCAGTGGACGACCTCAACGATATGTTTTTCCAACGGACGAGGCGTTGGAAAAATACATCGTTGAGGTCGTCCACTGGTTCCATACTTAAAACTGAAGCTAACATGTTAACTTATTGTGCCAATTTTTAGTTAGACTGAAGATGAACCAAGGACAGAGTTCGAAAACTTTTGTAACTTTTTTATAAAATCAACAAGAATTCATCATTGAATATTATTGTGGACCTGATATACAGCAATAATAATAATAATAATAATAATAATAATAATAATAATAATAATAATAATAATAATAATAATAATAATAATAATAATTGAGCTGTATAATATTTATACATCATCTTATATTTTTACTTTGATTTTTAATTGTAACGAGGATTACATTATCACCTATGTGAGACGTCTTTCTTGGATCTGAACCTAACTCTGTTTCATTTGATCCTCTATAATCGATCTGCGAACGTGATTCTCAAGATTTATTCAAGTATATCTTTAGATCAGAAGACAATCTGTGGCGAACCGCACCGTTTTCACCAGTTCTGCCTGTGCAAATACAGAATTAGCAGCTCCTAATAATGGCCTCTGTTTTGTCCCTGGTATAGGATTTGAATTAGCTCGATATTCCAGTACTACAACAACAACAACAACAACAACAATAATAATAATAATAATAATAATAATTATTATTATTATTATTATTATTATTATTATTATTAATTGCTAAGAAATTCACAATCTCGTGAAAAACAATCTGTGTAATAAAAATCCACAATTATATAGTAAAGTATATTACTGTGCAAAATAAACAAGCAAAGACTTTCGAACACTTGAACGTGTTCCTCATCAATGTTAACATTGAAATGTAAAGCGGGAGAGTAGTTTTCTTGTGAAGAGCTTATAAAAGTCGGGGGCGGGGCGAGAAGATAACAGCCCATCACGGAAGTGCTGGTTCGGGTGTTAGGTTATTCCAAATTCAACTGACAGTCGCGCCAAACCTCCTTGATTTTCGAACTTCCGATGTTGCACCTGCCTTGCGCTGGATAGGTGGCATAGTCGGAAACATCCGCAGGGACGTCGGCTATCTGGAGAGAGAGGGGAAGAGGAAGCAGAGCATCAGGGTTCACACGGTCAACGTCAGTTTTGAAATTAAAATGTTTTATGTAGCGTTTGGCAATAACCGTGCCGGTGGTAGGATGATTAGCTTCGATGTCACCTCCTTATTTACCAATGTTCCTCTTGAATTTGTTTTGGAAAATTTAAAGAATGCGACCATTTTCTCGACTTGGTTAGAATCTGTGTTGACTGTACTGTTTTCACTTTTAGTGATGAATATTTCCAACAAAAAGCTGGTGTTTCTATGGCCACACCACTGTCACCAGTTTTAGCCAACCTGTGCATGGAGTTCATAGAAATTGACATATTAACGAGATGTAACCAAAACGTAAGCCTGCTCTGTGGGTAATATATGTAGACAATATATTTATCATGTTTACGACGACGACGTAACTTTAGACTGCTTACTGAATACTGCCAGCAACATTATTGATTCTCTAAAATTTACAGTTGAAAAAGATGTTGATGGCAAGATTTCTTTTCTATATGTCCTAATTCACATGGATGTAAACAGCAACTCTTTCAAACTTTCAGTTTTTAAAAAGCTACTTATAAAGAAAATTATATTTATTATTTTTCCCACCACTCACAACTAGTTAAAAGGAATGTTGTTATTAGCTTTGTTTTAAGGGCATTTCGTACATGCGACCCCGCATTTTTAGACGAAGAACTTTCCCATGATGTGGACACCTTTAGGTCCTTAAAGTTCCCGAAGCATTTTATTACTGACGCCATAAGCCGGGCTAAAAGGAAGTTTTATATAGTAGGTCATGCTAATAAGGAAAACAATAACAAGGAACGTAGAAATCTCAAAAGTAGGTGATTATTATATGAATAAATCTCAAAAGGATACAGAAATTGTTTATACCTATAAAAACGCCTTGGAAAAAGGCCTTAACAAGAACAATAATATCACTATGAGAAACAACGGTGTTTACAAGGCTTCCTGCAATGATTGCAATGGTTGTTACTACAGGGTGTTAGGGGACTGGATGGAAGATTAAGGGAACACAGAAGGGCCTATGATCTTCATGCACAAGGCAGTGCTTTGGTGGCTCACAGTTTTAATTTATACCACAGAATTAATTGGATGGTGCACGAACTATTTTTAAAAGTGACGATTGTCACGTGAGAAGATTAGTTGAAGGTGCTGCTACAAGTATGGGAATATCTTTTGAAGATAACAAAACATTTACAAATGAAGACCATTTTATCAACTGGTTTATTGCCAAAAACTACATAAAAACATTTTAATTTCAAAACTGACGTTGACCCGTGTGAACCCTGATGCTCTGCTTCCTCTTCCCCTCTCTCTCCAGATAGACGACGTCCCTGTGGATGTTTCCGACTATGCCACCTATCCAGCGCAGGCAGGTGCAACATCGCAGGTTCGAAGATCAAGGAGATTGGCGCGACTGCCTGTCGAATTTGGAATCACCTAACAATACCCGAAAACCAGCACTTCCGTGATGGGCTGTTATCTTCTCGCCCCCCCCCCCCCCCAATTTTAAAAGCTCTTCATAAGAAAATTACACTCTCTCGCTTTACATTTTAACGTTAATACTGATGGGGAACACGTTCAAGTGTTTGAATGTCTTTGCTTGTTTATTTTATATTGTAATATCGTTTACTACATAATTGTGGATTTTTATTACACAAGTTATTATTATTATATTCAAGCTAAAAAGCGATTAAATAATGGCTGCATGAATAAAATTCTGCCATAAATATATAAAATGAGAAAATCATATCCCTAGCATATAGTCTAAAAAAAAAAAGGCAGTTAGAAAATGATGAATGGTTGGGTCATCATCTGCGCAGAGCAGTGTCTACCGTGACTGTAATTACCACAGCATTAACACACAGAAGAATAACGAATTCTTAGTCTTAACAGCGCAGTCTTATGAAAAACCCCCCTTTCATTATGGAACCTTTTTTTTTTTGTAAGAGAGCGTAATAATAGTGATATTCATAGTAGTAATAATTACAACGTTAGGGAAGTAAGGTGGTACTAAAAAATAAATACTGTTAGTAGAAAACTTGATTATTATTACAACTATTATTTTTTTTTTCTATCTCAGTCATCCTATTCGACAAGGTGGTATTTATAGTGTGGGGTTCCGGGTTGCATCCTGCCTCCTTAGGAGTCCAACACTTTTCTCACTGTGTGCGCTGTTTCTAATAGCAAGCTCTTCTGAACGAGTCCTGGAGTTACTTCGGCTTCTGGTTTTTCTAGGTTCCTTTTCAGGGATCTTGGGGTCGTGCCTAGTGTTCCTATGATTGTGGGTACAATTTCCACTGGCATATCCCATATCCTTCTTATTTCTATTTTCAGGTTTTGATACTTATCAATTTTTCCTCTTTCTTTCTCATCTACTCTGGTGTCGCATAGTACTGCGACATCAATGATTGATACTTTCTTCTTGATTTTGTTAATCAGTGTCAAGTCTGGTCTGTTGGCACGTATCTGTTCTGATACCACAGTCCCAGAGGATCTTTGCCTGACCATTTTCTATCACTCCCTCAGGTTGGTGTTTGTACCACTTATTACTGCAAGCTAGCTGGTGTTTCTTGCACAGGCTCCAGTGGAGGGCTTTTGCTACTGAATCATGCCTCTTTTTGTACTGGTTCTGTGCAAGCACCGGGCATTCGCTTGCTATGTGGTTTATGGTCTCGTCTTTCATATTGCATTTCTTGCATATGGGTGAGATGTTATTTCCATCTATTGTTGTTTGGACATATCTAGTTCTTAGGGCCTGATCATGTGCCGCTGTTAGCATTCCTTCTGTTTCCTTCTTAAGTTCCCCCCTCTGTAGCCATTGCCATGTTTCGTTGTTGAGCAGTTCTTTAGTCTGACTCCTGCACATGCTATCTGTGCATAGGTTTCCTGTGCCATTCCTCCATTCTGTTTTTCTTTCTCCTGTCTCTACATTTCTGGGTCTTCGTCTACGTTTATCAGTCCTTCTTCCCATGCACTCCTTAGCCACTCATCTTCACTGGTTTCCAGGTATTGCTCCAGTACTCTGTTCTCGATGTTGACGCAGTCTTCTTTGCTTAGTAGACCTCTCCCTCCTTTCTTTCGTGTTATGTATAGTCTGTCTGTATTTGCTCTTGGGTGTAGTGCTTTGTGTACTGTCATGTGTTTCCTAGTTTTCTGGTCTATGCTGCGGAGTTCAGCCTTCGTCCACTCCACTGTATCTGATTACTGGCACTGCCCATGTGTTTATGGTTTTCATTATGTTTCCGGAGTTGAGTTTTAACTTAAGTCTCTGCATACATTCTTTCCTGATCATATCCTTCATCTCTTGGTGTTTTACATCCTCTCGTTCTATTGTTCCCAGGTACTTGTATCCTGTTTCATCTATGTGTTTGGTGCTATTCCCATCGGGTAGCTTCATCCCTTCAGTCCTTATCACTTTACATTTTTGTATGTTGACCAAGGCGCATTTTTCTATTCTAAACTTCATCCTGATATCCTCAGATACAATCCTTACAGTCTGGATTAGGTTACATATTTCCTTGATGCTCTCACCATATAGCTTGATGTCGTCCATGAGCATCAAATGGTTAATCCTGTTGCCTCCTTTCTTGAGTTGGTACCCAGCGTCCATCTTCTGCAATACCTTTGTTATGGGAATCATGGCTACTACGAAGAGTAGTGGGGACAGTGAGTCGCCTTGACAGATTCCTCTCCTGATGTTAACTTCTGCTAGCCTTATTCCAGAGCTGTAAGTATTGTATTCCAGTTGCTCACTGTATTATTTAGGAAGCTGATGGTGTTTTCCTCTGCCCCATACATTTTCAGGCATTCTATTAGCCACATGCGTGGTGTCATGTCGAAGGCTTTCTTGTAGTTAATCCATACCATGCTTAGGTTGGTTCTCCTTCCCTTACTATTCTCCATTACCATTTCGTCTATCAGGGGCTGATCTTTTGTGCCCCTACACTTCCTTCTGCAGCCTTTCTGTTAAAAAAAAAGGGGTAGGGGATGGTGTTTGTATCCTCTGGGTGGTTGTATAGCCTGTCACTGATGATAACTGTTAGTAACTTCCACAATATTGGTAGGCAGGTGATAGGCCTGTAGTTACTTGCTATATTTCCCTTGTCTTTCTGCACTAAGGGTGTTCTCCCTGTGGTCATTCATTTGGGCACTTGGTGGTTTAAGATACAATGCTAGAGTTGTTCTGCTATGCGTGGGTGTAGATCCTTGAAGTTTTTGAGCCGGTATCCATTGTCTTCATCTGCACTTGGGGCTTTCCAGTTAGACATTTCCTTCAATCTGTTGTGAGCTCGGCGAATCTTTGTTTTATTCTCCCCATTTTTTCTGCCTTGACTTCCTGGAGCCATGTTGTATGGTTGTTCTGCGATGCTGGATTGCTCCAAATGTTTTCCCACAGTCTCTTACTTGGTTCGGCTTCAAGAACTTCCTGGTGGTTGGTTGACTTCCCCTCTCAGTTGGCTGTGTAGTCTTTTCTGGTTGGTTCCGAAGATTTTGTTCTGTTGGTATCATTTATTCCTGTTTATGTACTGTTAGATCTTATGTGCTTTGGCTTTAAGTCAGATCTCATCACCATTATTTGTTTTTCCAGGCACCTTTTCCAAGGCGGTTATTGTTTTGGTTTCTGTTGGGTTGGTTGTGATTGTGGTGTTGGTGTTTGTATCCCCATGAGTTCTACTACTAGTCTTGCTCCTGCATATGCCGGGTTCTTTGTTTCTGTGATACTGGTGGTGTGTATTAGTCTTATTATTTCATTAAAATAACTTCACTTGTTTACTCCCTTTGTTTCTTTGTATTGTAGGCTTTCATGGAAGGGATCTTTGTTCTTTCTGTATCTGGCTTCATCCACTGTCTGATCTTTTCCACCCATTCCGACTTCTCTGTTACATCTTTGGTATTTCCTCGTGTGCCGTTGTTTGGTAGCTCATCATTCCTGTCGTCTTTGGTGGTACCTTCTCTTAGTTCGTCTTCTTGTCCTTCGTTGCTGGCTGTTATTTCTCTCTCTGTTGTGGAGACAGTTCTTTCTCTTTATGTTTCTTACCTATTATTATTATTATTAAGGGAGTAGACCCTCTTTTAAACAGGTCTTATTAAAAAGGATGGCTGTATTATGCGAATTTATCTTATATAGTGTCTTTTCTATCCTCCTTATGATTCCCTTTTCAGGCTCAGCGATGTTAGTCAGTAACTGGCCGATATTCATGTTGGAAAAGGACAGTGTGCGGAATATTGGAAGTCTTTTATTAAAATATCCAATCAGAAATCGTTCGTCTGGGTTCAGGTTCTATTGTAGGTACCGTCGACATGTTTCGACCAGCTCGTTGGTCATCTTCTGGACGTGGTTGCAGAAGGTCTGAAGAAACGAGGTGCTCGGGTTGGTATTTATAGGGGAGGTCATGATCGGTGCTGAATTATGATTGGCTGCCCGGGGCATGTACCGTCGGGCGGAGCCTTCCCATCCAAGTTCTGTTTTCGTCTTGCGTGCGAGCGGCGTTGTAGTGCTGAGGATGAAGAGAAGAATTTCGATCCTCGGATGCCGAATTTTGATTTGCTCGTAAGCTATGGGGATCGCTTGGTGCATGTCTCCTGGCTGCCGTGGGGAGGAGAAAGGACCCCTTGAAGAAAACCAACGTGGTATACCGGTACTCATGCCCCGTCCGAGGATGCCTCGGTTCTTACATCGGTATGACCACCATGCGTTTCTCCAAAAGGATTTCCTGCCACGCCCAAGAGGGGGCTATCTTTAATCATGCCAGGACCGTCCATAACCAGAGAATAGCAAGAAAAGACATAATCACGAACATCGAAGTAATTGACCAAATTACCGACCACCGCCGCCTACGCCTCTTGGAAGCATTGCACATTGGGAAGGAGAAACCAACACTCAACATTACGCAAGAAACCTTTCTCCTCCCCACGGCAGCCAGGAGACATGCGGCGAGCGATCCCCATAGCGTACGAGCAAATCAAAATTCGGCATCCGAGGATCGAAATTCTTCTCTTCATCCTCAGCACTACAACGCCGCTCGCACGCAAGACGAAAACAGAACTTAGATGGGAAGGCTCCGCCCGAGGGTACATGCCCCGGGCAGCCAATCATAATTCAGCACCGATCATGACCTCCCCTATAAATACCAAGCCGAGCACCTCGTTTCTTCAGACCTTCTGCAACCACGTCCAGAAGATGACCAACGAGCTGGTCGAAACATGTCGACGGTACCTACAATAGAACCTGAACCCAGACGAACGATTTCTGATTGGATATTTTAATAAAAGACTTCCAATATTCCGCACACTGTCCTTTTTCAACATGAATATCGGCCAGTTACTTACTAACATCGCTGAGCCTGAAAAGGGAATCATAAGGAGGATAGAAAAGACACTATATAAGATAAATTCGCATAATACAGCCATCTTTTTTAATATTATCATTATTATTATTATTATTATTATTATTCCTAAAAATGTCAAATTCAAATTCATGAAACCGAAGAAAAGAGTAAGTAAAAAAGAAGAAACATAAAACGCATAAAATCCTTTGTGCAGCAGACATACAAGGTAACTGAATAAACAAAACCACGAAAAGTGAACCGCAATCTATTTCAGAACAAAGCAAAGGCGACCAGCACGACAAGACCGAATTCCTCCGAAGACGGCGGATTTTCGACGTAAAACATTAACCTGTGAAGTACACGACCCTCTCCCTCGCAGACGCAGCTGTTATGGAAGCGTTCACTCGATTCAAATATCCACTTAACTTGGCTCACTCTATTTTCAGTATCGGCGTGTTCCGTTACTAACCTAAAAATACGAGAAAAAAAGACAAGGAAAAGATGAAGTGCTGCAGAGGAGAACAGACGTAGGGCAGACCCACTTGATCCATTTACGCTTTGCGGAACTACAGAACATAACGAAAGAAAAGACTGGGGCAGAAGCATTAAGCATTTTACCCGAGTCAAAGTACAGGAAATGAGATACGGCAGAAGGGAACAAAGTGAGAGAGATCAATTTGCTCAAAAAGTTAGACAAAATGAAATACAGCATATAATAATGAATGCCATAGCTCTCTCTCATCTTTTAAAAAAAGTGACATACAAATGCGGTAAGTAGATAAAAACGAGAATATGTATTTGCTAATTTGCATAGGTCGAATGATAGAAAATTAGATAACGAGGTATTAAACAGAGTGAAAAGATCCATGTGCTCTTTTCCTAGAGCGAAAACTAGAAAAAATGATGCAGAAAAAAGGAAAAAGACCAAATCCCTTGTCTGTTTTTCTATTGGCCATACAAAAGTTATATTACGAAGCCCAGAATAATTGAACGATTTCTTTCAATCTGAAAGGACAACTAATACAGAGGTAATATAAAGATCATTCACTTGCTATTTTTAACCACTTAATGGTACAGTAATACACAATCATTTCTCCGTAAAATGAAATGCCCATAAAAATAATTCTTGAAAGAGAGCTGCATTCTCTGCCCTGAGTATAAAGTAAGGATAATACTACATTATTTAAATCATTAGGACAATACACCATAGTACAAATATTCTCTTTCTTTGTCTAATTATGCGTTATCATAGCTTTCAGTCTCAATAAAAACACCTTGAAATTTTATAAAATAGAAAATTCGCTCATTTTCAAAAGGAAATTTTATAAAAAGGAAATTTTATAAAGGTGTATATTTCCACAATTTTGTATAAAAACCACTTTTTAAATCGCAGGAACCTTAGGAAATGAGTTTTTACAAGAAGGTTAAAAACATAGTCGACAGTAAAATAGCAAATAAAATAAAATTTTCAATATATAATCTAGTGTTCTTTGCAGTGTCTGGGAGAACAATCGGTGTCGTTTTCTAAATAGCACCGTATTCTCACCAACGAGGAAAGCTCTCCGGATGTGAAATTGCTCCCGCATCGCCAAAGGAGAACGATATTGGAATTTCAGGTAAAAACACTTCCTCTTCCCAAAGCCTGTATGGGCGAGGTCCCAACACCTTCACTTAGGAAGAGAAGAAATCTGTAAATAACTGCTAATGAAAAAAATTAAACTATACCCGCTGCCTCTGTAGTATTACATTTGTCACTGACTATATTTTTTAAACAAGCGAACACACACACACAAAATATAAAAATATATATACAATATACACACACACACATATATATATATATATATATATATATATATATATATATATATATATATATATATATATATATATATATATATATATATATATATATATATAATGTGTATGTCTGTGTGTGTGTTTGTACCATGAAATTAAAAAACAACGAAAACAGACAAAAAACTCAAAGTATCTCATATTAACGGTTATTTAAAAGAAATGACTGTACTTACCATACATCTCTAATTCATAATATATGAACTGGTATATGAATATGTAAACATCAAACAAACATGTATATACTGAATCTATTGATCTAGGCCTAACCATCACTCAAAAATTTTAAAAAGTGAAGCAGATGTTCCCTACCAATATTTAATTTAGCAATGTTCCAGTCAATTACCTTACGTCCACAATACATAACACTTGCTCTCTCTCTCTCTCTCTCTCTCCACACATACACGCACACACACATACATATATATATATGTATCTATATCGATGATTTATTGCTAAAACTAAGATGTTTAAAGTTGTCAGTGATCTAGAAGAATACTCAATCACATTACATATATAATATATATATATATATATATATATATATATATATATATATATATATATATATGTGTATCTATATCGATGATTTATTGCTAAAACTAAGATGTTTAAAGTTGTCAGTGATCTAGAAGAATACTCAATCACATTACATATATAATATATATATATATATATATATATATATATATATATACATATACACATATACAGAACCTACTGGTCACTTTTTACCAAATACGTAATTGTATTAGCCACAGTGCCCTCTAAACTTCTCGATTCACACTTTTTGGATACGCTAATCATTACAAAGCCTTAGATTCAAGTGCAAAAAGTTAAGTATATCTTAGTTTAACCAGACCACTGAGCTGATTAACAGCTCTCCTAGGGCTGGCCCGAAGGATTAGGTTTATTTTTACGTGGCTAAGAACCAATTGGTTACCTAGCAACGGGACCTACAGCTTATTGTGGAATCCGAACCACATTATAGCGAGAAATTAATTTCTATCACCAGAAACAAATTCCTCTTGTTCTTCACTGGCCGGTCGGAGATTCGAACTCGCGACCAACAGATTGGTAGCTGAGAACGAAACCCGCTCACCCAGCGAAGAAGATTCAAGTGCAAGACATATGAAGTAATTTAGAGGGAACTGCGGCTATTACAATTACACACACACACATATATATATATATATATATATATATATATATATAGAGAGAGAGAGAGAGAGAGAGAGAGAGAGAGAGAGAGAGAGAGAGAGAGAGAGAGAGAGAGTCAAATTCAGCGCGTCATATTCACGAGCAACACATGGAGAAGATCAAACAGCGTTGTTTGACTCAAGAATATCCCATGAAACCTGAACGGTGGAAGAAGAAACGTTAAAACAAGCAGACAGCAACGTTAGCAAATGCCAAGAAATAATCAGTTGGCGTAAATACTACAGTGTATAAAACAGAGAGGGAGAGAGAATACAAGGAGAATAGGAAAGCAACACGAGTAACAATTTTAATCAGCATAAACAAACATCCAAATACCGCTTCCAGCAACACTATCACGGAAGCACCGGATAAAATTATAAATATGAATAAAATTTAGAATCAGTTAAGATGATATTGGCAGCGAAGTTCACGGCAAATGCATAACAGAGCAGGAAATCTGAGAGAGAGAGAGAGAGAGAGAGAGAGAGAGAGAGAGAGAGAGAGAGAGAGAGAGAGAGAGAATTATAGGAGGAAATTTAAATTTGAGTTTCCGTACCAAAATGCTGTACATTAGTGTGTGACTTAATAATGATGTTAACATCCACAGGCATTTTATACAACTGATGTAATTCTGAAAACTCCGCCCTTATATATTACGATATACACGCCCATACAAATATATATATATATATAATATATATCGTATACATGGCAAAGGGCAAACAATCTTAAAAAAACGGGATTAGTAAATCTAAGGCTTAGGCCCCACCGGATCCTGCGCGTGCATCTGCGTGCGTCCAACACGGCTACGCGTTTTGTACGTCTTGATCAACTGCCATAAGGCTAAGGCCCCACCGGATCCGGCGCGTGCATCCAAGGCTGCCAAAGCAGCCTCGTCCGTCTATTAGCGTGTCCGTCTTCTGCGTGTATGGCCCAACCAGACAAGCGAGTGACGGTTACAAGACGGACAGTTCAGCAGCACTTGCCGTCATGGAGGGAGCATGCGAGTTTTTGCTCTATGACTCATTACTGTCAACCAGATTAGAAGTGTTGAAGAATAGTAAAATCTGGACTCATGACATAAATTTAGAACGAGGAAAGAGTGGAGAATATGAAGCACTCTTTCATAAGTTAAGACGGCACCCAGACAAGTTTTTTGAATATTGTCGGATGTCGCCAGAAACATTTGACTTCATTCACGAGGGCATTATGTCTAGAATATTAAAATGTGATACCAACTACAGGAGATCAATATCAACGGAAGAGAGACTTGTAGTAACTCTCAGGTAAGGATTACTGATTTTGAAATTTGTAAAGTTGCACTTTACTTTATTCAATAAAAAAAATCAGACGTGTAGATGGTGTGAACTGAACACTAGATACAAAAATTCTGAAACAAAGGTATTCACATAAATGTATCCACTAAAATATAAAAACAAAAAACTATTTGAATCCTTTATTATAACTGCAAATTATAACACTTGATTAAAACTCAAAATTGAGCTGATTGTTGTAGGTCTACGTTTGAGTGCGGCAAGGTAGGAGATGGTGTCTGGCTCCGCTGCTGTTGTGATTGGTCATGTAATGCTCTCGAACCTGATTGCTGTAATTTCCAAATTGTATCCATATTTTATGATTTTTAGTATATACCAGTATACTAGAGTTTAGGCATGTCTTGTTTATTTAATAGCATGGAAAAGTAAAGTGTTCTTGCTCATAAATGTATCAATTTATATTCCAATAAAGGGTATATTAAATACTTACTGATATCATTAACTTCCAGTTCTAAACCAATCTCCATCCACAGTTTCTGGATCACATTCCGATCTTCATGATGGCGATGTCTGGGATCCCATATTGGCTGTCGCCGGTACACAGCGGTAATTAATTCTTCCTTCATGTGGACCCCTGCTCGGAGACGCGCGTCTTACTGCGGCTAAAAACAAAATGTTTTGTTCGTTGTGCGTGCAGCCCGGCAACGCACCTGACGCCACCAACGCGCATGCGCTCTATGGGGCCACTCATATTTGAATTAGGCTAAGGTCCCACCGGATCCGGCGCGTGCATCTGCGTGCGTCCAACACGGCTACGCGTTTTGTACGTCTTGATCAACTTTCCGCAGCCACCCCGTCCAAGATGAGTAAGTTAATGGTATGGTATGGTATGGTATGTACCGTATGTATGTATATGTGTATATATATGAATATATACATATATGCTGTACATCATTATATATATAATATACATAGACATACATACTTATATGTATATTTGTGTATGCACCACCCGATTACTGATGTAACAGCGTATACAATGTGTTCGCTTACTCGTGCTATGAACAGTTTTGTTCGCTTACTCGTGCTTTAAACAAAGCAAATCTGACGTTCGATGATGTAAAGTTAGTAAAATGAATAAAATATAAATGCAGATACTTATACTAACTTCTAGTGATGCTCGTGCACAACGAAACATCCAAAATCTATCAATACTTAATAATAAATACTTACAAAAGATCCATATACAATTATATACTGTATATGTATGTGTATCTATGTTACAGTTAGATTGTGAAAGCAGGGATTTCACGAAAACCCTGAAATTTCGTGAAATCACCAATTCACTTTTGAATATTTGATCCCCGAGGGCCTAGTACTAAACACGGCGAAACAGTTGGAGATCAAATGTTCCTAAATGAATTGGGGATTTCACGAATTCCCTGAAAATGTCAGGGATTTCGTGAAATCCCTAGTTTCACAGTCTTACTGTAACACAGACACACACCCACACACTGTGTGTGTGTGTGTGTGTGTGTGTATACAGTATTATATGTGTGCGCGTGTGTATGGTTGTAAAAGCTAATTTTCATCGGGAGAGGCTACAGATATAAAAATTCTCCAAAGCCCAAATACACGAGCGTCCCAGGAAGCAGAGCATGGACGCATTCACGTAGGCAATACTTTGCCTCTCTCTTCAACATGCATTCGTTGATTACAGGGTTTGAAAGTTCCCTCATTATCATCCCTCATCCTCTTCATCGGGTCAATAATACCTAGGTTTGTTATTCAACCAGTATCCAAGTCTTACCTTTCCTCTTTAAATAATGATACGTGCCTACTGGAGAATTCTGTATTACCTACAGATCTGCAATCCCGAACGTTCTTTTCCTCCATATTAGTTATTTTCTTGTTTTGCATTTTTTCTTTATGTATTAACTCAAAATCTGCAATAAAGGACCACTTATCCTATATACCTTTTGCTTACGTTAATCTTCTGTTATTTTAATTTTTCCTTAAAAAACTTCGGGCCCTTCGGAGGCTATTATCAAATTACTGTTACTTCTTCACCGTCGCTATTCCTTTCTCTTAATACATACCTACTGTGGACCCTATACGGAATTTCTTTTTTACATCCCTCTCTACTTATCGCTATATAAATAAACACGGAAGATCCTATCCTACCATTACATAAAATATTCCACTGTTCTGATATAATAGTCCGGCAAATAAGTTTCGAAATCATACTAGTAAGTGTATAAGCCCAAAAAAATGTACATGACAGTTAATTTTATTAACACTAAATGTTCCTATTTTAACAGTTTCCTATTTTCTTGCTAAGCTGCAGTCATGGCTGCATTACTTGACTATTCTAAGTAAATCACAAGCACGAAGACGGTAGTAACCCGCAACCATCACAGTTTGTATCTTCCAAATACAGTGAACTCTTTTTCCATGCATGCTATCATGTCACCATACTTTGGAACACAAAAAATCCTACGGACATTTATTTGTAGTGCATGCAGGAAAAATTTGCATCAAAAATAATGTTAATTTTTTTCCCTGATGGATGCTTTCATCGATCTAAAATTCCAGTTACAACATGTAAATCGCAGTAACTATATTTACTATCGAAAGCATTATTCTGAAAGATCGTTCGATGAGAGAGAGAGAGAGAGAGAGAGAGAGAGAGAGAGAGAGAGAGAGAGAGAGCTTTGCCAAAAGCTATAGGCTGATAAAGTAATATCTTTTCCATTTACAGCATCCGGGGGAATTAGTCCTTTTCCCGCAGTTTCATTCCATTCCCGGTGCCAATAATAATAACACTATTCCATGCGACTCGAAATGGCAGCTGCACGCGTTAAAACGGCTCTCCCACGGCAGCTGTCACTGCAGGACGATTATCGATACCACCGAACGGAGCAAAAGGCAGAACGAATTCCGTGTCTGTTATTGCAATTACCTTTATCAAGCCTCTGGCAATGACGCAAGACCTCGCGGGAGTAAGATGCTATGCCAAAAATCGTAATGAAAAGAGACACGCATTTTCCGGATAATAGTGCAAATTCTGAGCAAAAGGAAAAAAGCTGTCTTTCATCAATTCTACACCATCTATATATATACCAGTATATATAAATAAATAAATATATATATATATATATATATATATATATATATATATATATATATATATATATATATATATATATATATATATATATCGTGGGAGCCTTGATGGCTCGGTCGGTAGAGCAGCAGACTCGGATTTCATAAGAAGTCTGTGTTGCGGTTTCAAATCCGCAGCCGGCCGGTCAGAGAGCGGACACTTTGCTATCCATGTAGACACCACGGGATTATGTATGTAATCAACGCTTAGGTTTGCTGAAAGCAAATGGGTGTTACAGACTAATACACACACAAACAAAGCCACTCCAACATCTTCTAAAAACATAACAGACACCTTACACGTCTCGAACTGTCGACCTAAACCACTCACGTCTCCTCGCTGCTAGGGGAAAGGGAGCTGGTGATTTGGCACAATACATATACACGTGCTACCAGGGTCTAAGCGATGTCCAGCAGGGCAGCCAATCGAGGCTACGGACTACCCCAACGCCAAATCAAAAAGTCTTTCAAAAGAAGGCATCGTGCTTACCCCATATGAAAAATGGAAAAAAGCACGTTAAACGAAGATATATATATATCGTGTATATATATATATATATATATATATATATATATATATATATATATATATATATATATATATATATATATATATATATATATATATATATATATATATATATATATATATAGTTTTGTCACTTAATACACACATGACTCTTCTTTACTTCAACTAGCTGACCAACCCGGTGCTGCCCAGGACAATTCTGAATGACAACTGATAATAAACTCTCTCTCTCTCTCTCTCACTTTTTCCCTCTTTCTCCTCCCTAACATAACCTCTACTCTCTCTCTCTCTATCTTTCCCCTCTTTCTCTTCCCTAACACCCCCTCTACTCTCTCTCTCTCTCTCTCTTCTCCCTAACATCCCCTCTACTCTCTTTCTCACTTCCTTTCCCTCTCACTCTCTCTCTCTCTCTCTCTCTCTCTCTCTGTCACCTCCTTCCCAACCCCCACCCCCTTTAGTGCCATTGAGATCTTACCCCTACAGTATTCTTTTCCAGATTGTAAGTCATATGCATACCGAAATTAAGTATGATAAATTCGTAAAGTTACTAAGTCTACAGGCATAACCAGCCCCGTTTCAGGGAAGCCCTTCCCACCCCCAACCCTCTTTGGTGTCCTCTGGTGCTAGTGATGCCTTACCCCCACTGTGCTGATTTTTAAATAGTATGTCATAAGTATACCAAGTTTGGTCGAAATTGCTCAATGCGTTTCAGAGTTATGCTGGCACATACATACATACACACACCCACATACATACATACGTATAACTGAATCACGAAAATATGGAACGTGATAATTATATAAATAAAGACAAAGGCCACGAATGAAACAGAAACAATGGAGTACTGCAAGGCCTTTCAACTTCTTGTCCTTTACTTTATTTATAAATACATCCATTTATATATATATATATATACAGATAGATAATAAGCCACGAACATCAACTATTGTTTGCAAATATTTTATATCAAGGGGAATTATATTTGATAAGTGCATCCACCCCAGCCAGAATTCGAACCTCTGCTTCTTGGTTTAAATACAGTAACAGACAGTCGACCTGTCCATTCGATCGAATAGTTGAGTCGACTGCCTATAACAGTATCGAAGCCAAGAGGCACAGGTTTGAAACCTAGCGAGGAAGATGCCTTTCTCAGTTAAAATTCTCATCAGGTATTGGTTATTCCCAAGATAAACTGAATTCGACACTAAGTTTTAAATATATATATACATATATATGTATATATATATATATATATATATATATATATATATATATATATATGTATGTATATATGTGGGTATATATGTATATATATATTCGTTAGCAAACGCATATATAACACATACTCGCGAGAATAATTATGAGAATGGTTGGTAAACTTTTTTTTTTATTATTATTAAGCATTGTCAGTAGGCAAAAACTTTAAGCTTTGGTCACAATAGATACTGATGATTAAGATAAGCGCCAAATAAAGAATCCAATTATTGCAAGCTAGCTCCGGTATTAAGCATGCTTAGAAATGAAACAAATACTACTAAATGTTCACTTCTCAGTTCTTTCTCCTTCTATGTTTTTTATCTCTTTTGAGGTATAGCCCGGCTATTTCTTCAGGATCTCACTAGTCAACTGTCTTCCCCTCTCCGACATATTGTTGTCCTCTCATCTTTCAAAATCTTGCCTGCCCAACCCCCACATCTCTCTCTCTCTCTCTCTCTCTCTCTCTCTCTCTCTCTCTCTCTCTCTCTCTTTCATGACTATGTCGCTGTCAGTAATTACCTCATCCTTTACTTCTACAACTTGCCTCTATCCTTCTCTTTTCCTGACTATTATTGCACCCTCAAATCGGATGAGTATTATCCAGCCTTCTTCTCTTCCAGCCATTACCCCCCTGTCTATTTATTTTAACGGCTTATTATTCTTTTAAATTTTCTCTCCTCATTCCTGACTTTCTTGTCCCAAATAATTCTCATTAACATTAATAATAAAAACATCCACAAAAGAGGTTATGTTTTTCTTCAATTCCTTCTGTTCGATTGTCTATTGTTGGCATGGTTAAATTAAAATTATTAAACTAGATTTTCAGAATTATTTTCCAACTCCATTATGTTCCAGAGAACAACTGATTACATTCTGGTGTGGATCCTACTTTTGAAATGGATCTAGGATTATCAAAAGGTAGTTATCAGCCGACACTAACATAAACGTGATGTATGCAGTGTATCTATGCAAAATGCGTTCTTGAATTAGTGAGGGAAAAAATAAATGATGCAGAAATTTAGGTAACCGTCCTAATTGCACTGATGGTGATTTGCAATTTATGCATGCCTTTTCTAGCTATTATTATTAATGTGTCTATATTCTTATGTGAATAACCAAAATGTAATTCACACATCTAGTAATTTTGCACAATTTAGAAAGGTCAAGTGGAATCTAAAACATAGGAGCAAGGAGAAAATAAATTAAGAAGCGGATAAATGAAAAAGCTAATTCCTTTTTGGCACATTAATCCTCTTCTTAATCCTCGCAAACAGGACTTTCATCTTCTTTTCTCAATACCTGTTTCGCTGCTTACATGATATATTTTTATTCTAATAAATTTATTATTAATTTCATAACAAAAAACTAATGATATGATGATGGGAAGTTGCTAGTTATCGTTAAATCCATATTTCTAAAACAAGCAAATATCAGTATTATTAATAATATCATACGTGCCAACATCATCATCATAATTACAATTATCATTCAAGTATTGCTTCATCGTCACCCTCCGCTATAAATCACAGAAGACTTCATTATTTCTCCAATAAATCTGAAGACTCTCCCCCGCTTGCACATCCCGTTTCCGTAAATCTTTAATTAAAATTTTAAGTTGGACATGCAAGTCCGATCATCATCAATCCATTATCAATACTAAATCATCACTCATCTTTTGAGGAAAATGCTATTCTTATGATTTGCAACAATTAATATTGAGCCAGGGGATCGTAAGTCTCAAATCGTTTAATATTTGCTGATCGGGAATCAAGTTTCGTCTTCCCCTACACTGAGAACAAAAAAAAAGGTGGTGTATCATATTCCGTATTCCCTTAGATTAAAAATGAATCGAACCCTTTAATAATGCATCCTACATGAAAAGTGGAGAGCGTTATGTTCCAAAGTCCTTTAGGTTAAAAATGAAGTGTTCCACGTTCTAATGACCTTAAATTTCCTCAAGATTAAAAATGAACGGTACCTTATATTTAACTTAAAAACGATTTAAAAGGGGGATTATAAAGGGAATAACTTCTTGATTATTTAATGTTATCTAAAAAGTGAGGTAACACATTGTAAATTCTCAGAAACTAGCGACCCTTAATTTTCTCTTAAATATTAATAACTACACGTATATATATATATATATATATATATATATATATATATATATATATATATATATATATATATATATATATATTAGTTTCCTTGGCTGCCTTTCTGCCTCTGTTTACGTGTATGAAGGCTTCTGCGAATTCTGGAGGTTTCTGGGAATTCCAAAGGCTTCTGGGAATTCCGAAGGCTTCTGGGAATTCAGGAGGCCCCTGGGGGTTCCCAAGGCTTCAAGACAATCTCCAGGCTCTTCGTTTTCTTCTCCATAAAACTCTGTTCTTTAGTATTGTGCAAGAACAAGGGGGAAGCCCGCGTTCTTGGAGATGAATTCAAAAGGCTTCTAGGAATTCCAAAGGCTTTTGGTCCTTTCTGAAGACGAAAGGCTTCGAAGATTTCTTTGGAGGAACCTCACATTCTTGAAGGGAAGCGGATCCAATGGGCATTTCTCCAGGAATGCCTCAGGAGTTGAAGGCGGCTTCAAAGGATCCTGTAGCCATGAGAAGACATCATAATCCAATGGGCATTTCTCCAAGAGTCCTTCAGGAGGTGGAAGAATTCTGGGCAGAATGATTACGAAGACGGATTCTGGATTTCTCCATGAAGCGTTTGTTTGTTTGTTGTTTGAACGAATACTTCGAGATTCACGAGGCTGCAGCAGAAGGAGCTGAAGACAGCTGGATTCTTGAAGACGTCTTCAGGAATCCGTGATAACCTAATGGGTGTTTATCCAGGAGTTCTTCAAGAGCTGAAGATGGCTTCACAGGATCTTGGAGTCGTGAAAACGTCTTCAAGAAGACATTATAATCCAATGGGCATTTTTCCAGGAGTCCTTTAGGAGGTGGAAGAATTCTGGGCGGAATGATTCCGAAGACAGATTCTGGATTTCTCCTTGAAATGTTTGTTTGTTTGAATGAAAAAAAAAAACCTGTATTATGATGATCACAGTAAATACTACTCCTGTTATATAACTTCAATATTAATTACATCAGAACTATTAACAAGAAACTACTATGAGATTCACAGCCGGTGTCCCGATATTTTTCCGGAATAAAATTTTATCAACGTACCTGACAAAGATGACACTTTGTCACAGGGTATCTTATATCCCTACCTAATTTTTTACCGTATTCTGTATTACGAAAGTTGCATAATTCTAGTAATTATAAGAGTAACACCGAATTCTTGTAGACATTGCCAGCAAACTCAGGGGAATGTCTTTCGAAGATATAATGACGTAACTTATGACATTATTAAATTGCCTCCTTCTCGATGGATAACTGGCTATAGGTGAAAAAGTCTCAACCTCTGGCAACAATGACATACAACCAATACTCCTTGTTTACACTTTGTAGTGGTGGCAGTAGTAGTAGTATAGAGGATTTATGCCATGAGGTCGAGTGCTAGAATCCTTAAAGAAAAGGGTTTCCTCAAGTAATCCGAGAAATTACTTTCTATCACTATTTCTCCATTGAAAAATTATATAATTAAAAATCAATTAACAAAGTGAAGAAAACTTTGGCATTCGTCGTAATTCCTTTGATATTTTTCCTAATATGACAGTGACGATCATTGTAATAAATAGACAATTGCATAGGATTAGATTGGTAAGTGATCTTAACACAAAATGACCAACAATCCTCTATCTCTTTTTCTTGCTAATATTCTGTAATTTTTTTTATACACTGCTTTTCCTTGCTTGCTTTCCAACACCTCCAACTATTTCTCAGACCTGTATGACATTAATAGGTCCCACCCTTAGGCTATGCCGTAAATTCCATGATCCAAATCAATCCAATCCACTGTGAAGAGTGGCCAGTTTAAAATAGTAACCTGTCAAGTATAAGGTGGTAGGGAAATTAAAATAGAGATTGCCATTTATTGATAAAGTGGCTCAAACACCATACAGGTGTATTTTCTGTAAGTTTTGTCGCTGTTTGAGGAGTTGGTTTTTAGAGTAGATCATTAAATCGATATACTTCGATTTATTGATAAGTATCAATATGTGTAATACATTTTTATAATGAAACAACTATTGTTAGGCTTATTTGTTTCAAAAACATATTTTGCAAGTACAGAAATGAAACATCCAATAGGGAAAACAATTTATTCTCCATCGCTGTCCAGGAAGAGGTCTTCATCCTCATCCTCATCATCAGTGGCTATGTTTATGATGACAGGTTCCACGCTCTAATGGATATTATCCAACGTCCAGTGCTCCTCCTCAAAGAGCTGAGACTGATGAATAGCTCCTGTCCACACCTCCAGGTTAGCGCAAAGCCTGGCCTCCTGTAACTTGGCCTGAAGGTCCGCCCTTGTGAATCGCTGGAGGGATGAGCGGACATGGCACTTCATGCACCCCATACCTGCTCAATGGCACTGAGCTCAGGGTGGCCAGGAGGAAGGCGTACGACCTCATGGCCCCAATCTCTGATGACATTGTCCACTTTGTAGCAGGGCTTCGGCCAATTTTTTTAGCAAATGAAAAGTAGCTCTAGGCGTGTGGCTCCTGCTGGGAAAGGTATCCTACAATGCTCCAGCCATTGGATGAGGTTCTCCCTTTTGGTGGCCAATGTTGGGCAACGACTATCTTCTGTTAGTGTGATGTGATATGGAACATTGTCTATCACAAGTACTGATGGCTCTAGGAGGGACAGCAGGAGCTGTGTTGTTAGCCCCTGGTGGAAAAGCTCGCTATTCATTTCGCCATGGTAGTCGCCCTGGTTAGACTTGGCTAGGTAGCAAAGGTATGACCCTTCTACGAAGCCATTGGCCGTGCCAGCTGCAACTACCACAAAACACTCTCCTTCTCTGGGTGGCACTTGACGGCTGTAAGAGGAGCTGGTGTTAGCCTGTGTGGTATCAACCCACTCCTTGTTGTGGCCCATCCAGGTGGTGAACCAAATCTCGTCCACACACACAACCTGTCTTCCCTCTTCCCAGTGGTGCCGTAGAACTCGGAGAGCAACGATCCGCCGGCACATGATGTTGGTTGACTACTTTCTTCACCGCCTCCAAAGTCATGCCCATGATAAAACCAACATGTTCGTAAGGCCTAGAAGAAAGTTGCTATGGTACAATATACAGCAATACAATATACAGCAAAAGTCCTGTAACCCATCTTCTATAGGCTATTTTTCGTTCGAAAGACGATAACGCTTGTTACTACACCTATGCAATTGGGTGGATTCACTTTACTGTACTCGTGGTGTCCGCAAAAGGGGAAAAATAAATGGTCGCTTGACTTTTACCGCATAATGTATGAGCAGCTAAATACTGTTAATATTTTCATTCGCTTATTATTATCAGGTTTTATGAGTCCAGAATGACTTTGTCTAATCTTAGAGACAAACAGTTGCTTATTGTAGGTCGTAACTGGATGATCTCCCAATTCATCGCTTTCAATTAAGAATCATTCAAGTGAGTAAATTGAAGGACAGAGTTTACTTATACTTTTTAGTGTGCAAGCAATCTTGGTATTTAAAAGCCTACCAACAATCGAACTACCATGCCAGTAATGTTCTGTGGAATATGAAAACAACTTTCATTGTAACGTTACAATTCAGTCAATAAGAGGACAGGAGCGATTATATGAAATGACATGCCCTTACATGGATCCTTTATTTAACATAATTACATATGAGGAAACTTGACATTATAATCAATGGGTAGATTATGGCATTTCGGGCTAAGCCCAAGCACTGGGACCTATAGAGGTCATTCAGTGATGTATTATAACCCATGACATTTTTTTTTTTGGCATAGCAGGTTTTAAAGTTGTTCCGCAAGTTATATTTTACTAAGAAATCAACAACTATTGCTTTATAGAGCATATATATTTATCTTTCTGCACCTTATGGAAGTCAACAAATGACAAAAACTTGGTAGCCTAGGATGTCCGGGTGCACTCCTTACTCCAAAAAAGGGCCCTATTATTCATTTACCTGTCCAAGCTTATGTAAGACTTGCCACGGGCCTCCTCACTTCTAAACAATTGTACAAGTCGAATCACAAGAGCTGTCGTGCAACCACGGGGACAATGACTTATCATAGCCGCCATTCATGAAGCCTTGACAAGGTACGAATATTCATTAAGAATTTCAGAGGCAGCTGTTTGCCATCATCACCTTGTGGGAGGAGTTGGGACGTTATATGTTTATGTCACGTATAACTTTGAACCCATACATTAGAGTGTTCTGCCACTGGCTTCGGCTGCTATTTTACTTTTATGAATATACTTTTTTCTAATATAAGTAATAAAGAATGCTGCAAAAAATTAGGTAGGGATGTAAAGTATACTATGGCTAAGTAATATCTTTGTCAAGTGCACAGAAAGAAAGTTATTCCGGAAAAACACCGGGACAAAGGCTCTGAATCTCATAGTAGCAAATGCGAGTCATAGCGAGTGTCTGCTAGTATTATATTAATTAATTTCCTTGGGTGCCTACCTTTTTTGCACGTCTGGAGACTTCTGGGAATTATGGAGGCTTCTGGGAATTCTGGAGGGTTCTGGGAATTCCGGAGGCTTCTGTGGCTTCCCAAGGCTTCAAGACAATCTCTAGGCTCTTTGAAGCCTTTCATCTCTGATTTCTTCTCTATATGACTCTATTTTTTAGTACTGTGCAAGAACTGGGGAAGGCTTCTGGTTCTTCCTGGAGACAAAAGGCTTCGAAGATTTCTTCGGGGGAAGCCCATGTTCTTGAAGGGAAGCGGATCCGACAGGAATCCGTTCAGGAGCTGATGACAGCTTCAAAGGATCCTGGTGTCAAGAATTTAAGACTTTATAATCCAATGGGAACTTCTCCAGGAATGCTTCAGGAGCTGAAGACTGCTTCAAAGGATCCTGGAGTTGTGTAGACGTCTTCAAAATACGTTTTAATCCAATGGGCCTTTCTCCAAGAGGTGGAAGAATTCTGGACGGAATAATTTTGATGACAGATTCTGTATTTCTCTAGAGACATGCAACCATAACTGGCCCGAAATTTTCATCATTAACAAGAAACTAGCAAATGCTAGTGATAGCGAACATCTGCTAGTATTATATTAATTTCCTTGGTTGCCCTTCTGCCTCCATTTGCATATTCAGAGGCTTCTGGGAATTCTGAAGGCTTCTGAGAATTTCTAAGGCTTCTGTGAATTCCAGATGCCTTGGCTTCCCAAGGCTTCAAGACAATGTCCCTGCTCTTTGAAGCCTTTTGCCTGCAATTCCTTCTCCATAAAACTCTGTTCTTTAGTATGGTGCAAGAATGAGTGAAACCCACGTTCTTCGAGATGAATTTTAAAGGCTTCTGAGACTTCCGAAGGCCCCTCCTCGGAGAAGAGAGGCTTCAAAGGTTTCTTCTGAGGAAGCCTATGTTCTTGGAAATTACTGGCATTTCCAAGAAGGGGAACTGGATCCGACAGGAATCCGTTCAGGAGTTGAAGATGGCTTTACAGGATCCTGGAGTCTTTAAGAATTTAAGAAGACATAATCCGATGGGTGTTTCTCCAGGAATCCTTCAGGAGCTGAAGACTGCTTCAAAGGATCCTGGAGTCGTGAGGACGTCTTCAAGAATGTTTTAATCCAATGGGCGTTTCTCCAGGAGGTGGAAGAATTCTGAGTGGAATGATTCCGAAGACAGATTCTGGATTTCTCCACAGATATGCAATCCTAACTGGCCCAAAATTTTCAACATTAAGTGACCCAACTGTATGTAATAAAGGTCACAGATTTTTTTTACTGAGATTTGTTATTTTCATTTCGAAATGGACTAGCAGGTAATTCTACAAATTCGAAACAAAATAATGGAACAACAGCAGGCACAACTGGCGATGGTCTGGAACCGTCAATGGCAGCTTGGGAGAGGCGGGTGATAGAAACTGATGAACAGAGGGAATAAAGACTGCCTGCTGGCAGAGGAAGGGACGCACAAAGACCGGCCACAGAAACTGATGAACAGCAGGAACACTGTTAGTTGTGGAGAGTCAAAGACTAGCACAAAGACGGGCCACAGAAACTGACAAACAGAGGGAGCAAAGACCGGCTGCTGGCATAGAAACGGACGCATAAAGGCGGGCCACAGAAACTGATAAATAGTGGGAACAAAGATTAGCTGCAGAGAGACAAAGACAAGCGCAAAGGCGGACCACAGAAACTGATGAACAGCGGGAACAAAGAATGGCTGCTGAAACGGAGGCACAAAGACGGGCCACAGAAACTGATGAACAACGAGAGCAGAGATTGTCTGCGGGCAGACAAAGAGATGTAAAAAAGGGCAAATATTCGACAAAGTTGGTGTCTAACCCCGTACCCGTCTTAACACACGGCCAGTTAGGCTATATATCGCCTGCTCTCGCATCCATTCATCTGATTCATTATGTTAAGGCTTTTGAGAAATCGCAGCAAGGGAAAACTGGAGACCGTACTGTAACTAACAACATCGTTTTTAAAGAAATCCTGCAGATATTTCCTTCTGATTTGGCCATTATATGTGTGTGTTTTCTTGCTTCGAATTTTCCATGTTTTATATTGAAATAAAATGTGTAGAGACCGAGATTTGTGAGCGGAAAATTCACTCAAAAACTATTTCAAAAATAATCTTGCCCATGAGTGAAGAGAGCTCTAGCAAAGGCGAGCGACAGCATGCATTTACTAATATATATATATATATATATATATATATATATATATATATATATATATATATATATATATATATATATATATATATATATATATGTTACAGTCAACACGCGTAATCAGTCATTACGCGTAATGACTGAAATTTCAGTCATCACGCGTAATGCACTTAGGGAACATTTGATCCCCCCAGGAGCTAGTACTAAACACGGCGAAACAGTGAGTCACCTACACTGTTTCGCCGGGTTTAGTACTAGTCCCTGAGGGGTCAAATGTATTTTGCTGTGTTTAGTACTAGCTCCTGGGGGGATCAAATGTCCCTAAGTGCATTACGCATGATGACTGAAATTTCAGTCATTACGCGTAATGACTGATTACGCGTGTTGACTGTAACATATATATATATATATATATATATATATATATATATATATATATATATATATATATATATATATATATATACGGTATATACTATACATATACACAAACACACGCACACGCACACATACATACACACACACACACACACACACACACACACACACACACACACACACACACATATATATATATATATATATATATATATATATATATATATATATATATATATATATACTGTATATATATATATATATATATATATATATATATATATATATATATATATATATATATATATATATATATATATATGTATGTATATGTCACCACGACATTTTTTATATTCACTAACATTCAGTTACAAATGTCCTTAAATATCCAATTCGTCCGACCTCGGCTGCCAAGAGATATATATATATATATATATATATATATATATATATATATATATATATATATATATATATATATATATATATATATATATATATCTTGGCAGCCGAATGGTAGAGTGCTCGTCCACTGCAGTCGTAGGTTGTTGCTATTGGTGGATCGAACCACCCAAGAGATAGACCACTTATGATTCCCCTTTGGTATAATTTCCTAGGAAGAACGAATTGGATATTAAAGGACATTTGTAACTTAATGTTAGTTAATATAAAAAATGTTAGGTGATATATATATATAATATATATATATATATATATATATATATATATATATATATATATATATATATATATATATATGTATATATATATGAAATTTTAAATTTTTTATTACAACATGATTTATATACAATTATGAAGCTAGAAATGTCGCTTAATATCAAATTCACGCTACCTCAGGAATATCCCCGATGGGGAATTATCACCGAAGGGGAATTTTTAAGTGACAAATAGATTAGCACTGCCGGGCCGCGATCCCTCGTCACATATACTTATCCAGCAACTCCAGTCGACGCTCTACCACTGAGCTATGAAGTATAATAAATATATATATATATATATATATATATATATATATATATATATATATATATATATATATATATATATATATATAATATATATATATATATATATATATATATATATATATATATATATATATATAATATATATATATATATATATATATATATATACAATTAAATACATGTATAATATATATACTATATACATATATATATATATATACATATTTACATATTTATATATATACATATATAGATGGGTTTCAACAGAGTTCCAAACTCTTACGAAACACTGTAATGGTCATTTCTGTGTTGAGTGTATTCTTGTAGGTTCCGGATATTAGGGGTTGTCATTTACAAATCGTAAAGCCCTTCCAGCTACAACTTCCTGAGTCTCCGTCGCCGTCTCTTCCTGTCTCCCAGAATTTGAGAATTATGAACAATTTACTCACATATTGTCCTCGGTATGTCGGTGTTCCACCTGGCTACACCATATTCAAACGTTTGAATCCACCTTTCCATGAATGCTAACCTTGGTAAAATCCATCTTCATCACTCCACTTCATCTCTCACCCTCGCCACCCTTCTTAATCGACATATTTTATGCAAACTTTCACCTCAACTGCCTCCTTTTTTTCCTGTAATTTACCTTTATAATCTACACTTAAAAATGCTCAGCAGAAAGCCTACTACTTTTCTTATTCGTTACATTACTCTCACGTCACAATTAGACCCGATCGCCTCCTTCCCTCCACCATCCGTCATAACATTTATTGTTTCAATTTAATATCATCATCTTACATCTTCTTAAGATAAACTTCCCCTTTGTTCGCCCAAAAGCAATTTTAAACTCTTAAAGAAATCTCTCCAATTTCTCACACTATCACTGACAATGAAATATCCACAAACATCAATCATTCAATATTCCGCTCACAAACCTTTTTTTATCTCACAAACTTGCACCTAGTAATCCTCTTTCTAACTTCTCACTCCCATTGCTTCCACCTACTCACATATACATGCGCACACAAACACACGTATCTTTTATACACACACACACACATATATATATATATATATATATATATATATATATATATATATATATATATATATATATATATATATATATACAATGTCTAAACTGACCTCACAGATATAATTAAAAACTCCAGCACGTCTTAACTCCCCCTTCGGACGAAAATGGCGTATCACGTAACTTCCCTATAGGGAACAAAATACATCTTGTTCTAACTTCCCAAAAGATTTGAAAGAGAAGCATGTAGATCATATCTTACCTTCCCCTTGCCGGAGAAAATAAAAAAAAGCAAGCAAGATATATACGATAATTTAATTTACCCGACAGGAAAGAGGTTAAACTTTGAAGACGTATATTATTTACCAATTTTCCTCCAGTGACGAATTACCTGACGTAGCTCTTTGCTCAACCTTCAGGAAAAATATTATAATGAATAAGAAAAAAAGTTATACGGGCGTCATTATGCAAATTAGCAATGTGTTATTTGGCAGATAAGACGAGGGACAAAAGAGGAGATAAAAATCCGGAGGAAGGTAGCATCTTTTTTCCTGCAAAGACTGATGTGACGCACAATTTAATGACCTTAACTAGTCAGGTCCCACGGGAAAAAAAAAAGATTATCAATGAGGCTTCACACCGCTGGAAACAAGAGACCCTCTTATTGAGATATGGAGAATTTTGCGAATCGGGGGAAAATAAAATGACAGATTGCAGAAGGCCGGAATATCCATTCTTACCTTAAACAGTAAACAAATATGGCCAGAATTTATAACAAGAACCATGACTGTGTGACAAAAAAGCAAGATACAAGACTTAAAGACCAATGGTTATTACACATTACAATATGTAAGGAACACGATAACAATAAAAAATATGAGCAAAGTTCCGGAACTTCTTTCTTTCTGTATTTCCAATTTCGTGCTCTTCGTCGGTCCTCAAGGAACTTTAATTATTCTGCAAGAGCCCCAATTATGTTCGAGATAGTTTGATCGCATAAGTTCCGCCACGTTAAAAAGAAAACACAAGATTGTCTAAATTCATAATATAAACGAAAGTAAAATAAAAACAGAAACGAGAAACTACACCGCTAGAAAATGACCCAACCTTTGATCAAATTAGTAATCAATTAATATAGATCTAAAACCCCTAAAATTTAACATCCAAATACTAAAATCAAATATCCTATATTTTGTCATTAATCAACAGACGTCAGAACAAATCAATAACAAATATAAACATGGAATAAACTGATCACATTCCTAGTACTACGTAACTACAACTGTCTAAATAAATTCTTTGATTTTAGCTTTTTCTTATATTTTTCTATTACGTTTTATGCAGATAACCTTGATCCTAAACAGAAAATACATGAAAAAACTCTCCTTACGCAGTGGCCTTCGACCCACCAATGGGTATTGCCTGGCTTAACGCTGTATCCACTGCGCCAGAAATATAAACGTTAAAAGTGATTCAATAAGTGGTACAACTCCATTCACTGAGCGAAAAGCTCCTGGAACCACAGACTGGTAACACTGAATTCGCCTGGCGCAGGTAATGGTAATGACAGCCAGTAACCCTGCTTGAAGCCCTGAGCAGAGATTCACCTTACTATACTTTGAAGCAGCTTGGATAGTTCGCAGGTGTTTCAAAGCAATTTCTTCAACAACTAAAATAACACTGCAGCTTAGAATATACGTGTTGCATATCCGTTAACACCGATGAACTCACATTACGAGTGCTACTATATCTTCTTAACGCGTTCCAATGGGCTAACTCATATCCAGTATTCTTCTTTTTTTTCTGATGCGTTATTTACTGCGATTCAACATGTAACATTCCTTTCAAGAGCATTTAGATGCAGGTGAAAATCAAATAATGGAGCTTTTAATTTTTAAATCCCATTCAAATAAAAGTGGCATTAATCCTCAGATTCAGATATTATTCACTGCAAAAATGTTCTAAGCACAAACTACTTAAAACACGGCATACTTTCCAAAATACATTTTGCGATCCTTGCTTCGACAAATATACACTTCCAAAGCGACGCCTTCAGCGACATACAAATTCTTCAAGATTCTCTTAAAAATGCCCGATTTTCACACTTCTTGAACTAATTAATTTTCCTTAGGCTTTAATTACACACACACGTACACATGCATACGCACGTAAAAGTTAAAAGCACTGAAATGATAATTTTCTCCATAAAATTCAAAACGGTCTCCTGCTTCTTTAAATGTATGTCTCGCTATTTTTCTTAAAGGTATTTTTCAAATTTTGCTGAGGTTTTGACAAAAAATCAACCTATCTATAAAAAAAAAGAAATTCGACAAACAGCAACACCACGGTTTCACTAGAGAACCATTTTTCAAGAAATCACAACTTAAAGCCATGAATCAGTTAACAATTATTGCTATCTACCAATGTTCTTAGGGTAGGTAGAAAATTCAATAGAGTTTGATCTGTCAAAGAGCATTAAAAGCACAGAGAATCCAATATATGGAGAGCGGTAGCGAACTCGAAACCCATTCGATCATAATATCCATTTAGTCAACGGGTCATACAGCTGCAACGTTATCATCGTTTGCAATAATTCCAGCGTTTTCTATGAACGTTTGTTCAATGACTTTGCACAAAATTCATCAAGTGGTGCTCCAGCGATATGTTGCCGGCTGCGCCAACTATCCGCCATCACAAAAGGCCAGATGGCGGTAGAGATGCCACTCAGCCGGTGACCTTTTCTATTTTCAAACAATGGAGAAAAAAAGAATAAGTGTCATTCGATATTGAAGAAAAATATTTAATTTGTAAACGCCTACTCCTCTAAAAGGCGTGCGCAATCGCACTCACACAGCACAGATTATATATGCATGTACTGTATGTATGTATACACACAATATATATACATAATAATATATATATATATATATATATATATATATATATATATATATATATATATATATATATATATATATATATATATATATATATATATATATTTACACGCACGCACGTACACACATACACATATACATATGTAAATACACACACACACACATATATATATACATACATATTATATATATATATATATATATATATATATATATATATATATATATATATATATATATATATATATATATAAAGGAAGGGGCTCCAGTAAAACAAGCAACACAAAATCAACTCCAAATTCATACTTAAACGCTTCTTTTTTTTTTTTATAAGCCACGTGCTGTACAATTTCCATTACATTATCCACTTCATGCACCATCATAGAAAACTCATCAGCCTGTCAAACCCCTACATACACTGTGCCATTCATGAATATCATGCTTGCATTCTCTCCCATCCTGAAGATTAAGGTCCTTCATTTTATACAGCTTTTTCACACCACATATCTAACTCCGTTCTAGATCTTGCTCCATTTATCATATATAAATTACAAACTCTCATCACCAACATATCATTTTCTATTTTCTACCCATGACCCGGCACTGTAAAAACAATGATCCATACTTTCATCTACACTAACCTTTTCATTGCTTCTACTTTGCATTTCCATATTTCTCGCTCTATAAATTCTAATGCCTTTCTGTGCCTCGCAAACTGTTCACCTCAACAGCTTCAACATGTTTTCTTTAATTTCCATTCGACATCTACACTTTACTTCCATAAAACCAGATGGTTCAACATTTCTTACATAGGTTTGCCACCTCTTCTCCCATATACAATTCAAGTCTCTTCTCTAATTTTTGCACAAATCCCGCCACCTTTCTTGCTTCACCCAGTTATACGTAAAACCAGTGCCTCTTGTGTCGCCATGCTCTATATATTCTAATGGGTATCAATAGCTTACTTCTATACTTAACACCCATCAGAGTGCTTCATTATCAGTTTTACCTAACTTATTTTTTCCAAGTCCATGTTGGCCACATAAGGTTTTTCCCACTGACTTTCAAACCTCTCACAAAACTGTCTCACAACGTATTCCTAATCCACATACTTCTTTCTTGCCTCAACTCTTACTGTTTTTCCCGTCAATCATGGTGTCATCTGCTCTATTTTCTTAGTCAAAATCCTACCAAACACCTTCCCTGGTGAAAATATGCCCCTACAATTCTTACACATGCATTTTTTTTTTATTTTAAGCAAAGAAACAGCTGTTTTTCTCAGTCATTACCTCTTATCCTTTACCTAATCCAGACGTACCTCACAAACCCTGATCAGACACTTATCACAATAAAACACCAACAGCATTTCATTTGTAATCCCAGCAACTCATCATTCAACTGAGCCTTTTCACTCTTGCATCACTAAGCTCTGTCTCCCTTCTAAGCTTAACATTTAAAATCCTTATATACTCATTAATTCATTCCCCTCTACATCTCTTCCATTTGTTTCGTAACCCTTCTCTGCATTGACTTCCCTGTAGAACAACTTTTTATTCTCCTTAAAGTTCTTGTTCACTTTCTCTCGTCTATTTTTTACTTGCCTTCTTTTTCTCCATCGCTTTCTTGACCATCCTTTTTATACAGTATATGATCTCCTCTACTATCATATTTACTGTACCTCAAGCAAGCCGAGTCCTTCGCTAAGCATTTTTAGTCACTGCATCTACTGATTTTATTCCCTCTCCCAACCCTCTCATACCAACAAACACTCCTTGATGTCGACACCTCCTCAAGAATAATCTCCGTGTCTTTATGTCTACTTAATGGTTCACCCATTTTCTTCTTATATATTCTTCTCACGTCTTTCTTATCCAACTCACTTGTCTTAATTACATCTGCAGCCACATTTTCTACCCTTCCTCAACTCATCCTTATCTTAACTTTTGCCTAAACCGAATTTACCAGATGTATTTTCAGCCACTTCTCATTTTACCATGACATCCACCCACGTACCCTTCCATCTGCTCTGTACTGAAACAACTTGGAAAACTCTTTTCCTCACCATTTTCTTTTTACCTAGTATACTCTTAAAATAAAAGTTTTTATTATATATATATATTTTTTTTTTGGGGGGGGAACCATGTACATCTAACAACAAGAACTTTCCACACATTTTTCTACAAGACTCTCCCAATGTGTGAATCGAACTCATGTATGAGATTTATGGTGAGGTATACCTAAACTATTCAACCACCAATAACTATCTTTTCTCGTTTTGCCTCCCAAAATATTTCTTGATGATAATAATTATTTTGCAAATCTTTACAAAAGATCAATTTTCTGCATTTAAAAATGTGAGGGTCATCCAAAAAAATACTGGCCACACCTAAATATAACAGTAGTAACAAATTTTTGGTTTGATTGCACTACATCCACTTACACTGTATGACTATACACAAGAACTCAATTGTCTGCCATTTTCCACACTGTTGGTGATGGCCTTTTAAAGTTACCAGGTGCAAGCAAAATATAAAAATGAACAAAAGCGAAGGGATCTCCGTGAATAAGTATCCACATAAGAGTATGGTGAACACACTTGGTGAAGACTATCCTTCCCATCCCACTATTCCGGAGCAGAATGTTGAATATAAGCAGGGCAAGGACAACACTGACGATAGCTCCTGGTCAGGACGTCTAAAAAAATCCACTACCGGAGAAAGAAGTGGATACCATTTGTCAAACAGTTTATTTAACAGACGTCAGATTGTCCAATAGATAGCCGGGCTACAGGCATCAGTGATGGTTCAGCGGAGTGATTTCTGTACTTAAGGATCATGCGGGTGCCATCTTAGGGGAATGCTTGCAACAGTTTTTTTTTAAATATCAAGCAAGCGGAAAAGTAGAGAAATGACGCAGTTGGCGCGATACTGCACCTAAATACTGTATCATGCCTCTAACAAATGTGGCCTAGCATTTATTTATTTCTCAAACTCAGATACAAACGTCATATTCACAAGTTAAGAGCAATAATGTCATTCGTACTGTGAAGAAATATTTGGAGGCCCAGGATGCAACTTTCTTCTTGCCATGGGATTTCATTACTTGAACAAAGGTGGACAAAGCACATTTAGGTTACAGGAAACTATGTCGTTTGACATATCTTTCTCCAAAGACAGTGTCCGGCTTAGGCATTGAAATTTTTAAACTAATCCGTAAATATAAACATACATACATCTACACACAAAGTGGACGAACCACACAAATATACATTCAATATATATATATATATATATATATATATATATATATATATATATATATATATACTGTATATATATTAGATCCTAAATCTAGACTTCACAAACACTGCACTTGAGGCTGAAATACATAAGCACACAACGACGTAAACCGACCCTGTGTCATTCATTTATATTATCGTCAGATTTTTTTTTTTTTTTTTTGCGCCTCTTCGAAATTACGCTGGTTCCTTCTCTAATTTCCATTCTATTGATCCTGTTTAAAAAATTCTGTCGTTGCGTATCGCTTCTTTATTTGCGTGTACACTCATTCATACATATTCTTCCTTTATCCCTTTATACATTCTACACTTCCCATTGTATAGGGAAAAGAAGTGTATCTTATGAGAGAGAAATCAGTTTTACCAACTACCTCTTTACGAGAGACAGCACGCTATCAAAATGTTGTTCTTCAAGAAAAGAGCAGTTTAATGCTGCCTTTCATAAGGCTATTGAACACACGGAACATTCTCATACTTCTATCTGCCTTTTCTTGGTCTGCTTGTTTCTGCCATCCACCGCGCTTACATAAACCTTATTGAAAAGCATATCAGACGGTCGGCTGTAAAGCGACAGAGCCTCCTTACTGACAAGAGAAACAGATAACAAGACCACTCGTCTGAATAGATGCATAATACCCGCGTCTCTCTGTCTGTCTGTCTCGCTCTCTCTCCATTCAAATAAAAATTAGGCATTTCTAGTTCCCTAACAAGTCGAAATCAAAAGGTCAATTACCGGCGAATTTTCTCTCTCTCTCTCTCTCTCTCTCTCTCTCTCTCTCTCTCTCTCTCTCTCTCTCGATCACAGTGGGCCTTTTCCATCCTCATTACCAGCATTATCCATCTAATCTCCCCATCCCTCTTCCATTAGAGTGGAGCTTTGTTCTAAACATATTTTTACAGCCAGATAAATGAAGTTGTAATTGGTCAAGGCAAAAGGGAAGCAAAGCTGAAGCGTTTATTTCAATATTCATTTCGAAGACTTATCGACAGACCATAACTACAAAAGGCCCTCTCTCTCTCTCTCTCTCTCTCTCTCTCTCTCTCTCTCTCTCTCTCTCTCTCTCTCTCTCTCTCTCTCTCTCTCTCTCTCCTTTCAATTTACTGGACTATTCAGAAATTCACAATTTCTCTCTCTCTCTCTCTCTCTCTCTCTCTCTCTCTCTCTCTCTCTCTCTCTCTCTCTCTTTGCCTCCCAGAGGATACCTGTTGCCACTAATAATTTCAGAGACGAATCTGTTTCCGAGAGACTCTCAATTCAAAACCGTAAATTCATTTGATTTGAATTGATGCATAAGCTAATACAGGTTTTTTAATTCAATACACTTGCTTACGAAGACTCTGTACATTCATGGGTAAATGTGTTTGCATGTAAGTGAATTTTTCCGGTAAGCCGTTTCTCATAGTAGGGTGCAGCTGGAAATTACATCACAGTATCCATTGCACAATCATTCTTTGAAACATCAGTGCAGAAAACTTCCACACTATCAAACTCTTCACATTACTACGAACACAAAGAGATTATCTGCATGGCGTTCAGCCCACAATGCGCCCCTGACTTCTGCCTGATAACACTATTCCGCTAACACCCATCCATTACACCTCACTAACTCATCGCCTTCCTTCCAACACTTGCTATCGGGTCAAACCACCTCCATACAGTTCTATCGTATTTTTTACCTATGATCACCTTTTCACCACAATACAACATCACTACGTTTCTCGCCGTTTCGAGCCGCTGTAGAGCACTTCGCGCAAACCAGTCCTCTGAGTACTAACCCCATCTCTACTTCTATTAAGCAACTACAGTTCACTTCCATCAAGGATAGATGGTTTTTTTAAGTTCCTTCATAAGCTCAAAATTTTTTTTAAAAGAAGATAAATTTCTCCCATGTATACCACAGATCTTTTACAACCTCTATTTTGCAACGTTATCGATTCTGTCCATATATATATACATATACATATATATATACACACACACACACATATATATAAATATATATATATATATATATATATATATATATATATATATATATATATATATATATATATATATAAAACTAAGTCCACGTCGGAAGGTGAGTGAAAAACCGGGACTTTGAACAAGTACTTTCGTAGTTTATTCTACATTTTCAAGTTCACACTGAATACAAAAGTTGACAGAGCTTTATATACAAAAACAGAAGGAGGGGGCGGGGTTACAGTTTGTTAATCTGGGCAGCATATTCTTTAAACAACAAAGACAGGGACAAAGGATCAAGAGATAATCCAGGGTGGAGATTAACATTCCTGGTGGAAGTAGCTTCAATGAACACAGTCTCTAGCAGATTTCTTTTCCGATAGTCGTTGACCTTGTAGATAACCGCTGACTTATCCCAGTTCATTGCGTGGGCTGTCTTAAGCCAATGATCCACAATGCCATTATTTGATAAGCCTCCTGAAATGGCATATTTCTGTTGGGAGCTTCTTACTTTTAGTTCTTTTGATGTTTGACCAATATAAATCTTATTACATGTTCAAAGTCCCGGTTTTCACTCACCTTCCGACGTGGACTTAATGATTCTCTCAAGCACACGTTCCTTCGTGCTGCATATATATATATATATATATATATATATATATATATATATATATATATATATATATATATATATATATATATATATATATATATATATATATATATATACATATATATATATATATACATATATATATATATACATATATATATATATATATATATCTACACACATATATGTGTGTATACACACACACACACATACATACATATATATATATATATATATATATATATATATATATATATATATATATATATATATATATATAATAATGATCCACTAGTAACGTTTTTATCCGATAAGTATGTAACAGTAACAACTACAATGAGCTCGATTCTGACACTCATGGTAGGATTCGACCTCGCACACGGAATACCCGACCGAGGTAACGTTAGCCATCTGACCGTGACGAATGATAAAAGTATTACTAACTCACAATGTTCCGCCTACTGACATGCACAAAGGTAGGTATTTGCAAAATTAATTAAAACATGAAATTTACAGAATGGGCCAATGAGAAATCTAAAGGGGCAACATGACAAGGATTTGCTAATTCACAGTTTTTAAAATTAATCCTCTCTCTCTCTAATTAATTTGCACAAAAGCACTCAATAATATACTGCATACATGTATACATACATTTACACACACACACACATGTATATATATATATATATATATATATATATATATATATATATATATATATATAGTATATATTATATATGCGGACGTCCTAATTACTTTATATTCTACTTTTGGACATACATATATATATATATATATATATATATATATATATATATATATATATATATATATATATATATAACGATTGGAAGGGGTTCATCAAAAATAAGACTGACTGTCTTTCCGTTAAAGATAACAGAAGTATAAGTTGTACAAAAAGGCTGGCATTCGTGAAATCATGACAAACTAATGGAACTGACAGACAGAGGCGAATGACGCTTCAACCAATACCCGTAGTCGCGAATAGGGAGGATGACCTATTTCTATAATGAAATTTAAACAATAAATTCATTGATCTCTAATACACGTGAGCGACAATTTATAATATCAGTACCGTTTTCTATTACAAGTGTTGAATGATTAATTAACGATGAAAGGTTTACATGAAAGCAGTATTCTACTGACATCAATAATAATAATAATAATAATAATAATAATAATAATAATAACGGAAGGTAATTACTGAAAGAAAATAATTGAATACGTACAGAAATAAAGTAAACAATCCCATTAGGAATTAAGATTCTTTTTATCTTGTCAAGTGCTTCGTTGTTTCGTATGAAAAAAAATGAATTTGCTTCCAACATATATCAATTGCTTTAATTCTATTATCATTACAATGATTACGTTCTGAATTCCACTACGAGAATGAAAAAAAATAAACACATCACAGACAAGAATTGCACATCGCCATCGGTCTTTTTGTTGCTATCAACAACAACAACAATGAAAACGTCCAGTTGTGATAATAGGTCTACAAAAACACGGAACTGCGCAAATTCCGCACACAACGACATTACCAAATAAGCGACATTTTGCGAGGCTGCAAATAAATTGAGCTGCGGATACGCCGACCGCAAAAGGAGGGCAAAAGTGACGGGATCCAGGGAGGGGGCGGTGTGGGAGGGGGGGGGGGGGATGGAGGAGGTGTCTGGGTTAATAACAGTAATATCACTTAGCCCTAAAGCGAACTAATCCAATGTGGCACGATAATTACACGTCAATAAATGCCGGCCTCTCTCGCTTACGCTGACATCAGTTTGTTTAAACAGACGAGGGGGAGGGCTGGGGAAGGAAAGGAGTGCTTCAAATGGAAATTTAACAAATTAATTATCAATTATATATATGTAAATAAGCTGGAAATGAATTTATAACAATTATTTCACATCCTTTCTCAAAGTGTTTTTGGGGAGATATCCCGTCATAAAAAACTAAACATTCCAAAATACTCTTTGTCTACACAGAGAATGCATTATATCATTTCAGTTATTGAAGGCATACCTTTCAAAACTTTTCTTTGGGAGAAAGATATAATCTCTCTCTCTCTCTCTCTCTCTCTCTCTCTCTCTCTCTCTCTCTCTCTCTCTCTCTCTCTCCACTGCCATCCTCTTGTCCCTCTTCAGTTTCAAATTTCGATGTTCACATGAGGTAGGGGAGAGTCATGACGAATAATTTTCAAAACACAGCTGACACAGGGAAATATTCTTTTTTTCTCTATCTTTCATACACTTTAGGGTAAAGCTAAGACGGCAGTAATATGACCCCCTGAGCAGTACAAAAACATGAATATCTGTCACAACAACATTTACTTGCAAACTAATATAAGCAAGGTGTTAGTGTGAAAAACACACTACAGTTATACCATATATATATATATATATATATATATATATATATATATATATATATATATATATATATATATATATATATATATATATATATATATATAATTTCTATTATATCACCGTGACATTTTATATATAAACATTAAGCTACAAATGTCGTTTAATATCGAATTCCCGCTACTTCCGGAATATCACTGAAGGGGAATTATAATTGATAAATAGTTTGTTACCTTAGTAACTCGAACATTCGACAGTACAACCAACGAATTCCAGTAAATGGCTTTGAACGTCGACTGGAAGTCGTTGGTTGTACCGAATGTTCGAGTTACTAAGGTACCAAACTATTTATCACTTATAATTCCACTATATATATATATATATATATATATATATATATATATATATATATATATATATATATATATATATATATATATATACCCACACACACATACGAGTATATATGTATATATATATATATATATATATATATATATATATATATATATATATATATATATATGCGTGTATATGATATATATATATATATATATATATATATATATATATATATATATATATATATATAAAATTTGCATCTATGTATATTTCATGACGTACAAAACTGCGTCTTCACCAGCGTTCATAAGAACAATACCACAGTTAGGAGAACATGGTCTTTATCACTTGGGGATTAGGTCGCTCTCCTTAAATTGTGTCGTTTTTATTTTTAGACTCTTCTTTCGGTGTTGTTGATAACTTTACCGGGAATTTACTTAGAAACAGATAATTCTGTGATGAATCCGTAGAACGAAAATACAACTGTGACTGAAAAACTGTTTATATCTGATAAAAGTTTTACCACGAATAAAAAGATGTGAGAGACATTGTATAGAGGGGTACGGTATGCAGTAACCAGACACTATAAATTATCATTTACCATACTCCGGCAGAAGAAATATCCGTCGTAATGAAAGAGAGAGAACTGTGAAAAAGTACATCGGACTAACAGGCATGTCTTTATTGAAGTGAGGTTATGCTTTCATGAATCTCAAGGTGCAATATTCAACAATATCACTCAACATTACTATATATAACTAACGTTCTAAGAATTAACGGATATGAAAAAATTAATAAGAGCAACTAAGCAGAAGTACGCAGCGAAAGCCGTGTTTGTAGACAACCTGAAACCTCCCTTGAGTAACCGATGGCAATATGGCCAAGTAAACTCTTCATTAAGACGAATCCCTTGTTAATCTCTTCTCTGTGTATTACCCTGATCCCCATGCTGTTTAACCAATGACTGGCCAAGGCTATATAACACTGCTGTCAAAGTAGGATAACCTAATCCCGATATACATATATATATATTATATTATAGTATATATTACATATATATATATATATATATATATATATATATATATATATATATATATATGTATGTATATATATATATATATATATATATTATACATGTGTGTGCGCGTGTGTTACCACTCTAACTCGTGATTTATACATCTTCCATAACCAGAGAAAAATTAAAGACTGAGTGTAAGTTCTGACCAGTTTCCGCTTCATTTCTTAGCCATTAACGAAGGACTGATATATAGTGAGAGAAATTCACAATATATATATATATATATATATATATATATATATATATATATATATATAGATATATATATATATATATATATATATATATATATATATATATATATAAATATAATATATTCACTGTATCACAGTTTTCACTAACATATACGAAAATTCCACTGTTCACTTGCACATATCGTCCACATTTTTCATGTTGTTCTGTTCTCTTTTCCAATGTTTTTGGAGCCTGACCAATTTAAAAGTTATCATAAGACTCACACTGAACTTGATACAGACATCTTGTAGTATTTTCGGGAATGTTCATGCAAGAACACGTTCCATTGCTTTAGATGTCTGTCTTTTCGGGAATGTTCACGTAAGTACATGTTCCATTACTTTATTTTTCTCAAACGCTACATTAACTAAATTTCCAAGCAGACGGGAAATATCTTTCAAATTATTATTATAATAACAATACCAGGATATTTTTTGTGTCGTCAGTTTCTTTTTCGTTTTGATACAGTCTTCCTTGCCGCCTCTAATGCATTGTCTAATGTAATAAGGATCTTTCAATTGCTTGCCTCTATTCCTAACCTTATCTATTTTATCATCAGTGTATCCAGAGCTACATATAAGTAATGCTCTTAAAAACTTGAATGCAAACACTGATTTCTTAACTTTATTGCTTTGACCACAATAAAAATTATCATGAGCAGAAATATTTATATTTGTAGGTTTTCTGTAAGCCTTGTATTTAAGGCCATTACCAGTCCCAGGTGTTAGGTAATCCAAGGAGGGTGGGCAACCATCCTTTTTCATTTCAATACAGAATTTAATTGATGGTACTAATTCATTTAACTTGTCAAAGAAGTTATTTACATTTTCGTTCCCTGGCAAAATACATATTATATCGCATATGTATCTGAAGGATGTGAGGAAGGATTTTGTTCCATATTTTACTTCCCAAAAATTCCATATACAAATTACTCAATGCTGGAGATAGAGGGTTACCCATTGCCATATCAAAGTTTTGAGAGTAAAATTTCCAATTAAATTAAATTTACATTTTTATACATAATTTAATCACTTCTATTAAAGTGTTATAGGAAAATGGGATATCCACCTTTCTGGATATACGGGAAAGTTTATTTTGCAAGTTTTTATTTCTCCATGTAGCCTATATGCGGTAGCGATGGAGAGGTCACACAACTTTTTTTTTATCAGGTTTTCATTTCGTTTCAGTAGCCTTTTAACTTGTCTATTAAAATTATTGTTTACACTGCCCATAAGAAATTTAGTTAGTTCTTTGTAAGTATTTTCATTACTCAAAAGATTATTCATCTTTCCTATATACTCACTTTTATTTGAAATTCCCTTACATGAATACTGCTATGGAAATGTGAAAAGACAAGTATATCAGGAGCTTAAACAGCGCACCAGATTTGTCAGCTTTCGTCGAGTGTATACTTTTATCTTTTTCAATTCACTGAAGGAAACCATGAATTTTTGAGGGACTGGAGTTTCTGGCTTTTTCATATTCCCATAAACAATTCCTGTGATTATGTTCACATCTATATTGGTAATGTCATGTCACTATATTTTTCCATATTTCACGATCCTCTGGTAACTTCCACGCTGTTCGTTGTACGAGATGACAAAGCAAAATTTAACTCGTAGCCCACGGCACAAGTTATATTTCTATCTAAGTGTTTGTTTGCTAGTTCGCGACACATTCATGATTGGCAGAGGTGGTCCCTTGGTGCACGGGCTTCTTCGCATCAGCAATTTCATTTTATTCCTCATGTTTCTGTTTAAGCTCCTGATATACTTTTCCTATTTCCATAGTAAAGTTCTCGTAGGGGAATTAACACCCAGGTGGATGAGGCTTCACACTGTCTTCTTATCGAAAGACCTTCAAATATCTTTTCATCTTTTATCATCTTGATGCTGACGTGTTTTTCTGATATACATCGCTGAACTTCACAGGAAGGTCGATCTCCAATTTCAACAGGATTTAGTTATCATTGACCTTGGAATCACTTGCTCTTCCTAACACTTGCATAGAAACCTCAGGTATTCTTAAACTGCATTGGCTTCAGTTTGGGCGTCTGCAAAATCTTTCACAGCATATTCCGAGTTGAGAAAGATAACACAGAAACATCGATGGGAGTGGTGCATGTATTAGAATATGTACACAGGAAAGTCACTAGCTTGGTGGAAAAAGAAAAAAAAAACTGGATCAGAGAAGTGTGTGCCATGCTTCCATGGCCATTTATTATCTTTATGGTTGAAGTGACGTGAAAAGTCACAGTAAGGAAATCAGAAGTATATGCAATGTTGCGGATAGGAAAATGAGCCACGAATGGAATGAAGAATGGTTGATGACTGTAGATGATGCAGTACCGACTGGGAATTTGGGAATACTCAAGAAAAACTGCAGAAGCTATTGTACGGATTTGAAATATTTACAAAAGGAGAGAATTGAGAGTAAATATGAGCAAGAGTAAGGACATAAGAGGAATTTGAAACTAAGAAGACAGAACAATGAATGACAACATGGATGGAGAAAGAGTAGAACGGATTATTTTGATAACGGCAGTAGTTCGCGAATGTTATGCTTTTCTCTCTCTCTCTCTCTCTCTATATATATATATATATATTATATATATATATATATATATATATATATATATATATATATATATATATATAACAACACCCTGTTAATTATATATATATACACACAAGCACACACATATGTAAATATATATTGCCAAGAGCATCCTCTCATACGCCACCTTCCAGTCAATAAGTCAAATGAAATGAGGACTAAACAACTAACTCACTTAATTTAGTATGATTCATTGTACGCAAATTCGCCTCTATAAAACCTCTCTCACACCACTGCTTGGGGGGAAACCACTTTAATCTCTTTCTTGTCCAAGTGCTGCCGAAAATCCTTAAATTCCAGGTGCGGACCCTGATCAGAGGTAATCGTCGCCCGAGGCAGGTCAGCTGGAGAATTGAACATGTGAGTCCAGCCATCTTGGAACTCGAGCCACGCGTACCCGCATTGCTATGTGGGCAGGATGATACCAACGCCACCTAGGAGGAGGAAAAACGTAATTCCCGAAAATTATAAAGGATCTTGGAGAGAGATGCTTGGTCTTAGAATTGCTCGGACGCCACCATAGGACGGATGTCCTGTCCCTTGCTCCATTAAACTGACTATTTCTAACAAGTGGCTGGCAGTAACCAAAGTAACTTTTGATGTGAAATTATTCACTTGCCATCCCTCTCGCTGGCCCCCCATAAGAAGAGGACTTCAGCTGCTAAATAAGGTAAAGTGCCGAATTTAGGGTCTTTTTCGTCAGTCACATCCCTATTCGTCTCCAACTATTTTCTACTCTTCTTTTCATAGTGCGATATACCTACAGTGAGAACTGTATTGCTCTTTATATTTGTGCTGTTTAACTTGCAAAGCATTGACGAGAAGTGTAACGTAATCGTAAAATATTCGAGTTACTGAAATCGATTTCAGCCTAGGCATCTTCTATGCAATTCCTCGATTCCTTCATTACAGTGCTTTTCCGGTTGAGTAACCATAAGTGTGTCGATTACAGATTAGGAGTTAGTCAGCTGTGGATCTGTGCATCATCTTGTGCGCGTAGTGGCCCCAACTACATGACTGCAACGCCCTTTGAAGCGGGCATCCCATTGTGTTTCTTCCAGGAAATCCCCAGTCATTTGCTCTTCATCTTATTACACCAGAATTACGCTACCATTCATCTCGTATGTGTTTTCCTTTGTAAATATAATTAATTAAGTTAAACCCAAGAGTTTACCTAATCACTCCCCTCTTGAAGTAGGCCTTCAGCCGTATCTGGATGTTTACTGTTCTAGCTAACCTCAAGGCCAGAGTCCAGATTTTCTGTAGTACTTAAGGTAAGTTGCGTAACATCCTTAGTATACCCCATTGATCCAGCAAGACACCAGCTTAAAACTAATATATATATATATATATATATATATATATATATATATATATATATATATATATATATATATATAAATATATATATATATGTATATATATATATATATATATATATATATATATATATATATATATATATATATATAATTACACTGTATAACTGAAGACTCAATATTACGAAACAGAAAGTGGGTTGTCTGCCTGTCTAAAATTTGCAAGGTCAAATAATGCAGTTGAATAACAACTCTGGATAAAGACGAAGCAGAATTCCTGTTCTTTCTTACTTTCCATTTTCCTTCAGATTTAGCTAACAACAATAATGCAGTAGTTACCCTTCTCTTTACGTTCACGTTCCCTCTGGGAGGCCGTTCCTTCTGCCCGAATATGCAAAGGAAAGCAACCAGGCACACGAGTGGCGTAGCTCCTAACGAACAACGTTCCTTACGCTCCCAACACATCCAAAAGAGGCCATGTGAAAAATTTAGGAACTTCCATTAGCTCCAATTCTAACCGTGGCTGCTACGTCAAGTTTTTGCATCAGCGCGTGACCTTTATGGGAGAAGTAAAAGCTCTATACGACCTTTTCGAGACTAAGACAAGGGGGCAGATATTTCCATCTCGCGTCTTTTCTCGCCATGCCGTTTTGCAAGTATTTCATCTATTGAGGAAAAATAGTATACAATTAAGAAGAAGCAAATCAATATGGAAAAATGAGATTATAAAATGCCAATCATAAAACATTAATAATAATATTAAAAATAACGAAAAAATAACTGCAAAAGTAATAATCATTTTAGTAATAAACAAAAGCATTACGAAGGTAATACACACAATACTCATTATAGAATCACTATTCAGTAACTTCTGATTACGACTACTGTTCAGCCCACAATAGTACTAAAACCGCATTTCCCCGTAAACCTCATGGAAATACACAGACAACACTGGTTAATCAGTAAACTAACAAGCATAATCAGCTAAGCGAGAGCAGCATTCAATACTCATTCCTGAACTTCCATTCAGATACACAGCTTCCACGCACAGGCACAAACATGCAAAACAGGCTAACGAACGTTGATGATAAAGACTTGATCGATTATTTACTAGAGTAGTATTATCATTCTTTTTAATAATATATTTATACTCATTATTACTTGGGAATAAACTACAATGAACGTAACAAATATATAAAAAAAAAAAAATTAAGAAACCAAATTCAAACCTTAGAGTACAAATGATAATCTGTTCTTGCAGAATCAGAATTTTACCAAAGTAAACCTTTTCTCGATTCTTTAAACAAGCTTCCCTTGATCAAGGACTGTTTTCCTAATGCAACTGATAACAGGCTATTCTGGCAGGCGAGCAAAACAGGAAATTCCCACTATATTAACATGGTATCACCAGCCCTTTGATATTAAACAACGATTTCAATTCTTATTAGTATGTTATGAATCTTTTATTTTCAGTTTAAGCTATGAATGATCCTCTTATAATAAAAATAATGTACTGTACGTAGACTACGAAATACCGTAGTATCTTGATTCAAGGGAAATCTGTCGCTTCTATGTCACAACGATCCTTCCTACATAGCTCACGGTTCCTCCTTACAGTATGCAATACGTTGCTTGCTGTCATTACGGTATTACCGTTCCTAACACATAAAACAACCGAAACTATTATCTTAAAATTATTGTACATATTATATGCAAGTATATGTGCATACACACATACACAACCACAAAACAAGCCTAGAGACAAAGTGCTCCGACATAACAGGAAAGTGAGAGAAAGCCTACTAAATGTGGAAATCGTCCCGATAGTCGGTCGGAAGAGCTTGTTTAGCAACAAGGGCGTAGGCGCGCACCTGTGCGAACGTGGGAGGAGCGAGAGGAAGTACACAATCTGCGTTTCGTTTCCGGTACGAGGATCGGCCATTGAGCGCGGCTATCCAACCGGGCCGACAACTAACCCGACGGAAAGCGACCAACAAAGACTTCTGTAGAGCTGGGATGCGCGCCGTGTTGTGAGACAGGTACATGACATAAATGACGACAATAATAACAATACTAAGTATTTAAATCCACGGAATCACAGTCATTAACATAGCAATTATAACAACTATCATAATGACATTACGATAGGTGACAAAAATAAACACGCCAAATTCAATTACAGGGAAGAATTAAAGGGACAAACAACCACATCAAACAGAGAGCGTTTTATAATTTATGAGGCAACTATGCTCACTCCACATTCTTATATGGATATCTGCTCTCAAGAAAACTCACCCTAGTTTATGATGTTTTTGAAATACTACTATTTGTTTACCCTTCAAAAATTTCCCCAACGAAACAAATATTTAGTGATGGAAATCTTATAACTGTTACACCAGAACTCAACTCGAGTTGGTGATGAAATTACTTAAAACAGCTCATTCACAGTTTTTGATCGAGAGTAATATACATATATATATATATATATATATATATATATATATATATATATATATATATATATATATATATATATATATATATATATATATATATCTACCACTGCTAAGAGTTACCACTCCCAAGACAACTTGCCTTTCAAGAATAAAGTAAAATTTCATAATAAACAAACTTAGTAACCTTCTGTTAATTAAGTTTGCTTCCCATGACACGCTGGCGGTCGGTCGTAGAATACTGCCCCTGCAATCTCATTCTATTAGCCCGTTGTTGCTTTTAACTATCTCTTGAGCTCCGTGACTGCGATAAAACTCTTATTCCAGGTGCTGACCTGAACTCAAGTAGATGCCAGGCCACCTGAATGACCCGAGGCACTGATTAAGATGTCCGCGCCTCCTGTATGACTTGAGGCACAGATTAACTGCCCAACATTCACCAAAAGAGAAAGTTGGATGAACCCAGAATGCATCTGGATGCCTTCCAGGCTCAAAAGCTGGCAATCCTAGGAGTTGATAAATAGCCCCCCATCGCAGGAATTCAAGAGAGACCAGAACACTGCCAAGCAAGTCACATCTTTGACTGCCCACTCCTTCAGAGCCAACATCCCTCTGTGGCTGAATGACAAGGTCCTAGTATCTTAAACCCAGTGCCATCTCTTCGGAATTAAGGTACAGTAAGCAATTCAGGTTGTCCAGTCACTTTGCTTGTTCTTCTCCTAAACGTTTCCATTTCAAACTCATGTCACAAGTTTATTCAGTAGTGTTTTATGAAAAGAGGATTTCTGTCACCATCAGCACTAGCCTCTTATCCTCGCTATTACCGTTAGTATACCAAGTGATCATATGCCTTTCTCTATTGCAGAAAGGAGTGCTTGCCGCTGCGGACCCTTCTGCCACGACTGTATGCTTGTCGGTCACACCGACGAATTTCCAATTGCAACCTTATGAACAGTGCCACTGAAGTTTAATCCCCGCCACCCAGTTAACCTCTATTATTCGTTTCTGTGCTGCTGCAGAAACCCCAGTGGCCTGCCGTATCCCTCCTTGTCTTCTGATTTTGTATTGTAAATATATGTAATTTAGTTATCCTGAGAGTTTCTCTTCAGAACCCCTCCAAAGTAGGGCCCTAAGCCCCTGTTCCTTCTCATATTATTTTACCCTTGTAGGTGATATAGTCAGATCAGCAACATCCTTGTGGTAAGTTTTCTCGGGCCGCACCTTCAAGCGTAAGAATATATAAGCGAATATTGAAAAATATCACGGGGTATTTGACAAAATTCATATTTAGCAACGTGTTACAAACTTATCAGACAACTATGATGGTGGGGAGGGGTGTCTTCATATCGATTCTAAGTACAAAATCTGAATTCGTCAGGCAGATGTACAAAAGTCGATATCAACCTATTTTGATGGCTCAGTGGTCAAAGATCACTGAACATCGTCGTTTCTAAACCAAGCAGCGGTTCAAATCCCACTGGTGACGAAGCACTTATCAGTTATAATTACCCTTGGGTGGAAGTGATTCCCGAGGTATAATGAATTGGATATTAAACGATATATGTGGCTTAATATTTCTGAATATACAAAACAAATCACGGTCCATGTGATATAATTTCATATATATATATATATGAAATTATAATCCTAAAGGAAATGTCCAGCAGTTGAATACAATGACATTTTTTCCAGTAGACAATATTCTTTGGAAAGACGATTTAAAATCCTATAAAAGTTGCCCACCTATAAATGTAAGCTAAACGTAAAGTTCGCATTCGTTTGGAACACAGTACATGGCACATATCCTCTGTATACAAATCTACAAATTACGAAACCAAATATGTCTCCACTAAAACTACCATTCCCTGAAGTGTAAACCTGAGTACTACAACTCCCACAAGTCTACATCCTACAGCACGATAATACCAGTAAGTCGTCATACAAAACTGCTACAGTTCCCAGGGGCCAGGAATGCTTCGCCCGAACATAAGGGGAAAATGGAAGTGGCTTACGCTTCACTCTCGCTGGCAATATCAACAACGGTTGAAGTCAGCATCGGATGCTACATACACAGACACAGCCGCGCGCGCACACATATTCTCACTTGCATGGAATAAAACAAACTGATTAAAACAACGCACGTGACAATAATTGAAAGGCATACATCAACGGTCACGCGGTGGCCATTTTGGACTGAAATACCCCCTTAATTGCTTATGTTTTTGCAGCAACACTTGATTGTTTCACCCCGACATGAAATATATGGCATCACCCGAATCCAGTATTTACAGAGACAACGGGGCTCCATGCGCAGTGAATGTTTATGGATTACAAACTCAAATAAGTTCACAATGAAATCTGACAATATTTTTTCGACATTATATTGAAAGGGATTTAACATTTTAGGCAACAAGCCTAACGATCCTCTCCAATCACGAATAGTTTTAAAAGAATAATAAAATCATGGCCTCCCAAGCAATCACGAATTTGTGCATTAATTTTATTTGGCCATAATGATAACACTGATAGACACATAGGCCTTGATCTGTATAAATTTATACAGACACATCAGTCCATCTAGATAAAAATATTTTAGTCGATTCAATTTGATTTTATCACAAGCAAATAAATGTACACAGCTTCAACAAAATGCGTCATACTGAGAGAGAGAGAGAGAGAGAGAGAGAGAGAGAGAGAGAGAGAGAGAGAGAGAGAGAGAGAGAGAGAGAGAGAGAGAGAGAGGGGGGGGGAATAATTAAGAAGGACCTTCTAGAAATAGGTTTTACCTATGAAAAGGAGAAAAAATATCAAACAAAACAGACACCTCTGATTGATTCTGCAGACAGGAGAAGTCTGACTGCCTGAAGGATGTATAGTCTACTCCCGTCCAAGAATGAGATGACCATACACTTCGCAGGATAGGTAACCCCAATGACTTCAAAGACTATCTTCAAGACATTGAAAACAACAATTTTAAGGGCTTAGTGTGTCTCACCATTTCAACAACGTCGCTTCAGCTCCGGAAACTCCACTGATAAATTCCAAGTGTCTCATATAGGCTAACTGAATAACTAGTAACTGACCTGTTTGTCTGTCTATTTATCTGCCCTTTATATCTCCTTCTGTCAGCTAAGGTTAAAGCATTTAGTGTTAATCTCTTTTGAGGAGATATATTACAAAATTCATATATATTATTCATGAGTGATGGGGCTTCATCACTGTCTGACCCGGAACTAAGGGTCAAGGTCGGTGTCATGCTGAAGAATTTAACTGTGTCGTAGGCTTTATATTAGTAATCCATTCTCCACTAATGAAGTTGACGTACAGATTAATGTCAAATTCAATGCTTAAATGTCAAAAGCCAAATAGGAATTTAGTCTTGACCATAACTTTCGAACTACACTAGATAAAAACACTGTATTCGGAATGCCCAATCCATTAATTAAGTCGATGTGCAAAATTAAGTGAAGTACAGATTTGGAGGTCAAAGGTAAAAATAAGAAGAATTTAGCCTTCACCACAACTTCTGAATTATGCAAGATAGATACTTCATATGTGGCATGTCTACTCCACTAATGGAGCTGGTGAGCAAAGCGTGGTCAAGGTCACACTTAGAGGCTAAAGGTCGAATAACAATTTCTTACCGACAAGAGTACTGTGTTTGACCAACAACTTGTTTTGCTTGCAATACTGTCTCAAAGGAGGATTATGATTGCCCAAATTCTTCACTTCAGTTATGAATGATTGGAATTTAGAAAAAACAAAAGCAATAGTTCATGTTAAGGGTAAAATCGGGGATACGAGTTCTAGAACACTTATTTTGGGCAGAAACTTCCAGAACTCATCAAGAATATACAATAAGGAGTTCGTATGAGCACTGGGCCTATATTATAGACGAATCCTAACTCTTTCTCCTCCAATTAATAAAAAAAAATAAAATGCCGGGCTTCATGGTTTCCAAAATCAGTTAAAAAAACACGGGAACTTTCGGAAAAACATTAAAAACTACAAATGAATATTGGCTTATATTTCAACAATGACAACAGCCACTGGGAAAGTTTCTTTATAAGTCCAGGAACGAAAATCATTAACCTACTTTTCAGGTTCACGTAGAACTGTCATCACTCCCCAGACATCCGGTTCAAAAATGAGCTCAAGTAATATACAATTTCTTACTTTACATGACTGAAGTTACTTGCACTTACATGCAAATTTATTTGCATTTATTAGAAATACCTATGATTTCCATGTAATCTTAAGAACGTGTGCTAACAATCCACGTACTTTGAAGTCAAGAACACTTGATCACAATCCTACATAAATACTTCATGTAGACCATTAACACTGCCGTACCTGATTACAGACATCAACTCAGTAAATCACTTTTCAGGCCAGAGATTGTCATCATTATCAACTCATTTTCTAGAAGCAGGAGCAGGGAAGAATATACCCTTAAATAACTTAGCAAAATCAGTCTCAGGTATAAACAAAAATTAATAGTATAAAATCATGATGTTCTATATAAATAGATATATAAATTCCAAGGCTACATTTTTTATGCAGGTAAATTTTACCTAATAAAATTATCTCATACATTTACCTAAGATTACATAAACAAAATAAAATGCAAAATTATATGAATAGGAGCAAGAATTAAGAGGCATATACATATAAAAGACATCTACGGTATCCTCCAAGGAAGAAATATTTCAAATCACTTGTAATTCAAAGCAATAAATCGAATGAGCGATAAAAAGTATTTAAAAATTCATAAACGATATGGAAATACATAATACATTTAAAAATTATTACATATTACAACAAAAAGATAAAATATACACACTTCATACTCTGTATGTTTATCTCTAACATCAGTGAAAAACAGCACAAGAACGAGAATAGATACATCAAGTAAAAAAGCCTTAAATAAGCACAAATAAATACAAAGTTAAACAACGCAGCACAAAATGTAGATACAATAAAAATGGGTATGACATCATATGGCAAATTGAAATATTCATATCGTCCTTTGCAAACGGCTGCTATCTCTAACAGCACTGAGATTGCTGGGGCTGTTAATTTTGGTGCCTTTGTCCACGGACACATCCGCTGTGTCTATGCCATCAAAGTAATAACAAGATACCGTCCAGATAGTGCCAACCTGAAGCATCACTCAGGAAGATACAGATGATTTAACCACCACATTTCTCGACTGATTTCATCAGAAATATTTAATATCTTTTTCTGAACAGTGACTTACAATGTCTGTGTTACGACTGTCTGTATTTTGAAAACCTCATATCATTTGCTAACTAAATATGGTTGAAGCACACGAGTTATAAAGCGACTTCATTACAAACTGTTATTATTTCAAAGTTAATATAAAAATTTTTGCAACGGGAAAATTAATACGTTGAAATAAAAAGCATTATCTCTCTCGCCGCGTCTGTATTCCAACCGAACTCCTTGATTATATTTTCAACTTTTATTCCGTTTCTTTCTCTGTTTTCCTACAGGTCGATGGTGAACACCGGAATTCCTCTATTTCGTGTTTATATGCTCTTGTCTTCTAGGTACAAGAAAAACTGTATTTATGCAAAGCAGATACAGCTTCAGCAAGAAATGTGCGAGTGCGACAGCTATAATGGTAAAAGTGCGCGTAGGTCTGTGACTAAGACCAACAGATGTACGAGTATGAGCGTTGGCCAATTGGTGAAAAATTTGCGCGCAAGTCATCCAGGAAAGGAGACCCGTGCTTTAACGTGAAATCAGTAGTGATAAGATGCTCCAGTTACGAACTGCTCCAGGAGCAAGAGCCCGTGCCAGCAGAAAACCGGATTGATATATGACAACCCCAAAAGATGTGCGTGAACGTAAGCTAATTACAATATAAAAGTGTGCCTTTGTGTGAGTCTATACCTATAAATGAGCCTTCTTTTTGTTTCAAACTAGTTAGAGCAAGAACTGAAAACACCGCACTAATAACAACTCATTATGAAATGAAACGTGTTTCTTTGTTTCGAGCACCTACAAAGGATAACAAAAAACCTCAGCAAGGCAACAAAGGGGACCAAAGAAACGTTTGCAAGATAACAAAGAAAACAAGAAACGTTTGCAAGACAAAAGAGGTAATTCAAAGTTGAAAGAGCGATTTAGCTCCGGCAGGAATCATCAAAATTCCATGAAATTCTAACTTGGGATACAATCCCAAATTATAAACTTCTCCAATTCCAAATGACAAATTTCACCTATCTGACGATGGAAGGAGCGTCTGCCCGAAAGAGAACTGGCTTCTACCAAAATGGGTCATAAAGACACGCCATTATTGACACATCTGGACACACAGTATTGTTGCGATGCTAAGGTGACAGCAAAATTTCCAGTCATAAAATACCATAAGGTTTTCGCATAATCAAATAAATGTTGGATTAGGTTATGAAAATATTTAATTTCCGGGGTGGTTTTAAGAACGCGCCACTGTTTCACAGAACTAAAAAATAAAATAAAAAGTGCCAGCGGTAGCAGCAGTAGAAAAACAAACACAAACAATATTTTGAATTCCGTTACAATCAGAGTAACGTGAACGAGAATTCAGATCCGCTTGAAGTCACTCTTCCAGCCGGTTGGAGTGTGGCCTCGGCACACAATTCTCAGGCCTCAAAAAACTAAAATTGATATCAATATCCTCACTGCATCACATCCATGAAAAAACAGAATTAACCGAGTACATAGATTCCAGCACGAAAAATTCAATTAAACGTAAATACTAAGCAAAAATCAATGTAATAATGGAAATGAACATAAAACGATCGAAAAAGTAAGTTCATTAAAACCACCACTGAAATTTGCTCTCAGAAAAGTTAAGTCCGAAGCGCCACCATCCAAACGGCCATTCGCTGTCAGGCAGCTGGATTTAAACCGGACATGGTTCGTTACCGAGTTCACAATAAATCCTGCAAAACCGCAATAACCGGACGACTGCATAGCCTATAAAAATACCGGAAACCAAAGGACCATCCGGTTTTTTTCTCACTCTTTTTACGGGAAATAACAGGAATATATACGAGTATTTACTCGGCCTTTCTCACGGAACTTTTGCTTTTAATATCATTTTAATATTTACAACAATTAAGCCGTAATATATCTTTTTTCTCGCCTCCTCATACGAAAAAAAATTGGAAATGCTTCCTCACTGTTTTGAAAATGGATTTTGCATTCAATTTCCTCATTTCTTAAAATAAATGCATTTACTAACCACGTTTAACATCTCTTCCAAATTCTCATTAATAGCTATCATAAGCATCCAAATACTGTTTTCGAATTCTTTGGATTTATGATGAACAGCTATGGGAATCTACAAAACTCTCTCATTCCCATTTCAGTTATTTGGAGATTTATGAAACGTACCCACCGTGGTCAAAGAACAGGCTTCACCCAATGTATAGCAAGGTTGCCCATGTGCTACAAACTTAACTGAATACGCGCAAAAATGGAGAGGAAAAAAAAGGGAGTGCAAAAGAAGAGATACCCGATTGATGCGAACAGAAGGGACGGCCGAATAAAAAGGAAGGTACAAGATAGTGACAGACAAGTTTTTAAAAACTGCAAACTAATATCGACAGTACTGAATAGCGAAGCCTATAATGCAACAATGTGAAATTTGTGAATACACCAAAAATACTTTCTTTTTTTTGTGTTTTGCTTTGAAATTCCCCTCCACATTGTCATTCTCTTTTGAACCAAAGTAAACAATACGTATAATGAACACCAATTAATATTTTGGTGCCTTTCTGGAATTTTTTTGTGTTTTCACCAATTCTCGCAATAAAAATTTTTTAGCCTTTATCACCTGGTATTTTAATAAATTCTCAAATCCCCTATCATTCTTTCTCGTATTCCCAACAGTTCTGAAAAAGCCCACCTTAGTTTATCGTATCTGCACTAGTTCTCACACTATTTTTTTTTCTTCTCTAATCCCTACCAATTCCCAAAACCTTCATCCTTCCTCCCCGCATTTCCAGTTCTAATATCTTTTTATTTCCTTCCTGTATTTTAACCAATTCCCAGTCGATAATTTCAGTGCCATCTTTGGGGTTGTTGATCCTTCACCCTCCTTTTATTCTCTCCCTCCCTCTTTCTCTTTTGTATCAACTGTTCCTCCAACCATCATTGGCACCATTATAGACCAGCACCATTCCAGCCCCTGCCACAGTCTACCTTTGTCTCCCCAATGCAATGTCATCTATCTCCTATTCTGCTCCGTAACAATACAAGTTTCATTTCTCTCTCTCTCTCTCTCTCTCTCTCTCTCTCTCTCTCTCTCTCTCTCTCTCTCTCTCTCTCTCACTCTCTCTCTCTCTCTCTCTCTCTCAAATATTCCTTCCATGCACTTTGTTTTGGGGCGCTCCAAATTCACATCACTTACACATTCTCTCATTCACATATAACGCTATTTCTCTCTCTCTCTCTCTCTCTCTCTCTCTCTCTCTCTCTCTCTCTCTCTCTCTCTCTCTCTCTCTTCCTGCAGCGATGATGATGATGACGATACCATCAATCTAAGCCGCCGACAAAGTTCCTCAATTATAGGAAACTTAGTTCATAACTTTCCTGACCGTCGCTAAGGCAGTTATAAGTGACATACATGGCGACGATCTTACCCTCTACTACCTATCGCTTATTACCAGCCTTCAACTTCTTTACTATCAGTATCGTCTATCATCACTGTTGTCGAAGATTCCGTCTCTCAGCCTTCCATTCTGATGCTCACTGTTTTTGCTTTGTCCCTGGTGATAGTTATGTTGGCGGTTTACTTGTGATATGCCGAGATATTTCACTTGTGAGATCGCGAAATTCTCTCACAGGTTGCTTGCCACAACACGATATTCTTCAGTTGAGGAGTAACTCCTAGCACGTGTGTGTATGTGTGTGTGTGTGTGTGTGTGTGTTCGTGAACATTGTGTTGATACGGTGACATTGGTAAAATCACAATGATCTCGTATTTTTCTTTTTTATGAAATGGTCGTGAAATTGAAATGTTTAATGAATTTTGCATTTACTTTCATTAGTTATCCTGCGTGAAGTTTTTGATTCGGTTATGTCTCCTGTCGTCTTTATTTACAGCCTCATTATCTGAAGAATTATTTGCGACTTTCCGAAAGGCCGCCGAAATAATATTGACGACAATGACGATAACTATTTCAATAATGATATCAATCATAACACGGTTACTGTCAATACTGCAATCACTGTCAGGAAAACTGACTTGAACAACACAGTTCATCACCGCCCTCAAATCCTACAAACCCGAACAGAAATAAAAAATATATAAACAGTGCCCTTATTGTAACTATTATCATATCACTTTATTATTTACCTTCTAACTACAAACCGCAAATGACCACAAACACGCACAGCTAAGACATGAATGCATGTAAACAGAACAAAAACAGGCTAGAGCGTCGCCTGCAACGAAGACAACCCTTCTAATTATCCTAACACAAATACCCCGTCCCCTCCAGAAGCAAAAGGAGAAAATGGTGTCTAGACCAACCAAATGGACGAACAAAATTAAACAAATACAGCGAAGAAAAATAGCTAACGACCTCCTGATTTCCAGAACTCACAAAAAAGACATTTTACTGATTCGGCCCCTAAGCACTAGCGAAGGGGACGGGAAGGTAATACAACCGTCTAATTAAGGACACAGCCATAATGCTTACCCTTCTTCCTCCGTTCCAGCAGCTTCTACCAGAGAGAGAGAGAGAGAGAGAGAGAGAGAGAGAGAGAGAGAGAGAGAGAGAGAGAGAGTTCTTCCTTCGGATTATTTGTATACTTTTACCGAGTTAAATCAAACGCCTCCCGTCTAATTAATGACGCCTCTTACTTTCGACATGGATGAACTCGCAGTTCTTCGCAAAGTCGACACCATCTGTTTTTCAAAGGATGTCACTTTGGGCATCTCTCAACGTTTAATTTCGCTGCCTTTCCACTACCGCACATTAGGTTTCGTTTTGCATACTTTTACAGTGCGGAAGATACTGTTTGGAAGTTACAAGTACAGGAGTCAACTAGTCCTTCCTATAATTCCGTCTTCAAACTGTACAGGACCATTCAACTTGCTTCAGTTTAAAGAGGCAGATTTGTCTGCATCTTCGACCGACCTTGCTTTAGGCAGCCTTGTGCGTCTCTTTCTCAGTTTTTATACCACACCCCCCACCCCACCCCCAAAAAACATCAGATTTCTACAAACTAGTTGAAAACAAAAAATCTCGTTTGTTCAGATGAGCTTTACTCTTCAGCAAAAACAGATGTCTAGAAATATAGAATGGGCGACACTGTCATCCCGTTCTAGAATAAAATCTAATAGCACATATATAACCTCTATCCGAATAAAGCAAAGGGAAATTGGGATCCGACGAGGCAATTAACCAAGTGGCTGCCTGGAAATTTCCCAGGCTATAGGAAAAAATTACTCTGCAAAAGAGAAACTGGAAAAATGTCAACCTGATTTCTATAACATATCCTCTTTTCTTTAGAGTTAGGCCCTGCTGTTCTCTCCTCCCTCAATTTCTTTATCTTTTACTCCATGCCAGGGTCAGTTCCTCATTGGAAGGGTCGATATCGTTCTCGGCTAGCACTGTGCTAGGCCCGCGTTCGATTCTCCGGCGGCCAATGAAGAATTAGAGGAATTTCTGGTGATAGAAATTCACTTCTCGGTATAATGTGGTTCGGATTCCACAATAAGCTATAGGTCCCGTTGCTAGGTAACCAACTGGTTCTTAGCCACGTAAAATAAGTCTAATCCTTCGGCCAGCCCTAGGAGAGCTGTTAATCAGCTCAGTGGTCTGGTTAAACTAAGGTATACTTCTTTTCCACGCCAGGGTTAGGCAAGGGAACAAAGTTGCCCTGCTTGTCGCCTCACAGAAAAATAAAAAAAACACCTGGGGCTGCAGACAAAGCAGTCTATGGGAGGTAGAAGACAAAAGGATAACGAGAAAGAGAACGTAAGAAAGGGAGTTACGTTCCTATACAAGAAAAGAAGTAAATACAAAAATAAGAATGATTCATTAGGCCCTTTCAGTCCCGCACCCAGCAATAAAACTCTAACTCACCGAAGTTCTCTAATGATTAGATTTTCATAGAAATCTCAAAATTTAAGCAAAAACTTCGCTGTTAGTGTGTATACTTTACGAAGACGACATTAAGAACAGAGGCCTAAAGAACGATTCTAAACAAGTGAGGTGTAGAACTCACCTGGCAAAGATATCGGTCAATTCGTCAACTGGTCACTCAACCGATGTTAGTGGTGCTTTGGGAACTGAAATCCATGTCCGAATGAGTTTAAAATCCCGACATTTTTGGATCCTAAAGCTGACCTGTAGCATAACATTAAAAAAACGAAGGATCTATAAGAGATACGGGAAATTGCTTCATTTCTTTTTTTTTTTATTTGGTATATTTCTCGAAATATTGCTACAACCTGCATTGAGGGAGACGAATCCGGAGTTAGAAGGCTGAGTGAAAAGGAGGAAACCCTATTGGGGGTGAGTGCAGAAAACATCTCACTCCATGTCTGGGATTATCTTGGGGCTGATGGACAAAATTCGTTTTTAAAATTAGGTGATGTGTTATATATATATATATATATATATATATATAGTATATATATATATATATATATATATATATATATGTGTGTGTGTGTGTGTGTGTGTGTGTGTGTCGTACGTATATATATATATATATATATATATATATATATATATATATATATATATATATATATATATATGCGTGTGTGTATGTGTGTGTGTATGTATCTGAAAGATAGGCGCAATTGTATGTTTGGTATGATGGAAAAAGTCCTCAGCGCTCTCTCTCTCTCTCTCTCTCTCTCTCTCTCTCTCTCTTCTCTCTCTCTCTCTCCAGACACACACACACACACACACACACACACACACACATATATATATATATATATATATATCTATACATATATTATATATACATATACGCATATATATATGTATATATATATTATATATATATAATTATATATATATATATATATAATATATAATATATATATATATATATATATATATATATATATATATATATATTATATATAATCATGAAGCTACCAAATATCGTTTTATATCCAATTCACGCTACATCGGGAATATCCCCAGTAGGGAATTATCACCAAAGGGGAATTTTTTAAGTGATAAATGGATATCGGCATCGCCGGGTCATCGGGGATATTCCCGAAGTAGCGTGAACTGGATATTAAACGACATTTGTAGCTTCATGATTGTATATAAATCACGGCGTGATAAAAATTTCACACACACACACACACACACACACACACACACATATATATATATATATATTTATACATATATATGGAAAGAGACAAACAGACAGAGAGGGCTAAGATTATATCTTCATACCAAACACACAAGAACGCCATCTTGCACAAACTTTATTCCCCCATAAATACGGCGTCAGTGACCCTGGTAGTTGTGACGCCAGATAACTCACAATTAATCAATCAATTAATCCCCCCATAAACAGCGGTTACATGACGGCACGATTTAGAAAAAGAGATAGGATGAGACGTCTCGTCTCCCAGCACACGCTCTGACTAGATAGTGGATAACAAGGCGAGGTCTAATGCTACGGCTGCTACTGAGGACGCGGTTCGGTTACGGAGTTTGTTAATTGACTTTAACTTCCGTCACTCAACCCGTGTCTGCTGCGTGTCTACCTCTCTTTCTGTCTTTGTCCTCTCCCACCAGCCAGACCTCTGGACCCTTTGTATGACTTCCTAATTATCAAGATAATTGCTAGACGCGCGTAATTTGTTTGCCAACTTTGATGTCTTCCACGTACAATAAAAATAAAGAATATCCCCCACTCTACACATACACACGCTCTCTCTCTCTCTCTCTCTCTCTCTCTCTCTCTCTCTCTCTCTCTCTCTCTCTCTCTCTCTCTCTCTCGGGAAGAAGACGTGTGTACAGAAAGTTACAAGGAAGTATAAAATCTGAGTAAATGACTTACGATAACGTAGCTTCAGACAAGGCTGGTTGGTAAGTTCAGATTAGGCCGCCATTATCCACCAGGGAATTTGACGACTACCAGTAACTTCCTGAAATTTTGTTAAACTTCTTCGTATAAAAACGTGATATAACACGACAGTATAGAGGAATAGTTCTCTCTCTCTCTCTCTCTCTCTCTCTCTCTCTCTCTCTCTCTCTCTCTCTCTCTCTCTCTCTCTCTCTCTCTCTCTCCTAATGCCACGTTATTTGATGGAAGGAAATATGACAAGTGCAAATCACTTGTACAAAACTGGCGCCTGATATTCTGTCCCGTAAAACCTAACAATATTCCAGTTGCACGTTCGCTGTATGAAAATTTGCTCATTTCTAGGAATGCCGCTAATGTGTTTGATGAAAAAGAAGCACCAACTTGCGAAAGGTTTTAACAAGCAAGACCATAAAAAGAACGTTCTGGAGACGATACACATCACAATACGAGACGGTGCG
>JANJGK010000002.1:23060753-23068040 GCA_039081455.1 Macrobrachium rosenbergii | reverse complement strand
CGTGAGTCAGTTGTATCATATGCTTTTTGTACGTCCCACACATACCACACGATTTTTTTTTTCAAACTTCTTACATAATTGTTTATTCCAATCACTTGATCCACTCCCCCACTTTCTTCCCCAAACAAACTTTATGTCATCTGCCCTATTTTCTTAATCAGAATCCTACCATGCACATCCTCTGGTATATTGGTTATGTTTTGCCCCTACATTTCTTATAATCGCATCTGTCATCTTTACCTTCGTAAAACAAAAACCATTAATACCTCCATCCATTCCTTTTGAAACCTTCCCACATCCAAGCATAACATGCAAACCCTGGTCAGGCCCTTAATCACAATATCAGTACAGTACTGTAATATATATATATATATATATATATATATATATATATATATATATATATATATATATATATATATATATATATATATATATATATATATATATAATATATATATATCCTTAGAAGACGGAGCTGCAGCTCTAGGTACATCTCACCAGGGGAAGCATAGGGAAAGGCGTCGTACTCAGGTACATTTATTTTGCCAACGTTTCACGATTCATAATCGCATCCTCAAGGCTATAATAAAGATACAAACGAACTTAAAACCAAGCACTGCATAATCCATTAAAATTACGCAATATTTAATCAAATTTAATGAACATCAGCATGTAGAAAGCTTGAAAATAAATTTATGAACATCTTAAAACAGGAAATTATACTAAACATTAAAAATATGTACAAAATATCTATAAGATTCTAAAAACAGTAAAAAATATTTAAAAAATATTTAAAACATTTAAAACACTAAAAAAATTATGGCTATTCTGTACCTTATCCTCGCAAAGGACGGGCAGTGACTGAGAGTTTCGTAAAAACAAACAACGCACCTTAGGCAATAAACAACTGTACAGAGGAGGATTGCATATTTAAAGACGGAACTATCTTTTTTATCATAAGGGACTCCAAGATTGTTAGGTCGTTTTCATTATGTACTTGACCTATAATTGCAAAGTCCTTATCTTCAATGTATGCTTTGCATGACCTAGAATGGTTCCTAATATTTGACTGATCGGGATTTGATAATCTACTGCCCGTTCTAAAACTTACGCCCCTGTGGGAATCTATTCTCACCTTGAGTAGCCTCTTCGTACAACCCACATAAGTCCCGTGATCACATCTCGGGCACGTATATTTATAAATAACATTAGATTTTAGAAGAGGACTAAGGCGGTCTTTCATTCTGAACAGGGATCCGATCGTTAATGGATTTTTTGGAACTATTTTAAGGTTTAGGGCCGGGAATTCTTTTTGAATTATTGTCAGGAACTTTTTCCTGAAAAGGTCGTCATGTAAAAAAGGGAAGCTGGCAAACATTTTCAATTTTGGTGCTGTCGAAACTGATGGTACCTCCATGAACCTAGCATTTAGCATTTTCCTTAGCATTTTAAACAATAGTTTAAACAGCACCAAAATTGAAAATGTTTGCCAGCTTCCCTTTTTTACATGACGACCTTTTCAGGAAAAAGTTCCTGACAATAATTCAAAAAGAATTCCCGGCCCTAAACCTTAAAATAGTTCCAAAAAAATCCATTAACGATCGGATCCCTGTTCAGAATGAAAAGACCGCCTTAGTCCTCTTCTAAAATCTAATGTTATTTATAAATATACGTGCCCGAGATGTGATCACGGGACTTATGTCGGGTTGTACGAAAGAGGCTACTCAAGGTGAGAATAGATTCCCACAGGGGCGTAAGTTTTAGAACGGGCAGTCGATTATCAAAGTCTAATCCAGCATTCAAATCATTAGGAACCATTCTAGGTCATGCAAAGCATACATTGAAGATAAGGACTTTGCAATTATAGGTCAAGTACATAATGAAAACGACCTAACAATCTTGGAGTCCCTTATGATAAAAAAGATAGTTCCGTCTTTAAATATGCAATCCTCCTCTGTACAGTTGTTTATTGCCTAAGGTGCGTTGTTTGTTTTTACGAAACTCTCAGTCACTGCCCGTCCTTTGCGAGGATAAGGTACAGAATAGCCATAATTTTTTTAGTGTTTTAAATGTTTTAAATATTTTTTAAATATTTTTTACTGTTTTTAGAATCTTATAGATATTTTGTACATATTTTTAATGTTTAGTATAATTTCCTGTTTTAAGATGTTCATAAATTATTTTCAAGCTTTCTACATGCTGATGTTCATTAAATTTGATTAAATATTGCGTAATTTTAATGGATTATGCAGTGCTTGGTTTTAAGTTCGTTTGTATCTTTATTATAGCCTTGAGGATGCGATTATGAATCGTGAAACGTTGGCAAAATAAATGTACCTGAGTACGACGCCTTTCCCTATGCTTCCCCTGGTGAGATATATATATATATATATATATATATATATATATATATATATATATATATATATATATATATATATATATATATATATACGAGTATATATATATATTTTACATATATACAGTACTGTACTGATGTGTGTGTGTGACAGAGAGAGAGAGAGAGAGAGAGAGAAGACCGTATCCATTCTTATATTCATTACACATCTTAGAGCACAATAAAAGCACGCTGCAGTGTAGACATTCCAAAAACAAAGAAAGCGGTTGACAATTCACATCTCGAGAGGGACCAAAAAGTCCTCCTCTCCTCCTCACAACTCCAACCAAAGTAGCAACAATATTGCGGTCTTTTCGACCCCTCCTCCCGGCCCCCACCTCTCAGATTTGGCAACATTGTGAAACCGACTGACCGCAGTACGTACACGAGGCAATCACTGTAAAGATAAAAATACACATTGAGGATTAAAAATAGGCCCAAACCGCCCAACTGCTCTGGGAAAAAAAATCTTAAAGGACTGGCTAGAGAAGGAAGGAAAAAGAGAAAAATAGCCCCGAAAAAGTTGTTGCTAGAGAACACTCCCATCGACGTCAGATCTGACTTTCATTAGTTTTCGAACTACGAACCATAGCACTACGCAGAACGGGATATAACGTGTACTGAACGGCAAATGATAACAGCCAATATTTTCCAACCGTTACCCTTTCACACAAAATAAACGAACAAGTTGAAAAAACGCAAATAAAAGTGAACACACACAAAAAAAAAAATCACTCCCCTAACCCTATCCGTCAGTTTCTTTTCCAGTTTCTTCTCTTATTCGGTATTTTCCTGAATAAAAAAAAAATAATAAAAAATCTAACCGTGTTTTCGGCCTTTTGTTTCTTTCTTTTCCTGTATCTTCAATATTTTCCCGAAGAGCAAAGCAGTTTTATCTTTCAGCCAGTAGTGACATTTACGAATCTTTCTGCTGGCGAGAATCAGGATCAGTGGCTTGGTTTTTTACTTTTCTTTTTTTTTTTTTAAGCTCGTCAGGCAACTGTTTACCAAAGATTGCCCCTTAGGACCATGATGACCCAAATATCAAAAATGCCAGGGCTAATAATTTTTTATATTCTTTCCATTTCATTTACCTTTTCAATGTCTTTCATTGCCTTCTAGTTCATCTAAATAAATATAATGTTTTCTATCCTTACAAGCACCTGCGTAAATAAATAATCAGAATTATCAGTATTTATCAAATTTAAATGACACCCACATCGGAAATTAAAAATCTACAGTGCTCAACACCCAGCAACCAAGATCTCGTAATGAAAGTAAAATTACTAAACGGATTTTTTTAACGTGAGGGAGAGCAACCAACTTATGACAGAAAAGACAGTTATAAAAGAATGTAACATCCAGTAGATAATGTAAAAAGTTTGAAATTGAAGGCAAAAACCTGAATGTGGTATCTACACATCTAGAATAACTTATGACAATCGATACAGAGGCCATGTGGAGCGTTCAAGATCTGTGGTACTGAAGATAATTTATCAATAATGATTAAAAGTTTGTATAGCGAAAATGAAGCGTGTGATTTAAATTTTTTAAAAACGGAAGCAAAACGTATGTTAGAATATGTAAATGGGAGAGTGGCTGGTTTGGTGCAAAATTGCCTCTGTGTTGTGTCTCTGTAGCTGTTTAATATCTCTATGGATGGAATGATGCATGAAGTCGCACATAGGACAGCAGATTCAGGTGCAAAGTTATGAATAAGAAAATGTGAGTCATGAATGGATTGTAGAATAGTTTATGTTTGCACATGATAAAACACTGATGAAGAGTAAAGAGGAATTCCAGAAACTAGTAAAAAATTTGAAAGCACTGGCAAGAGAAGAAAGTTAAGAGCAACTGTAAGGAAGAGTAAGGTTATTGGGGTAAGTGGAAACCATAATGATGGAGGAATGACTGTTTAGGATGGATGGTGGAAGAACAGGGATGCTTGATTCATATATGTATTTGGGAGTAAACAGAATGGGTGATGGTATGATTGAGACGAGGTAAGGCAAATAATAGGAGAAGCAGTGTGTCAAATCATTGTGAAGAAACTAAAATCATCTATGGAAGCCAAGGTTGGAATGTATGTAGGGAATGTTGATCCAACTCTCCATTATGGAAGTTAAGTCTGGATGTTGAATGCAAACGAAAGAATGAAGGCTTAAGCCGTTGAGATAAACTGCTGGCATAGAATATGCAACATTAAAATACGTAGCAGAGTGAGAAAAGTGGAGATACTTGGTAAAAAGGATAGTGGACATGAAAATTTTATTCAGAATTATTGAGATGGTTGGATAATGTGGAAAGAATGGACGGCAACAGGCTGTCAAAAAGAGTGTCTAATTAAGAAATGGTAAAAGGGTGGAGAAGAGGAGGCCATAGAATGGTTTTGATAAATGGTGAGAAAGAGTAGTGTAAAGGAAGGACCTTTATATCCAGAAAATGTCAGGGTGCGTGCGAGACAGTGGCAAGAACAGCGTTTGTAACGGGGAGAGAGAGAGGTTGGATCTAGTCGGTGCATGAATAGGTAACCATCAAGAAATCCCAGACTGAACATCCGTGGTTGAAGACATGGAGTTCGCAACCACATTACAAAAGGCTTCACATCTTCCTTTTCTAAATTGAATGGGACTACTACAGTCGTTTGGCTCTCACAGGGCATTTTAGAGTTGCTAGCCTTAAGCCGTGTCTTTGTTAGAACCACGGACCTAGAAAACATGATCATAATGCTCTAAGACTGAGCTATTTTACCCATCCCATCACTCATGCATGCAAGAAACACACACACACACACACGCACATATATATATATATATATATATATATATATATATATATATATATATATATATATATATATATATATATATATATATACTGTATATATATATAATATATATATATATATATCTCTCAAGATAAAAGTTCCGAAACTTGAGGAGGGCAGGATGAAGAGCTCATCACATCGCCTGACTCTCGTGTTCCCAACTTCGTCAGTAACACTCAATCATTACAAAAAATATAATTTAAAAGTCACAAGACTAAGACTTAGCATGTCGGTAACATACTGAGGTACCCTGTTAAAGATGTAGTTCAACACGGAGTATATTCTATTTTTTTCCAAAGTTCTCAGTTCTTTATAACGTTCATATAATCCTTTATTGCACAGGAAACACAACCTATCAAATTCTAATGACACTGAGTAGCCTATATATCACTGTCTTCCACATGAAGATGCACATATCAACCTTCGCTGGTAAGCGGCATTACTGATATATGTGTGTGTATATATATATATATATATATATATATATATATATATATATATATATATATATATATATATATATAATATATATATATATATATATATATATATATATATATATATATATATACAAAATGCAAAATAGTCCCCTTATCAGTGGAAAAGAAGACGATAGCCACCGCTGCATTCACCATTTGAATGTAAATTTACAGGCGATCCCCAGTGTAGGAAACTTCCACAGCCGCTTCACATGCTCAGAAGTCTCATCAGCAGAACGTCAACCAAGAATAAACACATGCGTTTAATAGCCCGCTGTGTCTGGCTTTTTCGTCTGTTCTTCTCCCCGTATGACACCCAAAATACTTTATTTTAGAGCTTCTGTCATTCGCATTTACTATCCACAATGTGCACTGAGTAGAATTCGAAAAACCATTCCTTCTTACAGCCCAGTTTATTTTCTCTTCCATAGCCTCTGACAAACATTTAAAATACAAACTCTCTTCACGGCCTATTTCCAGACTCTTTAAAATTTATATAAAGTAACGTTTGGTCCTTCAATACGATCAGTCATCTCCGCTGTCTCTCGACTCATACAAAGGAACACTATTATTCCTTTCACAAACTTTTTGGAGCCTTTATCTCATCCGGAAATGAACACTGATCAGGCAATCAGTTTCATACTCACCATAGCTCATCAGCGCGTGAACTGTAATCTCATCTTCTCCTGGAGCCTTTCCATTCAGGAAATGAATGCAGTCATTTCCAAAAGCATCCTCAAATTTACACAATCTCCTCCCAATCTCGCATCACTCACATCTGCCTCACTTCTTTCCCCTACATGAAAATACTCACTCCATCAGTTCCTCGTTCGACGAGTCGGTAGAATTCTCGGCTAGCACTCTGCTAGGCCCGAGTTCGAGTCTCCGGCCGGCCAGTGAAGAATTAGAGGGATTTATTTCTGGTGATAGAAATTCATTTCTCGCTATAATGTGGTTCGGATTCCACAATAAGCTGTAGGTCCCGTTGCCAGGTAACCAACTGGTTCTTAGCCACGTAAAATAAGTCTAATTCTTCGGCCAGCCCTAGGAGAGTTGTTAATCAGCTCAGTGGTCTGGTTAAACTAAGGTATACTTAACTCACTCCATCGTTGCAGGACTGCCTTTCTCTTCTGAGTACGTAGCTCCAGTTGTATATTTTATAACATGACCCATATAATTGTTAACCCCTACCCTCTCAACACTTTTCTCCCTGTCATTTTTTCTCTTTCATTCATCATCTCTCACACATATACACACAAGCGTAAACTATATATATATATATATATATATATATATATATATATATATATATATATATATATATATATATATATATATAAACGTGTGTTCCTGTGAACGCTGAAGCCAGTAGTCCTTCTAATCATTCTTTTCTAATATCAGGAAACCTAGACAGGGCAAACGCAAATAGTCAAGTCTAAAATTACCAAATATATACACCCACAAATAAAAACAAAATAAGCATGAATGAGTTCTACTTGTCGTACATATTTTCTACAACGGAAAGTTTCCTGCCGCAGATCTGTATAAGTGGGGGGGGGGGGGGGGAAACAGGAAAGAAT
>JANJGK010000002.1:22988253-23055753 GCA_039081455.1 Macrobrachium rosenbergii | reverse complement strand
GAATCGTAGGTAAGGGTGTACAGAACTAAAAACTAATATTGTGCTCTGAAACCAGAGGGAGCAATTTGATAAATAAAAGAAGTTGTAAGCCAACTGAAAACGAATGTACATCAACCAAAAAACATGTGATACAAAGGACATACTGCCAATTCTACACGTTTCACGGTCACTGAAAGTAAAGATTTCACAAGACAGAAACTGAATTTGCTATAACACATTTACCATGTATTTTGCGCATTTTATTCAACCCAGCAAAACAATATTTGCACTTGTATACATATACGAGTATGTATATATATATATATATATATATATATATATATATATATATATATATATATATACCGTATATATACAGTATATGTGTATATATATTGTATATATATGCACATATGCGTATGTATAAATATACTGTATATACTGATATATATATATATATATATATATATATATATATATATATATATATATATATATATATATACATATATACACACATTCACGCGTGCATACGCGACAAAAGTTATATATATATATATATATATATATATATATATATATATATATATATATATATATATATACATATGTATAATATATATATATATAGATATATATATATATAAGTGTCTGTATATATAATCAAACATGTATACGGTTCAATTAGTGACAAACTATGAAATCGTACAAAAATTAATCAAGAATAGTTCTAATGGAGTTCACACCATCAGCATATATCAGTTGTCCTATTCATTTCTCGCTATAATGTGGTTCGGATTCCACAATAAGCTGTAGGTCCCGTTGCTAAGTAACCAATTGGTTCTTAGCCACGTAAAATAAGTCTAATCCTTCGGGCCAGCCCTAGGAGAGCTGTTAATCAGCTCAGTGGTTTGGTAAAACTAAGGTATACTTAACTTATATGGACTTCCTTCAGTTCTGAGAAATGGTGATATAATCCGAATTATCTTACTTACGTATCGTCCATTTGTCGTTAGAAACTGCGACTTTATAATAACTATCATGACAACCTTTTTCATATAAGTATTAACATAAGCAATATATAATTACGTAACGGAGGTTACGTAATTATCCAATGCAGTCCCTTTCGTTTACATTAATGCATCAGACATCAAGACTGTATTCCTTTAAACTTATCACAAGCCACTGGTACGCATCTTTCAATCATTTATAATTCAATGCCTGAATCTATAAATATCAAGAGCTTGTAACTTCAACCTTTACATCAGGAGTCATTTTATACCAGCCCAAGAGTATGTAGCCTTCAGCATCATACTGTATAACCCATGGGCTTGTACCATTCAGGTTATTACAACTCAAGGCATTTCAAATATCTTTCGATACATAAAACCCCTAAGACATGTCATTTCTGGTACATGCCCTTACAGTCTTGGGCTGTTATGAAATGACTTCCGGTGTAAGGGTTGAAATTACATGACTAACTATCTTTCGTCTCACTAGTGCCCAAAAACATGTCCCTCTCAAGTTAGCAAAACTCAACCAAAGGCAACTTGTACCAGTACCAGCATTAAATTATAGAATGTAAAGCAATCATTCGCCTTCAAAAAAGAAAACCTATGAATTGACATCTGAAGCATCTCGATGCTACCACTGGGGTTGGTTGGTATTTTCACCAAAATTATTTTCACAACGGAAATGTAGTCCCATCACTTAATGTTTCAGTGATATGGACAAACTGCATGTTCTTTTGCGAATGGCTGTTATTAATTTTCACCATATTTCAAAAGACTGGCCATTACCGTAATCTCTCTTCCTGATTTTTTTCTGTACAACCTCATCATACTGGCCAAATAGCGACCCTGGCCACCCTTGACCTACTTTTCAGATCATAAACATATCTTTAGCAAGAGTACCAAATTTCTAATATCGATAACTTGATTGGCCCATGAACCGTTTTTAATCTCGAAGTTATATTCCTGTTGTTCTAAAATGAACCAACAATTTGAAAACCTTGTTGGTACCAAAATATCGCATATCGTACAGCCACGGTACTGAAAATCAAAAAGTGGTTTTAAGGGAAAATAGTAAGAGACAGAAGCACAGTAAAACTATTTTTATGTGTTGGGTCTAGATCTGGAGACGGTAATTTTGAAATATTGCTAAGGTTCGAGTCCCAGAGAGCTTCTTCTTCTTCTTCTTCTTCTTCTTCTTGCAAAAATATGGTAAATCTCGGGTAGAAACCCATGCAAATTTATTTACCATTTATTTTTTTGACAACGATGGACATGAAAGTCAAGAAGAATACTGAGTAACTACGCACGGCTTAAACATGACAGTTAAGGTCATTACTGAATATAGTGAAGCTGTTTCCTGTAACTGGCGTACTCAATAATCAGATTTTTATTGGTCTTGTTACTACTTTTTCCTTTACCCATCAAATAAAAACAAACCGAAAATGTAGAATTTATTTTCCTCCCATTTCTCTCAACGTTCCCCCAAAATTGTTTTAACTGTTTCAGAAACAGTTTTTTCATACAAAAACACGAGCGCCGACTCACTTTCTTTACTCACAGATACAACAAAACAGAAATATAAATGAACACATATAAGCCTTCAAAGCCATCTTGACCTTTACTATACTCATCAAAGAGAACGGTACAGAAGGCTAATTCAACCACTCTACGAGCTCTTGCGCCCATTTGAAGGGACTTAATGGCTCTAGCTAACATTCGGAATGTGAGCATATGGGCGCTCTTGCCCGGGTGGGAGAGGGAGAGCAAGAGTTTCCGTCGACCACTTCAGCTGAGATTTTTAAAGCAACTGCTGGCCACTTCAGTTGAGAGGCCAGCACAACTGTTGACGGAATGGATGTTTCATAAGACAAAAACCAAAGAAAACGATCTTCATATGAGTTTCGTTGTATTTTATTTCCAGTCTGTTATGTAATGTTCACTGTTATCTACGTTTAGATTAAGGTTTCTGGTGTATCACTAGGCTCTTCGTTTCTAATCTTTCTCTAGGGTGAAGGAAAACCATTTTAGCTCTTTTGTTTCCAATTATTCTCACCTTCACCATTCGTCCCTGACAAACTCAATGAACCCAGTCAAAAGTCAAGCACAAAAATGACAGATCTCACAATTATTTCAATAACATAAAATGATTAAACCCCAGATGCGCACTAGTGTATAGAAAGGGGACAAACATTTCCAACATATTTATACTGAAACTGACGTAGCGAAATTTAGGTACTTTCAAAGTAATTTAGATAATCAAGCACCTTAACAGTTACAAAATAGAGTATTATAACATTGCAGGTCGCGCTTTCACTTGACAGACCAGCTGAAGATTTCCTTCCTAGCAAAACTAAGACTGAAAATACACATACACTTTTTAGCTGGCGCACTTTAATTATTTAATCGGAAGCAGGTGAACCAAGCTGAAGCACAAAAAATTTTCAGCACAACATCTGACCAAATAAAAAGTTTGAATATGCTACCAACATCGTCAATAGGTTTGGTTGTGCTGATTTTAACTCATTAGCTGATTTTAACGACTGACTTCAGTGTGAAAATCTCCTCACCACCTGTACCTCTTAGAAACTCATACACAATGCTATACTTTAGAATATGAATAGGTACTGATACACAGTTTTCAATGAAAACTGAATCAGTACTGCAGAAAGTCGGCGGCTTGTATACGACAAGTCAGTGAAACAATCCCTGGACAGAAGTGTTTGAGGTGTTGATTCCTAGCTAGTTTGTGAATACAATAAAGTTCTACTTTGTTTGTGGAATGGTCTATATAACTGACTTCAGTAATTGAGGTAAAATTATTGTCAACGAAGATAAAAAAAATAAGGTATAAATTTCCAGGTACTGTGGTCATATATTATTTTTTTAAATAAGCAAGAACAGATAATAATTACTAAGTACAGTAGTTAAGGGAAGGGACACTTGCTTATGACATGCTGGCTACCCACTGGCTTTCTGGCAGTCCATCTTACAAGTGTCGAAAAACATTAGACAACTTTAAATTACAAGTGGGCGAGATTTCTTCCTTGACTGGTCTTTACAAGTAAAAATAAAAATTTCCATCAAGTAAAAATAAAAATTTCCAGTGTCCAAGCGGACAATTACATATCGCATGTCCACTCTCACCCCAATTTTCAAACATTATCCGGCGTTGAACCACTGCATAAATGTACAAAAAAATTCGTTCTTGTGAAACTTCTGCCAAACTGTGTAGCCTCGCTGAGAAACTGACCCATCCCTTTCTCAATACCGAAAGGGAAGAGCATATATTTATTTATTCAACGAAATAAAAAACACAAGTATCAATAAAAATTAGAGAGAAGAAACTACCCAAGATTCACCCATCATATTTAAATATACAAAAACACTTTCAGTAATAAAAGATTCAAAGAACCCAATATTTCCTCACGCACAAATGGAGAAAGGCCTAATTCCCAAACTTCTAAAACAAAAAACAAAGAAGTTTTATGCCACCAACGCAAAAATAATCTGAAATATTCACAACAATTCAAATTAATTTGAAAGAAGCTCTCAAGAGAATATACTTTATGTAAGAGCCAGGGTAAATCAAGTGAACGGGGTCTGAAACTTATGTTTGAAATCCACCAGGTGTGAAGGAATCAAAGTTTTTCTTATCTCTGGGGTGTAAAAGGGGAAAATTATTCATAGCTATCAGCACCCTGAGAAGTACTTGTTAACTTTATGAAGGCGCGATTCGGCTTATTTGCAAATGTCCATTCAGTCAACAGATATTTACAGTAAATATATATATATATATATATATATATATATATATATATATATATATATATATATATTACTGTAAATATCTGATGACTGAATGGACATTAAACATTTAAGGAGGGTTTTATTTAAGGACTTCCTAAACATCATGGAATCAGGAGTAAAAATAAATTTCCCTTCCCAAATCCCGGACCCCCCCAAAAAATTACATCTTTTTAGAACATGCAACATAAAACCAGCATATACTGCAGAACTTGCAATATATGTTGAAGACAACTAAAATGCAACTGGGAATGAGAAAACTAGTAAAATAATATCACAGACATTTTTCTATCTCTCTCCTCCCACGTTCCGAAAAACAAGCAGGTACAAAGCTTAAAACCGTTTGGTGAATTTCAAGATATTTCAGAAAATATATATCCACATTCTCTTGATACCCGTCTCCAGAAAATCAACATTATCATCGGGTTTGGGACGTGACTGCAATGAAAAAGACAAGCCGGGTACCTCTTCCCTCTCTCTCTCCTCTCTCTCTCTCTCTCTCTCTCTCTCTCTCTCTCTCTCTCTCTCTCTCTATAAAACACATACACACATATATATATATGTGTGTGTGCGTGTGTAATCTATACTTCTATATTACATTATATAACGACCTCTTCACAAGATAATTAATTATACATAGACACACACAGCATAAATATAAAGACACACACACACACACACACACACATATATATATATATATATATATATATATATATATATATATATATTATATATATATATATATATATATGTATATATATATATATATATATATATATATATATATATAGAGAGAGAGAGAGAGAGAGAGAGAGAGAGAGAGAGAGAGAGAGAGAGAGAGAGAGAGAGAGAGAGAGAGAGAATATATCCATGAAATCTTTTACTCGCAATTTTTGTGTAACGAAGTTACTGTAAAAAACTTCGTCATTTATTCAGTACGTTTTTATCCTTTATTTCTTCGTGAAACATGAATAATTTACCCATATATACAAAACTGAGAGTCAATGACAATTTTTACACTCCAATTAACTATAAAAATATTCCTTAATCTTCCGGAAAATCTTACCATCTTTTCATTTTCATTCTCCCTGATTTAATCACCGGTCTATCAGCTTCCCACTTACGTTAAATAGATACAACACCCTCCCGTTTACGAACTTGTAAAAAGCAACAACCGCCAGAACATGCAAGCAGTAGTATTTGCGGTAGTGGTAAATTATTATTATTAATAACATGATCACCTCCTCAAGAAACACTGAATTTTATTATATACAGATCTCCTTCAGATTATTACCATTATTGTTCTACTCACAGATTTTAAGGCAGATCAGATGTAAAACACAAACAATTGAAATAAATTTGACGAAACTTCACACTAATAACGCCAGCAATATCTGTAACTTTACAGATGTGCTTCAGAACGGCTAATGGAAAATTCGCCTGCTTTATCAGTGTAGTATCGATATATTATTATCACTACTTTATGATAATTAGTGATACTATCAAACCAAGCTGCTACTGACCTTGGAAAAGCCCAATACTACAAAACCAAGGGCACTAATAGTGATAGCACCCTACTCAAAAGAGGAAATTAAGAAGTACAGAAAAAACTATGAAAGTAATATAAATAGCAACAAATGAGAAAAAGAACAAGAACTTTTACGAGACAGATAAAAAATAAACTATGAAGTCAGCCTGCTTCACAAAAAAAGCATTTGCACGAAGTTAAAATTTCTGAAGTTCCAATTATTGTACTGCAGAATTAGGAAGATCGCACCACAATAAGGTCTCAACAGGAATAAAACTTCTAGACAACTGTGTGGTATTGAAGCTCGAAGAGGAAAAGCAACACTGCTATGTGGTGGAAGGTACAGTGTGGGAAGATCGGAAGGCAAATGATTATCAGAATTATGAAATATCTTGTGTAGCTGGAAAATGGAAGTTGTTAAACTGATGTTCATCTGCAAGCAAACTAGGCTGTAGCGGCCAGGTTAATTTGATCACGTGAAAAAAAATCTGTCAGCGTTTGAATATAACTCTGAGACTTATAGTCTGCTATTTCAGCTACCGTTTATTTATGAAACAAGAGCGGGTCAAGACGGCAAGTAAGACACTGAGAATGTAAAGCTCTGTACCGGAGCTCGGACCAATGTAATTCATTCAGCATTCTGGCCCTGGGATTGAGGACGAAACGTGTAAATGTGGAGCTTATTACATTCATACTTTTCATGTTACACAGGAAAATAAGTAAATTGATATACTTTGCAAATGGATTATTATTGCTTGTAGTAACAATAGATGCTGATGTGACTGGATAAATATGCTGCTTTTACAAATGCACAAAAAAGCAAATAATAAAATAAATAAAATCAACCGACACTTATTGAGGATCACGGAAGACAGAGAGAGAGAGAGAGAGAGAGAGAGAGAGAGAGAGAGAGAGAGAGAGAGAGAGATAAATTTCTAACAGAAAAAGAAAAACAAGACCATGTTTGCCCCAAGTTCACTTCTAACTTGATACGATTCTGATCACCAGCACCGACACTCAACTCTGGAAGTGCCTTATTCTCATCCAAGATTCAGCGTCAAGCAAGTGACTGAATGCTGCTGGAATTTTTGATGTTTCTTAAAGCTGCCCGTGTTTGAGAGATGCCATATTACTGACACAAGGCGTGAATATGAGCGTCCGTATATGCACACGTGTTTTACATTGCATTCTCAAGATATTAATTGATCTGGTTGTAGTATAAGCACAAAAAATACAAATGCAACTTGCTTCACTCAGAGTGAGTCTGCCCCAGTAATGTTATTTCTACCGTAGTAATTTTTTCACGGTTTCTAACACTCCTCTCTTACCTGTAAAAAGTACAAAGTGAGCTGTGCGAACACTTACCTACATGCAGTGTGTGTGTGTGTATTTATGAAGGATAAACTAATGTAGTTAAAAAATTTAAGTATACCTTAGTTTAACCAGACCACTGAGCTGATTAACAGCTCTCCTAGGGCTGGCCCAAAGGATTACATTTATTTTACGTAGCTAAGAACCAATTGGTTACCTAGCAACGGGACCTACGACTTATTGTGGAATCCGAACCACATTATACCGAGAAATGAATTTCTATCACCAGAAATAAATTCCTCTAATTCTTCATTGGCCGGTCGGAGAATCGAACGCGGGCCCAGCAGAGCGCTAACAGAGAACAATACCAACCCGTCCAATGAGGAACTGTTGAATGATACCGTCTCTGGCATTATAATACCCTGAAATAAATAATACAAGTCGATATTTCTTTTCCTTCATGCTTAAGTTCTCCAGTAATATATTTCGTATGACCTTCGCAAAATCTCTCTCTCTCTCTCTCTCTCTCTCTCTCTCTCTCTCTCTCTCTCTCTCTCTCTCTCATCGACAATCCCCTAGCATCTCACGATAACCTTCAAGGAACACGACAAGGCAACATCACATCGCCAAACAAGCGGAGGATCTGAGAAACAAATGCTATCAATTCTCTCTGGCTGAAAGAAAAAACATACCAGGATTCCGTCGACGTCACTCTCTCTCACAAAACAAAAAACGGACTTGTATTTGTATAAAAAAAAATTACAAATATATAACATAAATACCTAAATGATTCGCAGCATTCATCCGCGCCAGAGAGAGAGAGAGAGAGAGAGAGAGAGAGAGAGAGAGAGAGAGAGAGAGAGAGAGAGAGAGAGAGAGAGAGAGAGCAAACTGGAGCAGTGTTTCATGTCTACCCGTGAAAGCTGGACACGAAATCTGGCTTCAGTTTGCAATTTAGTCCGGAATTCTATTTGGAACCTACCCCCATACTCCAGTGGCTTCCTTCTCTTTTCCTTTCATCTTTGTCATTTTCTTTGTTTGCATGTTTCCCTTCCATCCCTCTTAACTGCCTCATTAAGTATTGTAACCCCACGTTTTTAGCTGTAGGGAGGTTAATGCAGGGATGGTAGGATGGCTCATGTTTGCTTCTTTGAATCCTGAGTCTCGTCCTCTCATCGTTCTAAAAATACATGAATATTAAAGATGATTTTCAAACGATGAGAGTAATATGAATGACAAATGTCTCATTCACCCCAAGATAAGACTGACATTTATGGCACGTAATTGTTAAGAGTATATAAAGGGAACACTGCTGAGTAGGGGTGGTTTTATTTTTTCTTGTCACGTTGAAAGTTATGTACAGCTGTGATTATCCAAGCCCAAAGGCATAATGCTTTTGTGTAAAATTATATCTACAATAATAATCTGTGTTTCAACAGATGTTTAACTTGTTTATAGAAGGCTTCATACTCAAAATGAAGGAAAAGACAAGCTACAAGGTCAAAACTTTCCATGTTGTGAGAAGGGGAAAGGTATGAGAGAATGAGAGGCTGATATTGGCATGAGGCAGAGATGATTAGGTACTGAAGCAAAGGTGGCAGAGAACAATAACTAAACGTTGCCAGAGGACAGCGAAGGGAAGCTGACATAGTATACTGAAACTCATCAAGGAACGGAAGTCCCACTGATTGTGTGAAATGACATTTAATGTTGGGGGAGGAAAGTTAAAAATGAGAGTAAATGGAAACGGAAAGAGGGATTATAAAGGAACGAAAGCGTTTGATTCACAGAGGCATTTCGGATGAAACCTACCGCAGTAAATCCAGAATAGAAAACTAAGAAGGCAGGAGAGACAGCAGTTCTCTCTTAATTTACTGACATTGGTGAAGGGTATCAGAACACAAAAGTTCAGAATGTTAAGAAGCAAACCTAATTAAACGCTGTCATCCTCATCCACTTCTGATTAACCTTTCTGTCATTCATGTTATTTTTTCTGTCCATCCACATTAACCATCTTCCATCCTCGCTGACCCTCTCTACATCTTCTGTACTCATGTTTACCAACTATTACGCTAATTTGACATAAAGGCATACCCTTGCTTCATACTCGAGAACCATTCTTTCTTTTTGATTACACAATTTATCCTACAATAGCATTTCCGTAATTCTCAATGAAAATTCTTTCAATGCCGATAACCACTCCTCCAATCTTGTCACGGAAATACTTAAATGTTTAATAGCTACTCAGTCTCATTAAACATTCTGACACCCCTGACTGACAAATATTAGTTGTAGTCATCACAGTGAAGCCACTGAACAAGAAATCAAATATGGTTCAACTGAATTTTTCTCGATAATAACACCATAAATAATTTTTCTGGTATGAATTAAAATATGGTACAGATGGAAAATGTTAGTCATACACAGTAACATATTTTCGAGGAAAGACCAAGAGAAGCAAACTTAGTGGATAAAGAAAAACTGACAACATAAGCCTACAGACTGGAAAAAATGTAAAAAGCATACAGACTATGGCAGCAGAAATACAAACTATTAGAAAAATAACGTTCTTTATATTAATAATCCGTGCAAGCTTCCCATCTAACAACAATAAAAAAAATAACACCAGAAAATTAACAAAAGGTAAAAGGACACATTCAACGCGACCCGGACCAACTTCGAGGAGTGTGTTAAACAAACCCAACATTCAACAAATGTGGAAAAAGTGTGTCGCAGTTAACAACTCGTCAAATCGTTTTAGAACCAAAAAGCCACTTCATACAAAACGCCAAAGCCGTAAAACTTTGGTGTGACAAAAATAGGAAAAAACGAAACGAGAAGGCAAAAAAGATAAATGAATTTGAGTCGAGTGTTACAGCTGTGGACTGCAGACTCAAAGGGGCGGGAGGCATTTCATCTATGTAAGGACGATAATAGACCTGAACCGTAATGCTGAGGACCTTGATGTTCCAGGAGAACAAGAAAACGGCATACAAATGTTGGCCTCTATTTTAAGCCTAGAACGTATGTGAGAAATTATGATAATGAAAGTTTCAGCGCTGTTCCAATGTACAACGTTTAGAGCCAGAACATCTAGAAGACCCCGAACATAATGGAGAAGCAATTACTTCTAGAGCCCTTCACCTAACAGCGACTGTCAAGATACGTATATAAACAAACAATACACCCAAGACTATTGTAACCCAGAAAGCGACAGTGAGAATGAAAACATTTGCAGAAACCGAAAGTGTACAACTGCGGATCTATTAACCAGAGGGTGACAGTGAGAATCCATAGCTGTATGAAATAATAAAGGCATGTTAAGTTTCAGCTCATCACAATAGTCATAACATTTACACTACAGAAGCTCTACGGGTCCCAAGTTATTTTCGATAAAGGGCCAAGGAAAAAATTTAACTACACATAAATTGTAAAAAATAATACAAAATGAACGAGTAGTTAAGAATTAACATATCAAAAGTCGAAAACATACAGCGTACTCGCATATATACCGGATAGGTACCAACTTTCAATAAAATAAAATAAAAAAAAACTTTACACGTCCCAAGTACAGTCCTCACCCATTACTTCATCTAATAAGAGTTGAAAGAGATAATGTAAGAGGTCGAAAAATGATAATAATATAAAATTGGAAGGGAAAATTATTGTCTCCAAACGTCCCAGAGCGAATTAAACTCATCAGAAGCGTTGTCATTTTTGAGCAAGATCATAATTACCCGAGTGGAATGATTATTCTTTCATCTCTTCCCTTTCACATTTGCTTCTCTCGCGATTGTTCGTAATGGAACACGGGAGACTAAAAGACGGGGAAGATTATTAATTTTTTTACAAATGCGTCCATTAGCGGTAAACACGAATAGAACCATTCTCTCGCTCTCTCTCTCTCTCTCTCTCTCTCTCTCTCTCTCTCTCTCTCTCTCTCTCAGACCCCCGCACACATAGAAAGTTTTTATCTTTTTGCTTACCAATCAAAACGTTTAGCTCTCTCCTACGCATTTTCTACAGAAATCTCTCTCTCTCTCTCTCTCTCTCTCTCTCTCTCTCTCTCTCTCTCTCTCTCTCTCTCTCTCTCACACACACACACACACAAACACACACACACACACAACCATAACCAGCTTAAAGGCAAACGATTCACAATTGCTTCCCTCATCTTCTTTTCTGAGAAAGTAGTCCCGTTAATGAAGGGAAAATTAGACAACCGGAACTTTTATCCTCATCCGATAAAAAAGGGGTGAGACAGAGAAAATGAAATTCCGCTATTTGAGTCACACTTAATTCTTCCCGGAGTAAACATTCCTAATGGATAGGTAGTCCAACACGTGAAGGGCAAACAAAAGGGACCCTTGCGACGTGTCAGAGTAAGGGGCAACTCTCATGTCACTCGGAATAATTTAAGGTTCGGAGGTTGAAAGGCAAGGGAAGGGGTGACAGGGAGGGAGGTTTGCAGCTGAAGGAAAGATGCAAATGAGGTAAAACGGGTATATATATACCTGGGGGAGGGAGGGAGGGAGGGGGGAGTGACTTCAATCCCTTTAACGTTCATTTAATGGAAGAAAATATCAGTCAATTGTTTTGATCAGTCGGTCTTTCTATCTGCTTTAGATTTTGGAATTATGGCAATGTACAGTATTGAGTAAAAGAGCCACAATAATGTAATTGATAAACTGTATTTTTCAAGATACAAAAAAGGCTGAAGAGGACCGTTGCGCAAACGGTCGAAAGCTCCCTTGTTTTTATCCCTTTAATATTTTTTTGTATCTTGAAAAATACAGTTTATCAATTACATTATTGTGGCTTTTTTACTCATTATTTTCAATCACAATATAGTGATACATCACAGATAATGTACAGTATATTTATCAAATCAGTTCAGAGATGCAGATTCGACCACTGTTTTTTCCATCTACAGTCAGACCCTAGAATCACAAAAATCATCATTTCTCAACACAAATCTTGAGGATCTTAAGCCATCAATTATTCCCTCCCACTATTAAATTCTGCAACTCTGTTTATTTCTGTGTTCCCCGAGTCCGTTGGTCTCCCTCTACTGAATAAGAAAGCATATCAGCGTCATACCTATGCACTCTGACCGATTTGAAAATAAACAAACAACTAAATACACAAATACCAAAGGTAAAGAAATAAAATAACTATTATAAGGACATGTTTTGATTTTAATAATAAAAAATGATCGCTCTCTGTAAGCGTGAAAGCAATATCAATTAATCTCCGAGAGAACTAATACAAAATAAACTATCAAAATTCTTACAAAAGAACACAGTGCATTCTGCACGCAAAACCTAATTGTCAACAACCACGCATCATAACTAATTTGCTAAACGGTCTCCAAGGAAAAAGTGGCCATTGTGTCTTTCATATTTTTTCTTTCAAGAATTCACGTAAATACTCCCTCAGCAAAAGTGAAAGATTGAGGGCGTCAGGTAAAAAAGAAAAAAAAAAGTCCTAGTTTCAAAGGATTACCAGTTCTGCACAAATCAAATGGAAGGAATACACTTATGCACAACACAACTTGTACCAGAAATAAAATTACTGACAATAAATGAGTTGAGATTTTACAAAATCACATTTAGCATATAATAATAATTACAATTCACTAAGAGCAGTAGTAATGTACCTGAGAATATAACAATATCAACCGTACAAACAAAAATATATCTAATATCAATTATCATCATAACGATGACGGCAACATATTTTGGCGTATAGCTTTAATCACAGGAAAGTAAAACATTGCAGCGTTAACAACATTTTGACGGTAAATACTATCAGAAGCAAAAGAACAATTTTATTTTCAGACTTCAAAGACACTTTCGTCATTTAAAGCAGGGTAACACAATCGTACTAACTTTGAACTTACGTAAATAGTACGCACTTGACCTTACGGCAATGTTGCTGCCACTATGATTTGGCGTTTGAAGCTAGCAACATAAACATAGATTAAGGGGGCATTGCTGATTCCTACCGAAAATACCGCAGATTAAAAATCTTAGCCCAACTTTTTTCAAGTTGCTAGTTGTATTTGCTCGTGAATCTTACAAATAACTTGTCCTTTCTAATGAAATGTAAGTTTAATCCGGAATCTCTCTCTCTCTCTCTCTCTCTCTCTCTCTCTATGTAGTCCATGATCTGCAATTCACTTGATTATAAAGGCCACTGGTCCTAAAACTATTAATTCAGTAATCGCTAGAAACCTTCAGAAGGACTAGGTCTTAAACCCAACAAATGAAATAAAGAGCCTCGAGTCAGAAAGAATGATTAATAATATAAATGGAAATTAATGCAAGACCTAATATATAAGGAAAAATAAAAGAGACTAGCACAAAAATCAAACTAACTAAGCAATAAACATATAGAAAGTTTTAAGCAAAACTTTCATTACTATTTCAATGGGTAGACTTGTTTACCAGGCTTCCAGAAAATCGAATTTTCATAATGAGGAAAATAGTACAACAGAGCCAAGATAATGAGGAAATATAAGTGAAAAAAAAGAAATAAACAAATACATAAGTAGAGTATGAACACAAGGGCATGGTACTTAAAATCATAAGAATTAACCCTAAGGTGATTCAGGGCAGAACACTAATTATTAACCTCAAGCAAAGTAAAATGCGCAGCGTAATAAAACGCAGATTGGGCTATAAATTAATAAAAACAAACAGACATGTCAATGTACTGAAATTCACAGACTGCACACGGAACATAAACCATCATAAGCAGCGAATGATAGACAGCCGAATGACATCTAGTACAAAATTCTAGCGTGATGACGCACAAATTCATACGGAATGATGCTATCAACCGTCAACCTTCATAACTTAGACAAAACGCCTGTTTTCTTGCCACCTTTTGTATAAATATATTTTATATGTTTGCTTTTTTCCATACGTATATTTAACACATATGCAGAAATTAAAAACGGTATTTGATCCGTGAGCTTATTAGTGATCGTGTGCTTACTACATAAGAATTGCGCTTTTCAAATATATAATCGAAGAGTAGCGGAGGAAGCATCAGCAATGTGTAAGTATAATATTTCCCATACTTCTAATTCTCCTTTGCATGGCAGGACACTCTTTAAGAACCCGTCAAGACCAGCACAAGGCAATCTTGAAGGAAATGCAATAGGACTTACTAATATCCATAATGAATAATCTCAAAGTATTTACATTAGATATATATTTGTGCTAGTTCTTTTTTAAGCAAGTAAGGTTAAAACATACTTTCTTGATTAATGTGACTTTGGACAGGAAAAAAAAGAAGAAAATGCAGCGAAGTTCGTCAGAAAATTATCCTAGTTTTATAAAAAAAAAAAAAAAAAAATATTCAGATTTGTAGAAAGAAAGTAACTCCACATATTCTACAATAAAGAAGTCCCTCGATAGGATACATCACTTCCACGAAGGGACAGGGTCTCCACCAGTTCAACTAAAAATAGTGCCTCCACTCACTCACAGACAAATTTTTCGATATTCAACATGCAACGTATGTTTTCCTTAGGTTACCCCCTACAAAATATGGCACCTTTATTACAGGGGGACCTAGTTCCTCGTTGGGCGGGTCGGTATAGTTCTCGGCTAGCACTCTGCTGGGCCCGCGTTCGAGTCTCCGGCCAGCCAATGAAGAATTAGAGGAATTTATTTCTGGTGATAGAAATACATTTCTCGGTATGATGTGGTTCGGATTCCACAATAAGCTGTAGGTCCCGTTGCTAGGTAACAAATTGGTTCTTAGCCACGTAAATAAGTGTAAAAAAAGTATAATCCTTCGGGCCAGCCCTAGGAGAGCCGTTAATCAGCTCAGTGGTTTGGTTAAACTAAGGCATACTTAACTTTTTACAGGGGGATCTTTTACTCTACTACTGACGACTCGTCCTCTCTACGGCATTCGACTCATGAACGATTTACCAAAGCTGTCCTCTACAGCGACTTGCCTGTTCTACTAAGAGGGGTCCTTTCTACTGCAGACGGGTTCGTCGATTCTACCAAATTCTACTATCTAAAGACACTGCCGCAGGGGCCAATTTTTCCACTGCGGACGAATTCGTCCGCTCTGTCGCACTGGATCCCTAAGATTCAACCGCAAAAAAGGCGTCTGTATTCTACCATAACGGAACACTGAAAACGAAATTACCTTTCTCGCCTCGTTCAGAAAGAAATGTGCGTAGCACAGGGGATAAAAAAAATAAAATGAAACTGAATACAGCCATGACCCAAAATAACCTGTCCATTCAAAAATCGAAGAACGAAAAGGACGCCACTGGGCGCTAATTGACTACCTGGTTGATTGGCTGAGCGATTGATTGACGAATTGGAAGTTGCTGGTACCTTGTACCGCATCGGTCATGGAAGTTGGTGCCAAGCCAAAAACGAAATTGGACTCAAAATAGAGGCGTTTTTTAATGTACTTTTCTCCCACCCCACAAAAAAGTTATTAATTCACGTACTGAGTAAATTACCAATGTCTGAGCGCTCGCGCGTGTGGAGGGAGAGAGAGAGAGAGAGAGAGAGAGAGAGAGAGAGAGAGAGAGAGAGAGAGAGAGAGAGAGAGAGTTCATTAATTTTATTTCCTTGATAAATTAATTCATCGTGCCACCTAATTCATATCTCTTAGTAGCACTGACATGACTGACCAGTATCATAATACATCAGTATGATGGTACAAAATTTTCCATATCACAAAAGAAATTGCATTGCAAAACGTGTATATAAAAGAAAAAAACAACCGACATGTTCCTAAGACAAAGTAAAATATCTAAACAAAGATAAAATTCCCCAGGAAATATCTATCGCTATGCAGGAACCACTTCACGACCACTTATCGAGAAAATATGGTTCAGAAACGAGAAGCAGGGATGAGAAAAGGAATAAAAAAAAAAAAAAGTTTTGGGGGGTTAGGAGACATTTAAGAAAATATGAATCATTCATAGGGAGTTTTGAAGGGCCAGCGCTCCCTGAAAAAAGTCCACGGGGTGAGACCGAAGGTACAGAGGGGAGAGAATTATAATGAGCTACACGGAGAAGCTGCCCTCTCTCCCCGTCCAAATATAACAACAAGGATTAAAAGTGAAGGAAATATTTTCAAACGGAACGTGGCAAAATATATATATATACATATGTGTGTGTACGTATACATATATTTATGTATATATATAAACATGTATACACAACACACATATATAATATATATCATATATATATATATATATATATATATATATATATATATATATATATTACACACATACACATACATACTGCCATGTTCCCTATGAAAATATTTCCTGCACGTTTAATCTTTGTTGTTACGTAATGTTATACATACATACATACATACATATATATATATATATATATATATATAATATATATATATATATATATATATATATATATATATATATATATATATATATATATACATACATACAGTACATACACACACAAACACACACACACACATATATATACATAGCGTTTAACAAGTCATATAGTATAAATCTTAATACATGCGAAAAGAAGAACATAAGCATAAAAGTTTAACAACGTATGACGAAGACCATGGGAAAAGACGTAACAGGTTAGGGTAAAAATAAAAAAAATAAAGCGAACATATTATCTTCACGGAAGTTTCCAATATCACACAATATAAATAAGAGTTTCTAATATAACATATTATTTAAAAGAGGCCGACGCTTAGTTACAGATTCCCTAATAAACATGTCAGCTGAGAAGACGAATCTAACAAGTGGCCTTTTACAATTTTCATATGAAAGTCAGGTAGTATTAGCTCTCGCGAAGTTCATACGACAAATGAAAATATGATATCATTATAAGCTGGTTTAATGACAAGGCTTATGAGCAAAACTGGATCTAAAATATTTAAGATGAGGTATACCCAGCATACAGGCAAAATTAACTGCCTCTTTATCCACCAAATATTTATATGACCCTTTAGAGGAAACCCAGTTATACATACATCCATACATACGGGGGTAGGCGTGAGAAATCCTAACCTTTCCCAGAATGCCGTGTCCTAAGGATTTGTGTGCGTGCTTAACCGCCTCTAAACTCACATGAGGATTATCAAAATCAAAATCGAATATGCACACGTAGGCATATCCTAAAGTTGAAATTATTTTCTTCAGCCTAAATGCATTGCGAAGTAACAGAACCACTCGTCTTCATTTTCCTTCGAAAGGCTTAGAAGAACAAGGAGGTCAGGGGAGGATAATGTCACGGAAAGGTTGCCAAGTCCCTGCACACACCGGTGAACAGACGGAGGTGGCAAAACAAACTCTGGTATCAAAGAATGAAAGTTGGTTTCGAAGATTTTCCCTCGATTTTCACTTTACAAAGTCAAGCGAAGCGATTTGGAAAAGTAAAGGAAGGCTGAGATTTCCATATTCTGGAGGTAACAAAAGTCGTCATCAACTTCATTTCTAAACTTTATTAATAATAATATAAAAATAAATTGAGAAGGGGGATGCCTTCCCGAGACTGATCCCAAAAAACAAGCCAAATTCTTCGTATCAACAATCTAAAACATGTTAAATATGCGCCGAAGTTTCTTCGGCGCAATCGAGTTTTCTGCACAGCGTATAATGCTGTACGAAACTCAGCCATGGTCTGGTGGTGGCCGCAGCCAAGGTCCATGAAACTCAGCCACTGTCCGGCGGTGGCCGTGTTGTTTGTACCTATAGCGGTGCCAGAAGTACGATCATGGCTAACTTTAACCTTAAATAAAAATAAAAACTACTGAGGCTATAGGACTGCCATTTGTTATGTTTGATGATTGGTGGGTGGATGATCAGCATACCAATTTGCAGCCCGCTAGCCTCAGCAGTTTTTAAGATCTGAGGGCGGACAGACAAAGTGAGGACAGACAAAGCCGTCACAGTATTTTTTTTTTTTGCAGAAAACTAAAATGAGTGTGTCTGTGTATACGAGAGAGAGAGAGAGAGAGAGAGAGAGAGAGAGAGAGAGAGAGAGAGTAATACAACCAATCACAATCTTTTATAAGAAGTTAGCGAGGGAGTTTGAAACGGAGCACGTTTAATCACCTGAAAGACTACAACAGACGATGTGGTCATTTAGGTGCCGATATTCGTTGAATGACAGATAAAGGATGAGAATACAATATTAATGAAGGAATCCACAAAAACACTTGAAAAGCAAAAAATAACAGAAATGTTTGGGGACTTATTGTTCTCCAATTACAGAAAATATCGTAAACCTTATGCTTTGCTCCTCTATTCTTCTATAACTTCCTCTGCAATTTGCACATGGCGGATCGTGCCTGAAAATCTTACAGAGGACAGGAATGGCACTACTATTAATTTGTGAAAAAAAAATGAATGAAAATTAATTTCCTTCTCCGTTCTTTATCTGTACCATATTCTTGAAATGTAGACTGAGTGTTATAAAATTTTGAATGTTTATTCTCATCGTTATCACTTTCCTTAATGTTTCATGGAATCTCACTCGAGACAAAGGTGCCAGTCTAGTAAAACTTTACGAAAAATCCACCAGATTAGTCTCCCACGGTATTTCTTTGTTAATTTTCACTTTTGGTGCTCCATTTATTTACACTTACGCCCACAGACGTTTCAGCTATAAACTCAGTTATCATCAGGGTAACTTTACACAGAAACTACATTGCATAAACAATGGCCGTGCAACCTGCGAGCAAACATTTTAAAGTAAGAACAAAAGCAGAAATTACCAAAGAAATATCATTAAAGTCTGATCTGAGATATTTTCTATGAAATTTATACACACACACACACACACACACATACACACACACACAGATATATATATATATATATATATATATATATATATATATATATATATATATATATATATATATATATATATATAAGGTGAGAATAAATAAGCAAAAACTCGAATATGTTCTCCAGTTAACAGATCTCTAAAAGAGTAAAGGTACAAACACGCTGATTTCAGCCACAATAATTTTGACGTTACTGTACAGCTAACAGTAGGTTCTATTACTATATATTCACATCTTTTTTCAGCCGAAAATGAAGTGGTGTTTGTAATTCGGGTCTCTGGAGTTACTTCCTATTACTTTATACAGTCAAGACCATTCCGAATCTTTCCGTCTCACAAGCAATATTTTAGAGCTTTAGGCCCTACCAAATGGCTGAATTTATTCAGTTTTTAGTTTTCTGTAAAAGAAAACTATTGTGCCGGCTTTGTCTGTCCGTCCGCACTTTTCTGTCCGCCCTCAGATCTTAAAAACTACTGAGGGTAGAGGGCTGAAAATTGGAATGCTGATCATCCACCCTCCAGTCATCAAACATACCAAATTGCAGTCTTCAAGCCTCAGTAGTTTTCATTCTATTTAAGGTTAAAGTTAGCCATAAGCGTGCGTCTGGCATCGATATAGGACAGGCCACCTACGGGCCGTGGTTAAAGTTTCATGGATCGTGCCTCAGAAACTTCGGCGCATTTTTTACTTGTTTATTAGTACTTCCTATAAGGGCTGCTTAAGAAGGTAAAGAAAATTTAATGCCATCATTTTTATCTCCACGTTTAAAGCTACATCAATATTTCCTGTATACCTTTTCTACAACCCATATTATTATTATTATTATTATTATTATTATTATTATTATTATTATTATTATTATTTGTTAAGTCCTTGCGTTCAGATATCAGTCCAAAATAAGACATTAAATTACTCATGAAGCATTCACATAAAATACCACGTGTGAAAAAAGGTTAGTGATGAGAATTGGGAAAAAAAATAATAAAAATCAGTGAATTATTGATTAATACAGAAATCTAGAACACCACAATGCGGAGTGAAAGGTTTTCCAATGCAACCAATGTTTAGTGATTTGCTTCTTCTAGTTATCATCAACAAAATCTCCATAAAAAATAAATGATTATGGTCTATTTATATGAAACATCAACCCTATATGAACTGCCATATTTTTATAATAGGCAGACTTACGGATATTTTCAAGTTTAACAGATTTATTCTTCAAACAAATACCTGTCCTTAATTAGTTCAGCAGACAACCTTTTTATCGAACTGTAAAAACGGAAATGGTAACTAACACCTGTTATTAATGCTGAGACTCAGAGACCGGTTATATAATATATTGTTTATACGCACTAGAAAGCCTTTCTCTCCGTATAGTGGTGTTCTACATTTCTTAATTAATTACTGTTTCACTGTTTTTTATTGTTTTTTGTTTGGCCAATTATCATCTCTAATTTTTTTATTTTAAGGGTTTGGTATTTTATGTGAATGCTTGCTCAGTAATTTAATGTCTTAATTTTGGATTGTTTCATCTGAATGTAAGCACTTGACAAATAATAATCATAATAATAATAATAATAACAATAATAATAATAATAATAATAATAATAATATGGGTTGTAGAAAAGGTATGCAGATGTAATTTTCACAGTGGAGATCAAACCTGTGGCATTAAATTTTCTCTAGATTTCTTGAGCAAGTAATTATTAAAACTAAGAAAATTCAGCCATTAGGCAAAGCCCAAAGCTCTAAAATATTGCTTGTGAGACACACATGTATGTATGTATGTATGAATAACCAACACGTAAAAAGAAAGATGAAAGTATATGCAACAGCAGGTAATTACTTAAACTGCAGCCAGGTAAAATTAAAAAGTGAGAATTGCTACTCTAGACACTGTAAGTGTCAATAACATGTCCAGGAAGGCTTCTCCCCAACCTGAGCCAGCCAGTTCGTGAGGCGCAGAAAATCTAACTCGGATTTAATTAGTTCTCTCGGATGAAAAAGGAAGCCTGACGATGTGCCGAAGATGATAGGGGCGCTGACGAGAATCCGCTCTCTCTCCCTCTCTCTCTACTTCCATGCTCGGGCCATCAAAGCATCCTCACGTCCTAAAATCTCTCTCTCCTTCTCTTTTTCCCTTTCTCTTTCTGAGTCAATAACAAGACAATACGAAAGGTAATGCTGAAAGATACATTGCATGTGGGCTAAAACGAATTACAACAATAAAATTATCAACTTCCTCCCTGACTGTCTAATCATGTGTCCTGACATAAAAAAACAAAATAGTCCCATGACCCACTACCCCCCTGAAGCTGTTGATTTCAGAATCAGCTCTTCTGCTTTAACTCGCTGGTTGACAACACAGCCAAAACTACAAACAATCACGCCACTAGGCACTGAACCATCGTCCTAAAGCAGACACAAGATGAGAGGGATCGAGAGGGGAGAGGGGTTAAGAAATAAAAAGCCTTTCTTGTTTGTGCAACTTATCACGCAAGAGTAATCGTATCTAGGCAGCATCCCTTCACCTCAAGATCAGGGCTAGACAGGAGTTGGGGGTTTAATATTCGAGACTGAAGTTGGACAAAAATATAATATATATATATATATATATATATATATATATATATATATATATATATATATATATATATATATATATATATATATATATATATATAATATATATATATATGCTTTTTTTAACAAGTTTGTTTCGGGGCATGAGGTTACTGTCCCCACAACTTTCTCCCCTATCTCTTTGACAAGAAATCGTCTGGTAACTAGTTCTCTGCTTAGGTTAACAGAAGCACAATAGGTATTTCAGGAAACTCCCAATTCGTTTCAACGTCTCCCCCCCCCCCTCCCCAAAACCAACCCCCACACGCACATATATATTTGTATATATATTATATATATGCATATAAATATGTATATATATACACATATAATGTATATATATATATATATATATATATATATATATATATATATATATATATATATATATATATATATATATATATTATATATATAATCCTTGATTTCAGCTCATATATAACACGTACACTATCAAATAAGTGAATAAGTTGCGAAGACAGTTATAAAAAAGAAGGAACTACTAACAATTAAGCCACACATATGTATATATATGTATATATATTTGTATATATATATATATATATATATATATATATATATATATATATATATATATATATATGTTCATATATGTATATAAACACATATATAATGTATATATATATATATATATATATATATATATATATATATTATGTATATGTATATAATCCTTGATTTCAGCTCATATATAACACATACACTATCAAATAAGTGAATAAATTGCGAAGACAGTTATAAAAAAAGAAGGAACGACCCGATAATATGCTGACCAGTACTAAGAACGACTCGCGTGTGAAAAAGCTGAAATAAAAATAAATGTTAAAATAAAAGATGAAGGAATGCTAAAGAGACAAAGAAGAGAAACAGAAAATACCAATGGCCATTCAAGTCGCAGAACAAAGAGGATCCGAAGCAAGAATTTCGCGGGAGGAGAGGCAGAGGAGGATAAAATAAAATAATTAAAAACGAGCGCAACAGGGGAAGGAGCAGCAGTGGAAAAGGGAATGGAAGGAAAAGTAGGTAAACCATAGAGGGTATATATCTGGAGGAGGAAAAATAGGTAGGCCATAGATGATATATTTGGAGGTGCCATCTCTATACCTGTGCTAAGTAGTCCGGTGGTCTTCCACCAGGGCTGCGCTGCAGAGCCTTGCGGCCATCTTTAAAGGTCTGGTAACCGCGCAAATTGAACAGGGGCTTAGTGTGATTGTGAATTTTTCTATCTTAATGAGTAAGTGTTTAGTGAGTGTTCAAGGTTTATTTAATGTTTAGTAAGTGTTTAGTGAATGTTTATGAGTAAGCATTTAGTGAATGTTTAGTGTTTAGGGTTTGGTGAATGTTTAGTGAATGTTAGTGAATATTTAGTGTGTAAGTATTCAGTGAATGTTGATGTGTTTAGGGTTTAGTGAATGTGAATGCTTAGTGTATCAGTGTCTAGTGAGTGTTTAGGGTTTAGGGAGTGTTTACTGTGTAAGTATTCAGTGAATGTTCAATGAGCATTTAGGGTTTAGTGAATGTTTAGTTTGCAAGTGTTTAGTGAGTGTTTAGGGTTTTGTGAATGTTTAGTGTGTAATTATTCAGTAAATGTTTAGTGTGTAAGTATTCAGAGAATGTTTAGTGAGTGTTTAAGGTTTAGTGAATGTTTAGTGTGTAAGTGTTTAGTGAGTGTTTAGGGTTTAGTGAATGTTTTATGTAAGTATTCAGTGAATGTTTAGTGAGTGTTTAAGGTTTAATGAATGTTTTGTGAATACTAGTATTTAGTGAATGTTTAGTGTGTGTTTAGTGAGTGTTTACTGAGTGATTAGTGAATGTTCAGTGACTGTTCAATGTGTTTAATGAGTGTTTAAGGGTTTAATGAGCATTTAGGGTTGAATGAGTATTTAGTGTTTAATGAGTGTTTAGCGTTTAGTGAGTGTTTAGTGTATAGTGAATGCTAAGTGAATGTTTAGTGAGTGTTTAGTGTATAGTGAGTACTTAGTGAATGTTTAGTACATAGTGAGTGCTTAGTGAATGTTTAGTGAGTATTAACTGTTTAATAAATGTTTAGGATTAAATGAGTGTTTAGTGAATATTTCCTGATTGTTAGGGAACAGTGAGTATTTAGTGAGTGTTTAGTGTTTTATGAGTGTTTAGTGTATAACGAGTACCTAGTGAGTGTTTAGTGCTATTGAGTGTTTGTGTATAGTAAGTGTGAGTGGCTAGTGAGTGTGAGTGTATGGTAATTTTGTGTGTTTAGCGAGTGTGAGTGCTTAGTGGGTGTAACTGTATAGTGAGTGTTAGTGTTAAGCGATTGCACATTAGTGTTTAGTTAGTGTTTAGTGACTGTATGCAAAGAAAGTCCTGTAATTTACAAGAACCATTTACGCCAGACATGGCTTAGATCCAAGAGCAGATGCTTAGGCCTTGACAACAATGGCTGGAGTGCTTAGGCCAACCTGTTTTTGTAAAGTACTTTTTCTCCGTGAAACTGGGTCAAGTAATAATAATAATAATAATAATAATAATAATAATAATAATAATAATAATAATAATGGTAAAAAGGATAAAAATAATAACAGTAAAATTAATAATAATAATAAAGTATGGTACTATGAGCTGGACCGAGACCTTTCAATATGGCCGCCCGAGGTCACACGCTCGGCAGGGAGATCGCCACTCCATGTCACTGACGTTTTATGAGGGAGACAGAGGAAGTCGTGGAACAAAACAAAATCCAAAAACTGTCCTACAGTAAGTGGAACGGCTACTTTCCCTTTCTTTTCTCCATTTTTAGAGGGAGAGAGAATGTTTGTGCTTAAGAAATTTAATAAAATCTACTGTCAACAATGATATAAAATCTATCTCATTCATTTTATAAAACTCGCAATATGAGGCATTTATATTTCACGCACTCTTTCCACGGCCATCATTAATTCTGTGCAGAAAATACCGCATACTTACTTATTCACAACGTAACATGATTGCCCAATATGACAAAATGTTATACATCAATTTTAAACGGACTTTCATAAACGCCTTAGCTGAAGAGGGCTTACATTTTTACTGAGAATTACAGCACTATTCTTATATTGCTGCAACTGAGTACTGTTTACCAACTTTTATCATTATCGTCAATTATATTTAATTCTGTTTGTGCATACCTTCCCATGAAAATTAAATAGCAAAGACATACGAAAACGAATGGTTACAAGTGAACTATGAACTGCAAGTACAAGTTCGAGAGAAAACGAAATTGAACAAATGAAAACAATGACGTCGCCAAAAGCACCCAAGACTACTAATCTCCGCTTGGGCGGGTGGGTATCGTTCTCAGCTAGCACTCTGCTGGTCCCGCGTTCGATTCTCCGACCGGCCAATGAAGAATTAGAGGAATTTATTTCTGGTGATAGAAATTCATTTCTCGTTATAGTGTGGTTCGGATTCCACAATAAGCTGTAGGTCCCGTTGCTAGGTAACCAATTGGTTCTTAGCCACGTAAAATAAGTCTAATCCTTCGGGCCAGCCCTAGGAGAGCTGTTAATCAGCTCAGTGGTCGGGTAAAACTAAGGTATGCTTAACTTTTTTTCCACCATTGCCGGCCTCTGTGAACGCATTTTTTTTTCTTGTATACAGCGTATCTTCCATATACGGTTGTCTCGATAAGCAGGAAGTATTTCGCAGCCTCTTTTATGCGTCCTTGGCAAAGGTAAATATTAGATTTGATAACTCAATATACGGTATGGTTAAATTTGTTCAGCATTTCATACTGAAACAAATGCAATAATCACGTCAGCAAATCGTGAAAGCCTCTTCGGTGTCCACCAGAGGTAAATTATCCAGAGTGGTTCACAAAACTAATATTTTCGCGAAGGTTAATCTAAATCCGATCATTACTTCACTAGCATTTTGTAAACCTTCACACACACACACACACACGCGCGCGCGCGCGCGCGCGCGCATGACCTTCCAACTATGCTGAGAATTGTAAACAGACGGATAACAAACAAACACTAACCACTAAAACAAAACAATTCTACCTTTTAAAAATGGAAATACTATTCAAGATCATAAAATACAATCAGAAAACGGATTTCCCAAGTAATTTAAGCGAAATCTACGTAAGAGATCACTCATCGAAAGAAATCACCAAATAATGAATCAACTTCAACGATACAGTACAATACAGCAATTGCTATTTCAATTTGACAAAATAAAGATATGCTAGTGGCAAAAAAATAAATCATACAAAACAATAAAATAAGGCTAACTGCAGATGCAAGAGAGCCAGCCTTGTTACAATGAACCAGTGTTTTACTTAAGCTGTAATTACGAAGTTTGAAGCATTTACAAGAACGGTTCCACTGCTTCACTGTTTCATGAAGAATCAATTTTCATTTCTTTCTGTTACACACACGAATGCCGTTGTCTTTACGCTCATCAAAGGAGATCCACAAAAGAAGGCTTCTTTCTGTTGTTTACACATTGCCCAGTCTTTTTTTTTTTTTTTTTTCAAAATAAGAAGACAGTTTATATCTCCTGTAGAAATACAGCTTTTAATAGAAATTCAACTAGCTCTCCTATTATCGCAAAGGACGTCTGGTTTCATAACGCTTAAAGAATGCTCTTCTTTTTCTCTATTTCTTGAGGAGTATTTTTTTCCCATGAAAGACGTTTCTTTCTCTCTCTAACAGGGTCTCTTTAATATATTTCTTGACGGCAGGCTAGTTTAATCTATTTGTTAGAAAGGTCTTTGTAATCAACCGGAGCGTACCGTATGTGTTTTAGGAAAGTCTCTTTAATATAATCCCACTTGCTCTATGAGTAAAGCTTTTTCCTCTTTTTGGAAGTTGGCCGAATTCTTTTTTAATGTCGCATATAGGAGAAGGGGATGCTTAATTGCACTTGATTAAAACTCTCAACGCAATTACCTCATTTTTCTCCTACTACTTAGGGCTACTTATAAGCCTATTTTTGTTGCAAGGAATCACTAAATTACGATGAGATAACATTACATTTTGCACTCCCTTTCACAAAGCCCTTTAATAAACATAAAATAACAATAAAGTAGAATAAGTAATTACTGCGTCCTACCCTAAGCTAAGGCGGCCATTACTCATACAAAGTGGGGTCTTCATCCCCTTTTTGGGTCCTTGGCTAAAGAATAATGACTGCTGTGCTTTAATGCAGGGGAGGGATGTTGGGAAGGGTGAGGGCCAGGTGAGATTAATAGCTGAGCTTAGGTTACGCAAGGTTAGGTTATATATTATCGAGTTGTTCAATCCAGATGACAAAGGCTACGGCCGGCATCATTCCCACAGATTATTCGGGCACTGTTTCCTACCCATCTCTGCCAGGATTTGGAATCCTCTGCATGCCTCTGGTTTTCCTGGTTCATAATTCAAGAGGCCGAACTATCATTTCTTTCTGAGATAGGTCCCCCTTTTATTTATTCCTCCATTTGTTTTTCACTATCAGATCTGGACTACATAACAGCATAAAAATGCCGTCTCATCTTCCTCTTATATGTATATATATATATATATATATATATATATATATATATATATATATATATATATATATATATATATATATATATATATATATACATATATATATATATATATATATACATATATATATATATATGTATATATATATTATATATATATGTATATATATATATATATGTATATATATATATATATATACATATATATATATATATATATATATATATATATATATATATATATATATATATATATATATATATATATGCACACACACACACACACACACACATATATATATATATATATATATATATATATATATATATATATATATATATATATATATATAATAGCGAAAATCTCTCCGGAGTCACAATAACGTTGGGAGAAACTTTCAAAGTTTCTCAAAAGGAAAGTTTTTACCAATATCAGTCTCGGCTTTATTCATCACACTGTTCCCTTTAAGGGTTACCCTTTAAACTTTTAGCAAGAATGGCTGATTCCGTAAACCAGCGTAAGAACAGCAATAGAATTTGAAGCTGAAAGAACGATATTTCTTCAGATCCACTAGGGAAAAAATGCATCTGATAGCGTAAAGTAAAGCGTCAAAACATTTCTGACATTAAATACTTTCATTCATTATATTTAATAAATAAATTCCAAAAACAGCCTCAACTACAAATAGAGCAAACAGAAATTAAATACTTATAAAACAAATGCTGAGTAAATTCAGCGTTGAAAGCCAGCTGCAGCTTCCAGCTAGGCTACTGCTTGTTGATGAGCATCGATTCGAACAAGAGATGACTCAGACATCTAAGGACAGAATTGAACAAAACTAGTGACCAATTTCCTGCACTTCACTCTGTTATCTTAAACACTGTCACTGTGATCACAACGATGCTTCAATAACAAACAAACAAAAAATATAGAATGGTCTCTTTCTACCAAGTCTAAGAATGGAATAAAAGTATGAGAGTGGAAATGCTTAAGGAGAGGGTGCACTATCAGCAGTTTTTTACTCTCTCTCTCTCTCTCTCTCTCTCTCTCTCTCTCTCTCTCTCTCTCTCTCTCTCATATATATAGCCCCTTTCGCACAAATGTTTTTCTCTGCTCCTGCGACATAGTCTTGGATCCGGATTTTCTTCAAACACAACTCGCTTCGGCACCAGTGTTTTCTTCTCCTTTGGCCCGGATACCCTTTGGTCCTGAGGCTCCTTATTTAATACGCTGTTTACTTGTTTCTTATTCCCTTGTTTTTGCCATTTTCGTTATTCACGGTTATTCCAAAGAAGAGGAAGTGGGTTTTACCCCATCTCACTTTTGGCGTGTTTATCGTTTTGTTAACGGCTTCATAGATTACCATACATTACTTTTCGTGTCCAATTGTTTGTATATCACGATGCACGACTAAAGTGAAAGACGATCATGTTAATGGACCAACTAACAAATTTCTGTACGTCAACTTGAACCTAAAAAAAGTTGCACGACGAGTAATGCCATCACACTATGCCTGATTAAAGGGAATTGTGAACAACAAAGAACGTCCTACATAATTTACATCATAATCTATCTTCTTATTTCAAAAGGCCTTTTGTGATGACAGGTTCCAATTTTATAATTCATAAAAGCTTTACATATCTGACTTTTGGCTCTTATTTAGATTTCACTTTTGCCTTACAGGAGAATGGAATTGAATAACAAAGCCATCACACATCTGGTGTGATTCAAAACGTAATAACGCACCCACTTCCTCAATAAAAAACGACTTATTACTCACAATATGAACATTATCTTCTGGAATATGCCTAGGTAGTGTCTGCTTATATAGAATAGTACCAACATGTGGAAACAAGAAAAAAACTATGAATGCAACTGGTAACTAAGAAATAGATGCGATTAAAACGCTCAAAATGCAACAAATTTGGCCTGCAGCAAGGGTAAAGCAGCTAAGGCGAAGGCAAAGGTTGAAGAACTAACGATACTGCACTGGGAAAAATAAAATTAATAATAATAATACACACGTTCAAATATTTCGTAACGCTACGCTGGTTTACTCAAGCATGTAATCTTCGTCGAACACCATTTGTTGAGTTTGCTTTACATTGAATTAACGCTAAATCTTGTTCAATTTTCTTAAGAGTTAAGTAGCCCTACTTCTGGTTTACAATTTATATTGCCTTGCAAACAACACACATTGTCCGAAGACCCCCAGACTTCCAAACAAACACAAACAAAAGTTTAATAAAACAAATATATACATTGCTGAACCCAGTAAAGGTGAAAATTCATTCCTTATAGAAACGCAGCCAATAAAAAGCATTATGAGACCATGAAGCAAAGGCATTAGGGGAATTAAATCCCATAAAGCGTCAGAATAAACATCAGCCATAGAGGGTCAGAATCAATGTTTGTCCATTACTGGAGTCTTTACCAAATGGAGCGTTCTTTCTGGGTAAGTCACAGATAGTTTTTGAGTGCGTATATCCTCAAGACTACGCATACCTTTCATTTATTCCTATTGTAGGGTACCATTCTCCCATAACAGCACTGTTCTGAATACTGACTACCTCCATATAACTATTTTTACGAGGATGGAAAATACTACATCCATACAAGTAGCTCAGATCGACAGTAAGCATTTTTCATACAGAAATATCTCGTGTCTGACCACTTCCAGATAACATGGCCACCTCTACTATAAACAACAAGCATAACTAAACCACGGTCTGAAAGACGTTTTTACTGAACCACGCAACTAACAAATTAACTAGACATAACCCGCTGGTTTTACTAGACCATTTTCCTAATGCTGTTTTCACATTAATGACCTTTTTATTAATACTCGTTATTATATAACGATCATTTCTGGGCATCTAATCTATAATAGTCAAAGAAACGTCAGATTACTCATTTCCAGGTTCATCGATGGTTTTCATGAACCTTCATTCATCTAACAAGGAAAAAACTATTAGATACAATTTAAAAAACTCGTTGCTCTGTACAGACTGTTATGTACAGACAAGATATTTCGTGAACTGGCTTTCCAAGTCAACTCATAACCACCATTAATATGATGACGTCTTCGCGATGTCAGCTTAGGAGACAGTAAAACGTTTCCCCTCGGTGATAATGCTCGTAGCTTCAAAAACAACAATAATAACTCTGTTTCCTCAACAATCATCTTCAAACACATCCATCACCATCGCAGTCTCAATCAAGACGGTATGGCGGAAATTGCATTTTTTGAAAGCGCTTACTTTTTACTTTTAGAAAAGTAAAAGTTTGGGCCCTTCAAGTCAGTCAGTTTCTCTCTCTCTCTCTCTCTCTCTCTCTCTCTCTCTCTCTCTCTCTCTCTCTCTCTCTCTCAGTGGAAGGATATTTCTGATAGGTATATTTATTACGAAAAGACCTTTCTGGAGACAAGGAGAGACAGAGAGCAAAAAAAAAAAAAAGTTTAAAACGAAAGAAAACTTTCTGGTTGGTTGGACAAGTTGAATCAAAAGTTTCTTAGACAAGTGGCTAGCCTTAAAAAGACTCACAGACATTGCCGGTTTTTTCTTTCCAGTCCTCTCCTCTTTCAGAACATCTCTTTTACTCGACAAGTCGGTAACTCCTTAAGATTCAGATATAAGATTCATGTGGAGCATTGCGTAACCAGCAAACATTTCTTTCTTTGCTAATTTCTTTTTCCACCTAAATTACGGCAAATACCACATAGCTTTTAAAGATTTGTGCAGTACCTAATGGAATTTCCTTTTTCTCTTCTTTACCATTTAAATAAAGCTTTCAACTGCCACTGGAGAGGTTAATGAATTTGGCAAGAGATCATAGAAAGGCTGCAGCTGCCAGCGTATAATAAACCACTTAGCGAATACTTAAAAAGAATATTACGGGGCTGTAAACGGGTACTTGCGGTTAATAAAGCCTAACGTATATGAGTCCAGTACCAATTAATGAAGGGAAATTTGGTCGCTATATGAGCGCTGACATTAAGATCTGAGACTCTCTCTCTCTCTCTCTCTCTCTCTCTCTCTCTCTCTCTCTCTCTCTCTCTCTCTCTCTCTCTCTCGTTAAATAATCATTTTAGTTCAAGGAAACTATTCTCTCTCGCTTGGTCTGAATAATCATACCAAGATAAGGGAATCTATTTTCTTTCTCTCTGTCTCTCTCTCTCTCTCTCTCTCTCTCTCTCTCTCTCTCTCTCTCTCTCTCTCTCTCTCTCTCTCTCTCTCTGATTAAATAATCATATTAGTTCAAGGAAACTATTCTCACTCGATTGGTCAGAATAATCTTACCAAGATAAGGAAATCTATTCTCTCTCTCTCTCTCTCTCTCTCTCTCTCTCTCTCTCTCTCTCTCTCTCTCTCTCTCTCTCTCTCTCTCTCTCTCTCTCTCTGCATAATAATGGAGAAAAAAAATTAAGGATCGAGACTCATAGAAGAAAGTTCTAAGAACCTGAGGGACCTTTATTGGATCCTTGCAGGCCCTTCTCTACGCAAAGTTTGCTAGGTAAAGCGTCTTATGATTATCACCTGATTTTGTGGCTAGCAATGTACACTGATGTTTACTATAGATACAGTCCACCTTACTATAATCAGCAGTTACAGTCGACGTTACTAAAACAGTCCATGAAAATCAGTATTGCCCAAAAAACATCTATTAACAACAGTAAAAACTTTAAAACAATTTTAAATATTGCCCACCAGGATACTGTACATTTCGTCCACAAACAGACCCTAACATTAACCTGCGAATTATTTTCATTGTCCAAATGTGGCTTTTATCAATATTGCTAATAAAAACGCCAGTGACCTGTGTTATATATATATATATATATATATATATATATATATATATATATATATATATATATATATATATATATATATATATATATATAAAATCTTCACCAGCAAAATTATTAGAAAATGGCCAAGGCCCTCATACAGTCTGTCTAGAGATGGCTTTTACGGATATGAGTTCCGACAGAAGTTTTATCAATACTGTCCTCGACGTCAACTTTTCGAGTCATTAACAGGAAGCTTTTATGCTGCAACTTCTCCTCAACGATGTATCTTTATAACAGAATGAATGGTTCATCAACACCATTCTTGTATTTAATAGATTGGAAATAAAATGACAAACCATGGTTATTTCAGCTACTGTTGTTAACATTTCTACCTTCAGTGCATTTAGATCAGAGAGCTCCTTTTCTTATTCAAATGTTATTAGTGCTTCTTCAGTGGAACTTTAAATTTCCACATCCATCATAACCTTGTTAAACATTCCCCTTATACCAGCCATTCACAAGAATATAAAGATTTCAGCTGTGTGACACAAACTCAAGACAGGTAGGAGAAAGTATTGACTCGGTTAGCCGAAATTTAATATTTTCATTATTATTCACACTGAGCACAAATACTTATGGAACAAGCCGAAATGCAGCAAACAGGAACAACAATAAACTACCCATAAGTAAAAAATGAAAAATAAGAACTACAATTAAATATATCTGATACTCTCAAAAAGGTATATATATAGATCGATGACATGAATAAATGAAATGAATGAAACTACAAGGCATTAATAACAATTTTTCAAAAATTTAAACTAAATGTAAGTAATGAATGAATGAATACATAAAGAAAGTAACAAATAATTTTCCTCAAACCCTGAGTCACTAACTTAATCTCTAACCCAAGGCCGTCAGAGGATATAACAGCCCAAGGTTTGAAAATACAATTATATATCACCAGCCGGCGTAAAGGTAATGCCGCGTGACACCTGGGAGATCCCACAGATACAGATGGCACCAAAGGTACCCCGATCAATTAAGCAAAGGATAAAATTACAAGGTGCTCCTCATACTCATTCTATGTAATATTAAACTGAGACAACCCTATATACGAATGGATACTATACCAACCGGGAATCATGACAGCTACTTGGGCAGCTTGTAGTGAACACAGTGTTCATACTAGCCTACTGAAGCAACTTCTGGGAAATTCAAAGGTTTAGAATTCGTCCAAAGCGGAAACAACTTCCGACTGGCGACTTAGAAAACATGGGTAAACGACAACGGTTTTCTTGAGCGTAGGCTGACAAGAAAGGCAGACGAATATCCAAGGGATCCACATCGAATGGGACAATATATGAAAGGGAGATTTATTTTTTATAAATGAGCATATTAATAAATCATCTCTCAAAAGAAGAACAAGAGATATTTCATGTGAGTAAACATCACAAATTAATATATATATTATATATATTTCAGAAAAGATGGCCGCTAAAGTTTTAAAGGACACATATATGCATTTCATAGCTTCAATGCTTTAAGATGTGATGAAAGAATTTATGGAGTCAGATGGAAGTAGGTCGAGAGACTCGAGGTAAAATCTTTGTGTTCAACAAATAGTTTGATTCCTCAGCAATATTGCCGGTCAGGTGATCTTCCGAAGTGTTATGTATATTCGTGAGTACGTGCGTTAATTTGATCTAGATTGTGCCAAAATCTGCCCTAAAAGTGAGTTTGATCGTTCATTAACGTGATAGAACTGCAGTTGTCTAGACGTAGCTTTGGAGAGGATCCAGGCTTAAATCGGCAGATAAGGTAGAGTTTGAAATTTCTGTTTTTATGGGAGAAAATTGAACTTGTGATTTTTTACCATGATTTTCTAATCATTATGAACTTTTGAACTGGTTGTGGGAGATTTAATATGAATATTCATACCTCTTTTATATTATTATTTTGTCATGTTACGTTTGCCATATCTTGGCTATGCATTTTACACTTTCCATTATTGTGTTTTGCATTTCATGTGTTTTTGGGAGTTTTCTATCATGTTTGATTCTTCCGACAGATGTCTGTGGACAGATGTCGGTGGACAGTGTGGACTGTTTCGAATAACATGTGGTAGACTGCTTTTGACATGACTAGTTATTGATTTGGGGAGTATGTGTTAGTTTGGATATTTTCAGGCTATTAGCCATAGTGAGACTTCTTTAATCAGAAGTGTTTTACAGTTCAGAGTTTAGTTATCTAACTCGATAATTCATTTATTATGCATTTTAATCTTTGCTTTGTTTTGTTCATTTCTTGTTGGGTTATTTGAATAATAAACCTATTTTTGTAGAAACTATTGCGTTTCTTTAAATGGTCCATTTAATCGATTTGGTGAGAATGAGTGCGATTCGGGTGGGTGAACTTCGGAAAACGATGAGAGAGAGAGAGAGGCGATACACAGAGAGAGAGAGAGAGAGGTGATACACGGTGAGAGAGAGAGAGAGAGAGAGAGAGAGAGAGAGAGAGAGAGAGAGAGAGAGAGAGAGAGAAAGAGGAGAAAAATAGATGTAAGTGTTGCCGTGAACGAACGTTCATACGCCTCCGTTTCATGAATAAAGGTCGTTGGAGCACGTTACGTACACCTTCAAAAAGGTGTTAATTCTGTCCTCGTTACAGAATTAAATGGTGGCAGCCGTGTCTGAATGAAATGGCGGCAGCGGGTGTCTTTTGATTTTAAATGGTGGCAGCATGATTTTAGTGTCTTTAATGATGGCGAAAGAGGGAGATTGCTAATAGACTAATTGGTAACGTTGATGCCCAAGGCATAGGCGACTTCACCTAAGAGCTAAGGCGACGGGTCAGTGTTGAATGACTGAGTAGGTCGTGATTACGTGTGAAATACGGGGAACCTTTCCTTTTTTTTCCGTTTCTATTCGAGTACTGGGAGTGGGGAGTTGTGAAATAGATCTGGATGATCTCTAGAGCAATTTAGGGGTTAACAAAATACCCATATAAGTGTGAATAGTGGCGATTGTGAGTTAATTACGCAAAGTGATGATTCAACTAGAAACGCGCTGGGTGTCTTTTTTGCTTCGCTGTCGAGTAGGTGACGTCACAGGTTAGCAAGTTGAGAGATAGGTACTTCGTTTTCTGTTTCAAAATTGGTAAGTACCCCATTCTCGTAAGTTGCGCAGAACGCCGTTTTCTATTCTTCTTTTAGAGGGGGTAACTTGTGCCTTTCTCTAGTGTTCTTTTTGGTTTCTCTTTTTATGTTGTTACGCTCAGGGCGTGTGATTACTCACAAAATGCCGGACGATGCAGCAAGCACATCCCAATCAATTGTGGTGCATAAAGTGACGAACATTAGCGCGGGAATTACAAATTTTAAAGGGCTAGTTGACGGAAAGCTAACCCAAAATATAGAAACTTTCATTGAGTCAGTGAACAATTATCTGAATTCCAAGAAAATTACGAATGGCGCTGAAGCTTTAACAGAGGCTAAATCATTTTTGGATTTAGATAAAGGAGATATTGGGAAACGAGCACGCAGTTTCGGGTTCAAAAGGTGCAAAACTTGGAATGAACTGCAGAAATTTCTACGAGCTACTTATGGCGGAGTTCAACGTGAATGCGCAGTTCGGAATTTGCGAGAGTTTCTCAAAATAAAGAAGGGCAATGATTCACTAGTCACATACAGTGCGAATTTATTTGATGCAGTAGTTGAGTTAAAGAAATCTATAATAGGCTCTCCATGGGTAACTGGAAATAATATCTCCTTAGATAATTTTGAAAGATTGTTACACTTTGCTTGCCTTTTAACGTCGGTCCCAGATGTAATTGTAGATAGTTTTGATAAGAGAATTGATCAGGATACAGATGAATCCTTTTTGTTTGCACAGATTAACAAAAATCTAGCAAAATGCCCGACACTGGACAGTAGTTTTGTACAGGGAGGTGCAAAGATGTCAGCTGCGGTTTCCAAACCACAGAATAATGATAGTCGCTCGCATTCGGGAAATGATGCAACAGCGAAGACATGTGCACGAGTAGAATCGAAGAAAATTCCAGAGAGATCAGTCACAACGGTACGTTGTTTTAATTGTGATAAAATAGGCCATAGTAAGTCAAATTGCAGAGTGAGATATTGTTCAGTTTGCAAATCTTCAGATCATGGATGGAGATTTTGCCCAGCCACAAAGAGTAGAGATTGTTCAGGGAAGTCACGGGGAGGTTTTTCTAGATATGACAGGAGAATTCCACATGATGCAAGTTCTAGATACACAAAGGAACAGCAGAATTTTCACAAGATAAGTTCGAAAACAGACACAGGATAATGACTAATCAGGTTGTAGAGTCACTAGAACCTAGGCCGATTGTACGTGGATTCTCTAATGGCAATGAAATTTCTATTTTCATTGATTCTGGTAGCTCAGTTAACTTAGTAAATGCTGACCTCTTTCACTCGAGGTTTCCAGAGTGCAAATTAGTCCCTTCTAGTGAGACAGTGTGTGATGTACAAGCGAGGAAACTGAATATTTTAGGTTCGTCATTTCTTACGCTTTGTATCGGTGGAAAGACAATAGTAGAATCATTTTTGGTCATAGAAGGATTAGCCTTAGGTGAAATGGTTTTGCTAGGACACCCTTCTTGTATGCGACATAACATCAACATTCTTACGGGAGTTCAGGGGATTACAATAGGTGAGTCGGGTTGTTTTGTTCCATATATACACAGGAAAGAAACTTGTGAGAAACTTAAGACACAGTCTGAGACATGTGTAACACATTCATTAGAGAGTGAAGATATTCCGCAAAGATCTTTCAAAGGATTTTTGTTGGAAGATGTTGAATTGCAACCGCGAGTTCCTACATTAGTTAAAGTGTCGCTGAAAGAGAAAAAGTTTCCTTCTCAAGTGTGCGTTGTTGAGGGAACCGAGAAATTCAAAGACGTTGTGAGTACGGTGTCAGTGAATGAAATTTCAGTCGCAGGCGTGACTTCAGTAGAATTAGTTAGCTATCAAGACTCAGTGAAAAAATATCACAAGGGTACTTATGTAATTGATTTTGAAGAGTTTAATGAAGAGCATAAATTAGTGAGTTTTTGTGGAGACGGGAATATGTTTCCTAACGAGGAGCAACAGTTCCGAAGTCAGGTTCTACATGAACACTTGGCTAAAGTTGATTATCCTGAATATTCAGATAAAGTAGAGAAAGTGTTGAAAGAATATCTAGATATCATTGCTTTGAAGGGAGATAAATTAGGAGTTACAGATGTTTTAGAACATTCAATCCGCCTAGAAAAGGGTACAAATCCCATATATATTCCAGCATATCGAATTCCTTTTAAGATCAGGGAAGAAGTAGAAAAAGAAGTTCAGAAGTGGGAGTCGGAAGGCATTATCAGACCATCCAATTCTCCGTTTAATTTTCCTTTGCTTGCAGTTCCTAAGAAAGACGGTAGTATCAGAGTTTGTGTAGATTTTCGTAAATTGAATGAAAAAACATGCCCAGATAGATATCCGGTAGCTTGTTTGCCTGATTTGTTTGTTGAGATCGGTGGCAAGAATATATATTCATCTATAGATCTTATGCAAGGGTTTTTACAGGTTCCCCTTTGTGAGAGTAGCCGTAAATATACAGCATTTTCGGTACCAAAGGGACATTACGAGTTTAATAGGATGCCTTTTGGATTACAAGGGTCCCCAATAACATTTACTAGACTGGTTAACACAGTGCTTCATGGCTTGTTAGGAAAGTCGGTGTTTGTGTACATGGATGACATTCTCATATGCACAGATACAATTGAAGAACATCTAAAGGTGTTAAAAGAAGTCCTTAAGCGATTACGGTTCGCTGGGTTAAAGGTCAAATTGGCCAAATGTGAGTTTCTGAAGAGAAAAATTGTCTATTTAGGACATGTTATCTCTAAAGAGGGAGTTAGAGTGAATGATGAGAAAGTTAAAGCCATTGTGAATTTTCCAGTTCCCAAAACCAGGAAACAGATTCGTTCGTTCCTAGGTATGTCGGGTTTCTTTCGCCGTTTTGTGCGGAATTTTTCTACAATAGCGTCTCCATTGACAGATTTGTTACGAGAAGACGTTAAGTTTGTTTGGGGTGATAGTCAACAATTAGCTTTTGAGAAGCTTAAGAACGCTTTGGTGAACCCACCAGTTTTGAAGTTTCCAGATTTTAGTCAACCGTTCACCTTAGTGACTGACGCGAGTCAGGAAGGTATAGGTGCGTGTTTGATGCAGAAATTTGAAGGGAAATTACACCCAATTGCTTTTTATAGCAGAAAGTTCAAAACGCGTGGTAGTAACGAGAGGCTGATGTCAGTTGTGGACAAGGAGGCTTTCGCAGTCGTCACTAGCCTTGTTCATTTTAAGATGTTGTTGTTGGGAAATAAAGTTGAGATTTTTACAGATCATCAACCGTTGTTAGAGCTTTTTAATAAGCCAAATTTGTCGCCCAAGAGAGCACGTTGGTTCCTAACATTGAGAGATTTTGATGCAAACCTCAAATACATTGAAGGTAAGCATAATGTAGTTGCAGATGCATTGAGCAGATATTTTCCGGTCGAGGATGAGGAAATACACACCGAATCCTGTGTGGGTGAAGAGAGTAAATATTTGGTGTCTAATGTCTCTGATATTAGTAGTTCTGAGAGATCGCATGTAGAGGACATACACGTTCCTACAGTGCATACTTCGGGGAGAAATAGTGAGTCGGCAGTCTCGGGAGAGATTGTTATTCGTGATAGTGAGAGTAACGCTGTGTGTTATATTACGGGTGAAAATGTCACTTGGGACATAGGCTTGCTGGAACAAAAGCAAGATGAAGATAAATTGTTGTCAGATGCTAAGGCATTTCTTAGGGGAATTTCACCGAAGAAAGGGTATAAGTTGCCTTTTTCTGGTCTAGAGTTGGAGAATAATTTATTGGTGAGAAAAGTTAAGTATAACTTGCGAAGTACTAGAAGCATGGGTGAGATTACACAAATCATCGTGCCAGAGAGTCTAGTACCACAAGTTCTAGACATTGTACATTGTAAATTTGGTTCTCCTCATTTGGGTGTAGACAAGACGTATGAAAACGTCAGGTCAAAGTTCTTTTGGAAAAATATGTTTTCCGCAGTAGAAGCCTTTGTGAAGAAGTGCGCTATTTGCAATGCGAATAAGCCAGCGACGACAGTGTCGTGTCGTTTGGGTTCATATCCCATACCACATAGGCCGTTTCAGAGAGTGCATATGGATATTCTGGGTAACTTCTCAGAGTCCGCTTATGGTTATAGACATTTATTAGTAGTTGTTGATGAGTTGACTCGCTTTGTCGAGATTTTCCCACTGAAATACAAATCAGCTGAGGAAGTTGCTATAGCGTTTTTTAAGGGGATAATTTGTCGATATGGTGTTCCTGAATGTCTGATCACAGACAATGGTAGGGAGTTTATTAATAAGACTTTAGACGGTCTTGCTAATTTGTTGGGGATAAAGAAAGTATCTATAATCCCGTATAGACCTGAAGCGAATGGGTTGTGTGAGAGGGCGAATCGGAAAGTAATCGAAGCTTTGCGCATGACGGTGGGAGGTTCCGATACACATTGGGACAGATCTTTGGATGAAGTGCGACATAGTATCAATACTATGATGAATGACACAATTAAGATATCTCCAGCAGAAGCTTTGTATGGATACAAGTTGAAAGGACCTTTTGATTTGTTACCAGAGTGTGTTCAGGGTGATGTTACGGTCACTTCGTTGATAAATACAGCGAGAGAAAGATTTGCACGTATCAGTAAAGAACTTGAACTTAGTTCGCGTGCAATGGTAGAGAAAAGTAACGCGAAATCGAGGGGAGTAGCTTTTTCGATGGGTGATAGAGTGTTTGTTAAAGTGAATGTTCGGAATGATCTGAATTATAAATTAAGTCCGAAGTTCCACGGACCTTTTGAGATTGTAGAGATCAAAAGAGGGAATAGATTTGTAGTTAAAGATGTAAACACTGGAGTGACGAAATTGACCCATATTTCGAAATTAAAGAAAGTTGGGATGTAATGGAACGTTTGTATATAGTTAGAGGGATAAGTGGGTTGATGTTTGTATATATATATGATATTTATTTTTTTTTGTCTCTTGTTCATTTTGGATGTTGAAGTTCTTAGTCATTTGTTTTCGAATGATTTTAGAAGTCGAGACATGGGCTAGTTTCGTACGAGATTTGACCCGTGTGTTAGTGTGTTGTTGTGTTATGATGTATTTTATCATCTGACGCAATATCTTTGTTGTTTAGGATTTTTTTTCTTGGGGAGGTATTTGGTATATCGGACCGAACAAGTCTGATCTTTTTTTCGGGTTGGGAGATCGTATTTGAGTGTTTGGATTTTTTTTCCAGTTTCTTTTTTTTAAAATTAAGGGAGCTGTATTGTGAGTAATTATAGTTGTTGAGATCGTGGGAGCGATTGCCATTACGTCAATTGCTATTTTGTTGAGAGTTAGTCAGGTGTTGCGAAATATTTGCTAACCGAAGTAGAACTTTCATGTCTTTTACGAGATATGATACCTTTTAGTGTTTGGATAGAATTTTTTTTTGTGAGTGAGTTCCGTAGAGTTGGTGTGCTTAGTAGTGAGTTGACTGTGATTATTCTGAGATACAAACTTGGAATTAGTTCACATTGTGAGTGTTTGACTTTTGCATTAGTGGTTTGGTTTGGTTCAGTAACATGAAACCTTTTTGTTATTAGACCTTTTTCGAGTGTTTTTGGGAGACTCAGTAGTGACATGGGATAGAGTAGAGACCATGTTCATTTTGGGAGATCAATGTCAAGGTTCGGGAGTTGATTATAAGACGAGTTGTGCTTTGGTTAGAGAGAAGTGTGTGTGTGACAGTAGTATTTTCCAGTTGCGAGTTTTGTCTGTGGGTGGTTGTGAGTTATCATTAGTTCATGGACAGACTCCGACAGAATGTGACTTTAGACAGTTCCTGCGAGATTACCACATTGAGTCCACCAGTACTCTTCATGCCGTGTTTTTGCAAGGAGTATGCAGTTACAATGATGTGCCAGAGCAACGAGTCGACGACATTCGTTCATCGAGGGTCCGAGCAGCTCGATTCATCCTGCAGAATCCTGTCTACGGAATTTCTCGTACTTAGCCGTGCTGTATTCAACAGTTCCGAGAAGATAATTATGCGTCATACGCATAACGAGCATTTGGTAGTGGAGGTACCTACAACCAAGGTGCCAATGACGGTTCCACCGTTGGAAGACATTGACGATTCCGTGATGTTCCAGTATCAGGAATATATTATGCCGACAATTTTAATTGTCTTAATAGCTATTTTACTGATTATTCTTGTTGTGGGGGTAGTAAAGCTTATTCGTGTTTGTAAGATTACATGTAAAGGCTCTAAGAACTCAACCCCAGTGACTTTGGAAGTGCGTCATGAGAGCAGTCCTTAAAGCTGCAGTGCAGTAGACATTGCTAATTGAGCATAGCTCTATTCTGTTATGTTTTATACATATGCTTTTGTTTTAGTTTGCCGTTAAGGAGAGCGAGACGCTCTTATGTGGTGGCCGAGCTCTATTTCAGAAAATATGGCTGCTACAATTTTAAAGGACACATATATGCATTTCATAGCTTCAATGCTTTAAGATGTGATGAAAGAATTTATGGAGTCAGATGGAAGTAGGTCGAGAGACTCGAGGTAAAATCTTTGTGTTCAACAAATAGTTTGATTCCTCAGCAATATTGCCAGTCAGGTGATCTCCGAAGTGTTATGTATATTCGTGAGTACGTGCGTTAATTTGATCTAGATTACGCCAAAATCTGCCCTAAAAGTGAGTTCGATCGTTCATTAACGTGATAGAACTGCAGTTGTCTAGACGTAGCTTTGGAGAGGATCCAGGCTTTGAATCAGCAGATAAGGTAGACTTTGAAATCTCTGTTTTTATGGGAGAAAATTGAACTTGTGATTTTTTACCATGATTTTCTAATCATTATGAACTTTTGAACTGGTGTGGGAGATTTAATATGAATATTCATACCTCTTTTATATTATTATTTTGTCATGTTACGTTTGCCATATCTTGGCTATGCATTTTACACTTTCCATTATTGTGTTTTGCATTTCATGTATTTTTGGGAGTTTCTATCATGTTTAATTCTTCCGACAGATGTCTGTGGACAGATGTCGGTGGACAGTGTGGACTGTTTCGAATAACACGTGGTAGACTGTTTTTTTGACAGGACTAATTATTGATTTGGGGAGTATGCGTGAGTTTGGATATTTTCAGGCTATTAGCCATAGTGAGACTTCTTTAATCAGAAGTGTTTTACAGTTCAGAGTTTAGTTATCTAACTCGATATTTCATTTATTATGCATTTTAATCTTTGCTTTGTTTTATTCGTTTCTTGTTGGGTTATTTGAATAATAAACCTATTTTTGTAGAAACTATTGCGTTTCTTTAAATGGTCCATTTAGTTGATTTGGTGAGAATGAGTGCGATTCGGGTGGGTGAACTTCGGAAAACGATGAGAGAGAGAGAGAGAGGCGATACACAGAGAGAGAGAGAGAGAGAGGTGATACACGGTGAGAGAGAGAGAGAGAGAGAGAGAGAGAGAGAAAGAGGAGAAAAATAGATGTAAGTGTTGCCGTGAGCGAACGTTCATACGCCTCCGTTTCATGATTAAATATCGTTGGAGCACGTTACGTACACCTTCAAAAGGGTGTTAATTCTGTCCTCGTTACATATATATATATATTTTATATACATATATATATATAATATATATATATATATATATATATATATATATATATATAAATTATATATATTTGTGTGTGTATATTTAAATAAAATATATATCCTTTACCGACATGAAAGGTTTTGAATCCTTATCTATTTTTATGTTACGTACGTCAGAACAATAATCCGAAATTACAACCCAGTTAAGATATTTGAGTTATTTTAAGAACATAAAGTCAAATGTTTGATCCATAAATATAGTTAATGATCACTACTTTAGAATAAAATAAGCTTAAGTAATTGATGACAAATCATCCCTTGGCAATCAAATTAATCCTTTCTTCAGAAGTAAAACTAATTTGTCGTATTGTACAGTAAAATGCTGCAGAATATGAATAATGATAGCAACTCCATTTTAACCAGCATATTAATAAGCGTTAAACATAATTTTATACGTTGAGACTATAATCAATTCCATCAACTGTATGGAAAATATTTTCGTTATATATATATTGTCACGAAGTGTTCCAAGTACCTTAGTTATTACACCACTAATCATAGAATTCAAAATTTACCTCACTTCAGCCAGATACTTGAACTCTCATAACAATAAAATTACGATTGAGTACTCTAAAGGCAACATTGATCTCTTAAAAAGGTTGCTAATCATGTGAGAAATCAGACCAAGTTTATCAAAACACTTGTGAGGTATTTATATATGCTTAAGTTAATTAAAAGGGCATCTCTCCATCAAAAAAACTTTAACTGTCTCCCTGGTCTCGATTCACTTCAGCAAAACTAAAGGAACAAAACATGTTTGTCACTATGCCTTATGCACACAATTAATCCTACCACTGGTGGTCAACAAATGAAACACTATTATAAAAATTTTAAATACAAAAAATTTATTTTTGAATTCTCAATTTGTAATCAGAATTCACATTCTTAACTTTGAATTAATACTTGAAAAAACACCAAATGTAATTAATTCTTGAATTAAATTATTAAACAAAATTAAATTACACACATTTTACCAAGAAATGAAATTAATCAAGCAAAATTTTAACTAATAAGAAATGCTTAAGATTTAACAAGAAAACCTAAGTAAATGAAAATTAAATCAAGTATGCAATGTTAAACTATTAAGAAACACTTAAGATGCTAATCAATTAATTTGCAAATATAAGAATATAGAAAAATACACAAAAATGAAATGCATAAAAAATTAAATAAATTCAACAAAAATAATTTCACTTAATTGACCAGTCTATCAATCATAAATCAATTTAAACATTTTACAAATAAACCTACTTAGTTTGAATCATATCTCTTCAAACTTCAAAATATGCCTTTAACCGTGGTCAAAAGTTGTAAAAATTCGCTTTACCTTATGCAAACTTGTGGAAATTGTCACAAGATTATCCCAAATGCTGCAGCTTGAAATTCACTTAACCACATTATTCTGATAGGCGCTGTGACTGGTAAAAACACTAATTACTACGGTTATCAGATGTCAAAAGCTGAGCTTAATATCAATGACCACTATAAATTTACTTTACATTACAAACTTCTCTTTCTCGAAGAGAGAGAGAGAGGGAGAGAGAGAGAGAGAGAGCCAAAGGTCTCTAGAATAGAATGAACAAATTTTTAGGATTCCAGCTAGAAGCAAAACCCCCAAAGAATGATGCCATTTAAAACATTTTGGGAGCGAGATTCATGGAACATTCTAAAACGTTTTCAGACTGAGATCCATAGAATATTCTAGATTTCTGGTCACGAGACACAATTAGAATTGGCTGATGCGATCTTACAAAACAGGACGCACTCGATCAAGAACATGTTCAGGAACTATATTACGTAATATACATGTGGTTTTACTTCCAATAATTCTCAAATAAGGCATATGTGACTTTAAGGGAAATTGCTTTGGACAAGATCTCAACGCAACTGATACAACAAGCACGTGGCTAATTATGATTGGCAGGTTTATAATCAGATGAAGTGCGCCGGTCTTCCTACTGTCAACACACTTGTCGCTTGTGATGACATCTCAAGAAGCGCAAAAGAGATCGTGTTAATATCTGTTTAAGACAACTTCAGAACATCATGGGTTTGGGGACAAAACTCTCTCTCCTGCTATTGCGTTATTATAAAGAAACATATTAGTTTTAAATTATGCTGTTAAGTTATCTAAATCATTAATATTTGTGAGATCTGAAATTACGAAGACATTCTTTCATAATCATTATTAGTAATATACAGAATACACTACACATCTCTTGTATATATAAAAAATCAGCGACATTTACAAAGCATATCATAATGTTCTGGAAAAGTCATACTTTATACATCTTACAAGAGAATATCATGAGATTCCTCCCCCCAGATGATTAATTGTTCCAGGTTTGAATCCAACGACTCACAACGGGATAAATAAACTGCTACTAGAGTATTTTTTCCTGGATGTGTTTCATTTTTACATTATATGGTTGCAGGCACAAAGACCACCTTGTCAGTCTCTGATTCTGATTTTTCATTCTCTGAAGAAAAGTGAGGGGGTTATGGTCAGATAACACTAAAATTTCTTCGTTCTTGGGCCTGTTCACATACACTTCAAACTTTTTCAATGCTGTGATTAATGCTAATGTTTCTTTTTCTATTCTTGAATACACTTTCTGATGCTTTTTCAATTTCAAACACATAAAACTAACTGGATGTAAATATTACTGTCATCTTCAAGTAGAACAGCTCCAATTCCACAGCCGGATGCATCAACTTGTATCACAAACTTCTTATTGAAGTCTGGAGCTTGAAGTACTGGTCTTGAAGCTAAAATGGCTTTAACCTTCTCAAATGATTCTTGACATTCTGGAGTCCAAACAAACTTTGTCTTAGGACTGGTTAAATCAGTTACAGGAGCCACTACGGCTGAGAAATTTGGACAGAATCGGCAGTAAAATCCAGCCTTGCCCAAAAATCTTTGTAGTTGTTTTTTGGTAGTAGGGGGAGTAGCCTTACAAATACCTTTTATATTAGCGTCAACGGGAGTGAGAAGGCCTTTTCCAACTTCAAATCCCAGGTACTGACCAGTTGCCATTACAAACTCACTCTTTTCTAGGTTGATTGTTAGTCCTGCTTCCCATAGTTTCTTGAACACTTTTCTTAAAATCCTTAGAGGTTCTTCCCATGTTGCAGAATAAATCAGTATGTCATCAAGGTATACACCTACTCCTTCTATGGATCCTAGCAGCTGATACATTACTCGCTGGAATGTTGCAGGTGCATTAATCAGACCACATGGCAAAACAGTGTATTGATACAATCTAAAAGGAGCAATGAAAGCTGACAGCACTTTAGCAGGGAATTTGATAATAACCCTTGTAATAAATCTATCTTTCGATAATAACCCTTGTAATAAATCTATCTTTCAAACAAACTTAGCTTGCCCAATATTATTGAGGAACTGATCTATAAGAGGTAAGGGACAATTGTCAGCCACACTGATGGAACTCAGTTTCCTATAATCAGTAAAAATCTGGTTTCTTCACTAACACACATGGAAGACTATAATGAACTGAACTGGGTACTTCTAATCCATGCTGCAATAAATACTTAAAGTCTTCCTTCAAAAAATCTCGATGAAACGGTGATAAGCGATATGCTCTCTGTTTAAAAGGTTTTCCATCTTCTCTGATCTTTATCTCATGTTTTGTCAGACCAGTACACGTAGGTACATCTGCAAAAATTTCCGGGAATCTTCGAATCATTTCACTTAGTTCACTACTTTGCTCAACACTCAGATGTTTTAGTTTACCCTCCAAATTTTTTCAATATTGAAGAATTGTTCATCTTGCTTTCAGCTCCCAATTCATAGCCATCATCGTCCTCTGTGGATGAAGTTATCTGTGTTACTGACACTGTTTCAATTTTTTTCACTGAGAAGTAAGGTTTCAAAAGATTCACATGCATATTCCTCTGCCGTTTCCTTCTTGGTGTTTCAATCATATTGGTTCTGTTACTTAACTTCTCCATCATCTTCTAAGGACCTTGAAATTTATTGGTAAAGGGAAATCTTTTCACTGGTAAGAACACTAGAACTTGCTGTCCTACACTAAAACTTCTTAGTTTAGTCTTAGTATCGTATTTTCTTTTCGTTTTCTCTTGATTTTATTCCCAGTTTTCTGCAAGAATCTTCAATGGACCTCTCACTTCTCAACCAAAAATCACCTCATCACGTGAACATTCCATGCTTTATTGATAAACAATCCTAACTTCAAACAACATTAAGGGTAAACTAGCATCCCATTCTCTTCCTGATTCATAACAGTACTTTGTTAACACACTTTTCAATGTCTGGTGGAACCTTTCCAAGGCTCCTTGAGTCTCTAGATGATAAGCAGTTGATAACTGTTGTTTCACCCCTAACAATATATATATATATATATATATACACTGTATATATATATGGGTATGTGTGTGCATGCGTGTGTGTATATATATATATATATATATATATATATGTATATGTATATATATGTGTGTGTGTTCCATACAGATGTTAATTTCAGAGGAAAGCAAGACAACACTCACTGCCAAATTAACTACTGGAAATCACTGATACAACAACCCGTCCCATCGAAGCTTTAAATAGAGTGAAGATCAAATCTTGATCTCACCCGTTATTCATAGTCCAGCCATGTTTTCTATTATTACACACTGAAAACCTAATATTTTTATTGCCGTTTTTACAGCCCTTTTACGGACTATCTTTGTTTGACTTGTCAATTTTGGTCGATGTTCGTTAGTTGTTAGTCTTACACATCACTTAGATCATACCAACAAACATTATCATACAGTTATTTTGAAGCAATATTAGTCAAGAAAATACACTTAGTGTAATTACACATAATTACTCACTAAGGGAATACAAAACTAATTATGTCGTTAATCACATATACCCTAGTTGATGATTTTATATGCCCTTGAACAAATGCAAAATTTAACTTAATCATTTTCTTTGAGCTTACTAGATGTATTCTCCAAGTGGCAGTCAAATACAACAGCAATTCTGTCTACTGAACCATGGTCTTTTCTCAAGCAAGTTAATGAAGCATTTTACAGCGAATTCCCTTAATATACAATAGTGCAATCGGAAGGTGCTTGTTACAGGTTTTAAATATATGCGTTACAATTTTATTAGTAAAGGAGAATTTTACTTTGAGGCACCACTCCAAATACCCAACAGCAGAACAAGACAAAACTCAGTTATGCTGAGCAGTATAGTGACACCAACCTTGAGTTTGTCAAATGATGGTGTCGGCTCTCAGTGATAAGGGAAGGGCTTCTTGAAGGGGGTTTCTCTGCAGTTACTTTGCCAGGCTCTAACCTTGGGAATTAGATCACAATAAACCAGGTATGTTTCAGGTGCCTCCTGAGTACAGAGGACTAGTTACATTAAAGTGACATTCAGCAGGTAAGAATATAAGGACTGAGTCACTACAGAGCTTTCTGACCTCTGTGCACTGACTATCGACGGTTGTCAATGAAATTCATAAGGTTGGGTGCTATGGGATTACAAGATCACCTTTTTAATTATTGGTTTTTGGCCGGAATTTGTAGATGGTCACTCCAGCTCACTGGAAATGGCCTATATGTCTTCAGGGTGATGGATAAGCCACAAAATGGTAGGTGGCCTTAGCTTACATCACCTTTCAGTCTACTTTCACTTTGGTTTACAGAGTGACCAGTTGTTAAGGCGGTTTGCTTTAGGTGTTTGTCCTCCAACCATGCTTATCCTCCTTGGTTTCATCCCTACTGAGAATAAGAACGCAGAACAAGACTCTTTCAGGAAGGTTTGAGAGAAAAAAAGTTGACTATCAATTCAGTGATCAAATATTCTCTTAACAAATTGCATACTAATTGCTTTTGTGGGCGTTAAAACTCTTGAACATACAGTAAGGTATTGCTACAATGTAAAAAAAAAAATGTATCAGAATATTATTTAGGATAAATTTAATATGAAATTAAACGAAATAAAATGAAAATGAAACATATGTGAGAAGTATGAAAGCAAAATGGAAGAAGCTGTTTATGGCATAAATGAACTCATTGCAGAGTTGATAACCATAAAATTTGCTGTTGGTGATTGGTGTAAAAAAATAACTTGCTGTATACATGTGAAAGCATACATAATGGAAATTTTAAAAGGCAGGATAAGACGAAGTCCTCCAATGCGATGGATAGAGGGTGTTAAAAATGGTATTGATAATGAAGGGTCTTAAAATTACGGAAACATAAGAATATGTACACCACAGAGGTGAAAGGTGGTGTGTGTGTGTGTGTGTGTGTGTGTGTGTGTGTGTGTGTGTGTGTGTGTGTGTGTGTGTGCGCGCGCGCAAGGGGGATTGACAATCTCCTGTTGAGAAATTTAAATTGGCAAATGATCTGCTGCTGAGAAATTTAAATTGGCAAATGATCTCCTGCCGATAAATTTAAATTGGCTGTAAGATTTTTCTGCACAGGGGATTCATTCATGACTCAGCAGTTAAAGTATGAATGTGGCAATGGCCGGTGTATTATTATTTCCTTATTTTTCATTTTCATCCAAGATGTATTATAAAGTTAACGATCGATTACAGTGTACACTAGAATGCTAATATTTACTCTATTGAGAGAATTCATCATGGACACCAAGGAGAGAGAGAGAGGGGGGGGGGCTGCAATAGTTCTGAGAGAGAGAGAGAGAGAGAGAGAGAGAGAGAGAGAGAGAGAGAGAAGGGGTTAATGTGAGGTCATTCTCATGCCCCTTTGCTGTCAATCGACGAACGAGGCCTGAGGAGGCCATGTGGAAAGCTGATAGCGGCCTTCCCCTACCTTTCCGTCGTGTCCCTTTGCCAACCGCAACTTCTCCCCCTCCCTCCCCACCCACCGCCCCCCTTCTCTTTCCAGTCCCTAACCGCTCCCTCCGAAGACCAGTAGCTGTTCAGAAAGGCGCAGTCAGAAGTGTATAGAATTGTATTTTTATCTTATCGTCTTCTTGTGTTTTGTCGACGTCTTATTCCGAGAGCCAGTGCCTGGAAATTGCCACACGCACAAAAGCTGTTCTGCTAAAAGTTTCAAATTCGATCTTGGTGGGTCTCACTGCAGGTGTTTCCTCGTTACATGTTAAAGACTTATTAATTAATAAGACACTTTTACAGAACACTCACGCATAAACACGCGCGCACACGCACACACACACGTGTACACACACATATATATATATATATGTGTGTGTGTGTGTGTGTGTGGGTGGGTGTGGGTGGCGTGTGTGTGTGTGTGTATGTGTGTGTGTGTGTGTTGCGAGGGCTATCACACATCTTGTTCATCTGATCAGTTTTCTCAGTTGTGAAAACTTTCTCCAGTTCATTTTTCACGAATATTTCCAACTTCGGAGGAGCACTTAAAACGAAGCAAGCACAACTGAAACCATTCCCAGATATTCTAAGCTCTTCACCACCGTAATCCTCTGGATCTCCGCACCTTCTCACTCTAAAGCTAGATATCGTACATCAAGGTTTAATAGAGCATTAGCATGATACCGATGTATAACAAATACCTAAAAGAAAAAAAAAGCTGTAATCGTGGATTAACAGGAAGTCTAGGCATACTGGGATTCGAACCCGCGCCGACAGCCATAGTCCCATAATGACCAAGAATAAAGTTATCGCGATGGTTTTGAAAAGATAGCGGCCAGTACGAACTTATGGGGGATAAATATTAAACACCAAAAGTGTAAATATAAACGAAATAATCGTCGAATTTGTAAAGCGCATAACGTGGTACTGCCACTAACCAAAATGCAGCCATCAAGAATGTATCAGTTTTGTCATATCCAAAATTATTTTCATACGTTATTGTTTAGATTTATTACTAAGATTTTCAGTCAGATAAAAAATGTGCATCTCCTGATCTTTGCTTTTATTTAAGTCCGTCACTGGATGAGAACATGAGTGTGTTGCTGATCATGACAAATCTCTCTCTTACTCCGCGCGTAACGTATGGATTCAAATTCCTTGCCGGAGAATATATAAGCACTGCAGGCTAAAGCCAAACTATGTTAAATAACGTTTCATGATAATTAATGATATGATAAGAAAGCTTGTCTGGTTCCATAACATCCCAAGTCACTGACACCTCTCGAGTTAATTAAACCTTTTAGAAATGAAGTTAATTAATGTGACAGAGCGTAGTTCTTTTTTTTCTGTTCATTTTTCTATAGTGGAGAAATATCAGCCTCCTCTCCATCCAGTCAGGTACTTCCACGATCTTTGCGAGGTGATACAAAGAGTTTCTCTTCATTTGCTTGCTATTTCTATCATAGTTACTTCTTTAGATAGCCATCAATCTCTTGTTGTTGTTTGCCATTAATTGCTACCAAATGTACCTCAGATATCTATTATATCTTTCTATTCCGTAAGCGGATGTTATTTGCAATAGATTTTAAAGAAATTTCATGGTCATAGGATGATTGCTTAAGAATGTCCTACTGTAAATAATAATAATAATAATAATAATAATAATAATAATAATAATAATAATAATAATACTATAGAAACTCAAGAAAGGTTATTTTGATTCACAAGTTTTGTATGGGAAGAACAGTGTACTGTATGTATAGACAGAAAAGAGCATGTGCAAATTAAGCTTATGGAAATCGATATGCAAAGAGTTTGAAAGCAAAAGGAAAGAGATGTATATTGCAGACATGAACCTGGAGAAAGCTTATGACAGAAGTGGTAGGGAACTAAAGCGGAGAGTTTTGCGTAGGTATAGTGTACAGGGTATGTTGCTGAGGGCCTTCAGATCTATTTGAGGACAGAAGTGGAGCATATGTTAGCTTGTATGTGAGGATACCAATTTAAAAAAATTCGGACGCGATGAAAAGAACGGAGAAAGGAGGATCTAGAAAGGGAATGATAAAGGGTACGAAAGAGGCCATGAAAGGTTGGTTCTAAACATATAAGTGCCGTATGTGTAAACGGGTTTGAAGGGGTTCTCTTAATATAAATAAATGAATCAGGAAATGTAGGATATAACGCCGGTTACTGGGAACTAACGGCCATTCAGCGCTCCAGACAGTAAGAAGAGTGGTTTCGAGTCACTGGACAGTAAGATGAAGATTTCCAGGAAAGAAGTATACTGACGTACAAGGTTCTGACAGTGGAACTGAGATAGCCCCAGAAATGCACTAAAGAGTAACAAACAGGAGGGACAACGGGCGGGTTGAAAGAGATCGGGAATAGATGTAAAGCGAGGTGAACTATAACAGCTCCATCCACCAAAGACGGGTGAGCTCCACCCACCAAAGACGGGTGAGCCTTTGCGCCTGTGTATGAAGCGACAGGTGTTTTGGAAGATTTCTTCACATGGTGCTCATCCATGATTCAGGAGCTGCAGTATGTTTGTGGCAGTATTTTTTTTTTTTTTTCTTGCCTGCTCTTCCCGACCTTGTAGGCTGAAACGGGTGTGAGTGTGTGTTTCGTAATATATATATATATATATATATATATATATATATATATATATATATATATATATATATATATATATATATATATATATATATACACGTAGACGACCACATGAAAGGTGAAAATTAAAGACCAGGTACCTGGTCTTTAATTTTCACCTTTCATGTGGTCGTCTACGTATATATTTGTCACGTGCAGTTTGGTGACTTATTGCTGATATATATATATATATATATATATATATATATATATATATATATATATATATATATATATATATATATTTATATATATATATATATATTCTGTATGTGTGTGTGTATGTTATCCTTTGTCCAAGTTTTGATTTGAGTAAGCTGCAGGTAGTCAACTGTAGTGACCCATTGCCTACTATTACAATGTAATGGCACTGGTAAACGTATTCATCTTCATTGCGGCCATGTTAGTGCGTTGGTTTGAATCACCCTTTGGAAGACGAAAACATCTTCGCTTATTTCTTGCTTGGATATAAGCTATTAGTAATGAGCGTGTCCAAAAAAAAAAAATGCGAAAGTATCAAGATGTTAGATCAACATGGCTATTACAGATACGTTTGTATCTGGTAAAAGTGACTAATGTATTTTATAAAATAATCCAAAAATGTCAATTGAGAACCGAAATGAAAGCGCCCCTAGGGGCCACAATGGCTTAAGAAAAATAATTATGCATATATATATATATATATATATATATATATATATATATATATATATATATATATATATATATATATATATATATATTAGAGAGAGAAAGCGAGAGAGAGAAGATAGATATACACTTGTGTATGTGCCCAAACATTTACATCGAGTATCACTGCGATAAGTATAGCAAAGATATTTATGAACTCATATAAGATAATTCATGGTAAAATTATAAAATAATAAAGAGGCATTTTATTTCATCGGTAGTTTTTTACAAAATGTCAGAAGCGGCAAACTAAACGAAGGAAACACTGTGATCCACAGCAATTTAACAACATTACCGTGCAGAAGGAGAGAGAGAGAGAGAGAGAGAGAGAGAGAGAGAGAGATGGTGAGAACAGCATGTGAGTGCACGAATGTTACTGTGACTATTGATCCTTTGCGGATGAACAACTTTCAATTCTTTATAACTAGATCATGCAGTGTCTTGCCTTTTTTGGTGGACTTCAGGAGTTTATTAACATGGCTCTTCCAGAACGCTGACGCTCCTGAATAAGTGACTTTGGGGGGTACTCTCTCTCTCTCTCTCTCTCTCTCTCTCTCTCTCTCTCTCTCTCTCTCTCTCTCTCTCTTCATCTTTACATTCTACTTCTACTAGTCTCTTCCCGTTCTCCTCAGTTCTCTTTCCTCTTCCCTCCCTCTCCTCCTCCTCTTCCTCCTACGCCTCGTCTTCGTTTTACCGATATTAACTTCTGTATATCAACCCCGTGGGGAAGACTTTCTGCGGAGACCAGAGAAAATGACTCTCCTGTGAAATATTCAGAGATCGTTTCTTTGGAATAAAATGTTTAGATTTGCAAGAACGTTTATTGGAAGCCAGCCGACTTTTTAGGTCTGTACCAGCTTGCCCTGTGCCCAGCGGCAATTGGCCTGGAGGAACAAGATCCAGAAAGACGTTTAGGAAATTAACGTAGAGAGCGGGAAAAGGTTGGAATGATGTTATTGTGGAAAGCGCGAAATATATGGTTTTTGGTACATATGTAAGACTGTTCAATTCTTATTTTCACTGGTATATAAAAATTGACGAAACAACTCTAAAATAAGTAAATAATGCGAAAAACAATATCAGGATAGAGGTGAAAATATTAACATACAATTTTAAATTGTACAAAAACCAAAGCCAAAGAACTTTTATTTTACCGAATGTGATTTCTTCTGAAAAAATGAATTTTGTAAGAAACAGAAAATAGAAAAGCTGTAGAGCATTTCAATCTACATTTCTAATCTAAAATCCAACTTGAATATTCATGGATAGGAGGTCATAAGGGATCCTATTAAACAGAAGACTAGGCATTTGCCTTTGAAGGATATTTAGAACGAAGAGTCACTCAATCTGATGCTGTGTATTCATAAAATGTGTGGCTAATCCTGCTTAATCAAAAGTCATTTCGACTGATCACATTTTACTGTCCTAAAATGTCCGCCTCCGAAATAAGTGATATGAATAGAATAGACAGACTTCTTTTTTTGAAACTTCTTACCTTCTGTCTGTCTGTCTGTCTGTCTGACTGTCTCTCTGTTTGTCCTCTTCTATGCATGCATGTCTGTTCAGCAACATGCAAAAAATATTGAATAATTTTTACTTTTCGAATCTCTCGATTCACTGTTCGATCCTCCCCTTCTGTCTCTAAGCTCTTGGGGTTTTATTCATTCTCATTTTTGTATTTACTGTACCCTAACAGCTTGCACTGAACTCCCACGCACACACATATACAAGAGTATACTGTATATATATATATATATATATATATATATATATATATATATATATATATATATATATATATATATATATATATATATATATATATATAATATAATATATATATATATATATATATATATATATATATATATATATATATATATATATATATATATATATATATATATATATATATATAATATATATATATAATATATATATATATATATATATATAATATATATATAATATATATATAATATATATATATATACACTTGGCTCTGCACATTTGGTGACTTTTACACACTACACAGCAGTTAGAGTGAGACTGTGATTTCAATTTGTCTTACTTATAGAGGCTCAATTGCCAATTAAGGGTATTATACCCCCAAAAGAAATCCTCAACTTTTCGCCAGGAAATCCTCTGACCTGAGGCACGTTACAGATGAACCATAAACTATTCGACTTTCCTTGGGCAAACACATCGTACCACTTACTCTTTTAACACAGCAGCATACGAGTACACAGCAAGTAGACTAATTAAGTATACCTTAAGGTGCGTTCACACGATCGAACATGTTCGACGGATATAATTGTTACCAACTAGCAGTGGAAAGCGACAAGGCTCGCTGATGACGTCAGAAGCGAGCACCAAGTGGTGTACCGGACACTGTCCGTGTTCCCAGCATCGAAACGTCACACACTGAATTAAATGCCTGAGTTACCAACGGACATCACCTTCGAACATTGTCCACTGGTCTATGCCCTGTGAGCAGATTCGAAACGGTGGTAAACACCCTCATCTGGTACCACTGCTTGTTGCCAGATCTGCTTCCATCGTTTCACCGCTTATGACGTCATCCTGCTTCTCCTGTGATATGGTAACGATTTTGTCCGTCGAACATAGTTCGATCGTGTAAACGCACCATTAGTTTAACCAGACCACTGAGCTGATTAACAGCTCTCGTAGGGCTAGCCCGAAGGATTAGACTTATTTTACGTGTCTAAGAACCAATTGGTTACCTAGCAACGGAACCTACAGCTTATTGTGGAATCCGAACCACATTATAGCGAGAAATTAATTTCTATCACCAGTAATAAATTCCTTTAAACACAGCAGCATACACAGCAAGTAGACTAAGTTAAAGTTAAGTATACCTTAGTTTAACCAGACCACTGAGCTGATTAACAGCTCTCCTAGGGCTAGCCCGAGGGATTAGATTTATTTCACGTGGCTAAGAACCAATTGGTTACCTAGCAACGGGACCCACAGCTTATTGTGGAATCCGAACCACATTATAGCGAGAAATTAATTTCTATCGCCTGAAATAAATTCCTCTTATTCTTCACTGGCCGGTTGGAGATTCGAACGCTGGACCAACAGAGTGCTAGCTGAGAACGGAACCCACCCTTCCAATGAGGAACTAGCAAGTAGACTAACCTAGTGTACAGTTGCCGTTGGCTATAGAAGAGAGTTCTTAGCCTTCACTAGGCAGTCCTCTACCTCGTGTACGATACGTTAAAATATCAAACCTTCCGCACTTCCTAAGACAGTTAATACCAGTTAATATCACCAAAGTGGCAATCAAATATATAAGACCTACCTGAGTATAATACATTTTACATTTTTGTAAGTGTATAAATTTTCTAATGGAAATTTTCTGCACAAGGGGTTCATCCGATACTCATGCGTTACACAACACACTTGACTTATGTTTACATTATTTCACACCAGAGTAATAGTTACTGGGTGTAAAAACAGGAATCAAATAATGTCTCCATTACTCACTGGTTTACAAAGTATTATGAAATGAATTTGATTTAGAATTTGCTTTTTGATTCTCCGGCTAGAATGATACTCGTCCAAATGAACATTTGAATTCTTGCAAGGTCTTTCGTACCCTCATTTACTACATTATATAGAAAAGAAATCCAAAAAACAAAAACTAGATCGATATCTCTCTTTTATCAAATATTCTTATGGTAATCTTTTGAATAAACATTTATAAGGATATGGGAAATGAGAATTCTTTGTTTCACTGATCTAAAGGATTTACCGCAAAATCTGGAGGCAAAACATTGATGCCTTTCCGAATTTCTCTTTCATTATTCCTTTCACATATTTCTATCCCCCTTTCAATTGATAATTTGTCTATCTCCCAACTGTATACCAGTTTTAGGACCCCTATTTGAATGTTTATCGACTTTGCAAGACACACGTGTCCACATGACATCTTACATTCTCAGGTAGGTCAATTACCAAATCACCATTGCTTAATTCCTTAGCTTTGGGAAATGATGGATATCCTTAAGGCTGTTATCAATCTTTCAAGAGAGGCTTTCCCCTGCCGTGCTATGACCAAGTGTGGGGAATCTAGAATTTCCCAAGCATAGCAACTTCATTAGGCCTATCGTCGATGTCCGCCCCGAGGATCTCATTCCTCTAACAAAGTGGGTTAATGGATAACGAAATATAATTTATTCAAGCCATTATTGACTTTCTTTATACCTGTTGCAGAGCTGCAACATCATCACCAGGAATAAAAATGATATCGAAAATGCCATCACCATTATGACACCTTTGAGCTACAGCAATCGTACCACTGATACGTTTCTAAAGGAGGCGAACAGTAAATCTTGCCTCTGGTATCAAAAGTGAAACCCACAGAATGCCCACCAATTAATGCGTTGTTACTCATGCACAAGTCCCCAAACTTGTCCTCATCCATAATTTTGTTTTTCTATACCATAAATCAATTCCCGTGAATTGCATGTTACTTCAATAAATAGATATCATATTTATACGCTTTTGTTTTGCCAAAGATAAATCTCTTACATGTTCATAAAAGGTGATCACAAAACAAAAAGGAAGGGATTTGTACGCTGTTTTCAAGAGGAACAGTAAGTTTCAGGTAAGTCTGTTGAGGTAGAACCCAGAAGTTGTTTACGGTTGTTAGTCCTTTTGAGGCTGTGACAACCTCATTCTGTTTGATGGATACACCACCATAGCTTTTCTTCTTTTTTTTTTTTTGTTTTTTGTTTTTTGAAAAAAGGTAGACATAACAAAGTCCATATTTCTTCGTACGGATCCGAATATTTTCGAGTCAAATTATCTGGTTCCTTGGTGGTAATATTTTCATCAAAAAATTTCTCATCTTAGTAAGGTAAGTTATTGCATAGATAAAAATAATATATAATATATAACATACTATTTCATTCATTTTTTTCGAACGCAGAGATAAATGCCTCTTAACCACATGTAAGAATTAACAATTAACTTGAAAATCTAATTTTCATATTAATGTGAAACTATCTCACCTAACGAATTTTCACCAGACCCAAATCAAACTTTTAATGAATGCACAGACTAATTAAAATGTCCAGACAGTATCTGCTCTTCTCGTGCTAATTTCATTTATTTCATGGCCAGGGAGACAGGCAATTCATTCATCTTCATTATGGCATAAATTATAAACTCGTAGGTATATCATAGAAATCGTATGCTAATTTTTATCTCCAAATAAACATCTAAATATGTCTCAAGCTGTAAAGTTTTATACACCTTTATAATCTGCATTATACACACACACGCACGCACACACACACACACACACACACACACACACACACACACACACACACATATATATATATATATATATATATATATATATATATATATATATATATATATATATATATATATATGAACAAAGTTACAGCCACGAAGGAAAAGTGAAAGAACTGAGGTGCTAAGCACTTCCGTCTTATTACAAAGACATGGTCACAGCAACTAAGGACACAAGGGTGTATGTATATATATGGTGGGTATAAGTCCTAAGGGAATACAAAAGGTTGGAAGGTCACACAACGGTCAACAGATTAACATCAAAATCTACCTATTGGTAATCCTCTTTATTCTGTTTTTCAAATCCATCTGGTACATATGGTCTATTACAGGGTGAAAAGAAAATAATCCTTGGCTTATATTTTGGTTCTTCTCCCAGGTCAACTGAATCATAATGGATTCCAACAAGTTCCTGGAAAGATAACGAGTTGTCACTAACATGTAGCAAGTTCTAAAAACCTTCCAAGCCATAGGTTGTTGCCTAACATCAGCGAGTTTTACCCAATTTCCCAGCCATAGGCTGTTGCCTAACATCAGTGAGTTTTACCCAACTTCCCAGCCATAGGTTGTTGCCTAACATCAGCGAGTTTTACCCAACTTCTCAGCCATAGGTTGTTGCCTAACATCAGTGAGTTTTACCCAACTTCTCAGCCATAGGCTATTGCCTAACATCAGAGAGTTTTACCCAACTTCCCAGCCATAGGTTGTTGTCTAACATCAGCGAGTTTTACCCAACTTCCCAGCCATAGGTGGTTGTCTAACATCAGCGAGTTTTACCCAACTTCCCAGCCATAGGTTGCTGCCTAACATCAGCAAGTTTTACCCAACTTCCCAGCCATAGGTTGCTGCCTAACATCAGTGAGTTTTACCCAACTTCCCAGCCATAGGTTGCTGCCTAACGTCAGCGAGTTTTACTCAACTTCCCAGCCATAGGTTGTTGCCTAACATCAGTGAGTTTTACCCAACTTCCCAGCCATAGGCTGTTGCCTAACATCAGTGAGTTTTACCCAACTTCTCAGCCATAGGCTGTTGCCTAACATCAGAGAGTTTTACCCAACTTCCCAGCCATAGGTTGTTGTCTAACATCAGTGAGTTTTACCCAACTTCCCAGCCAGAGGTTTTTGTCTAACATCAGTGAGTTTTACCCAACTTCCCAGCCATAGGTTGCTGCCTAACATCAGCGAGTTTTACCCAACTTCCCAGCCATAGGCTGTTGCCTAACATCAGCGAGTTTTACCCAACTTTCCAGCCATAGGTTGTTGTCTAACATCAGTGAGTTTTACCCAACTTCCCAGCCATAGGTTGCTGCCTAACATCAGCGAGTTTTACCCAACTTCCCAGCCATAGGTTGTTGCCTAACATCAGTGAGTTTTACCCAACTTCCCAGCCATAGGCTGTTGCCTAACATCAGTGAGTTTTACCCAACTTCTCAGCCATAGGCTGTTGCCTAACATCAGAGAGTTTTACCCAACTTCCCAGCCATAGGTTGTTGTCTAACATCAGCGAGTTTTACCCAACTTCCCAGCCAGAGGTTGCTGCCTAACATCAGTGAGTTTTACCCAACTTCCCAGCCATAGGTTACTGCCTAACATCAGCGAGTTTTACCCACCTTCCCAGCCATAGGTTGCTGCCTAACATCAGTGAGTTTTACCCAACTTCCCAGCCATAGGTTGTTGCCTAACATCAGCGAATTTTACCCAACTTCTCAGCCATAGGTTGCTGCCTAACATCAGTGAGTTTTACCCAACTTCCCAGCCATAGGTTGTTGCCTAACATCAGCGAATTTTACCCAACTTCCCAGCCATAGGTTGCTGCCTAACATCAGCGAGTTTTACCCAACTTCCCAGCCATAGGTTGCTGCCTAACATCAGCGAGTTTTACCCAACTTCCCAGCCATAGGTTGCTGCCTAACATCAGCGAGTTTTACCCAGCTTCTCAGCCATAGGTTGCTGCCTGCATCAGCGAGTTTTACCCACCTTCCCAGCCATAGGTTCTTGCCTAACATCAGCGAGTTTTACCCAACTTCCCAGCCATAGGTTGTTGCCTAACATCAGCGAGTTTTACCCAACTTCCCAGCCATAGGTTGTTGCCTAACATCAGCGAGTTTTACCCAACTTCCCAGCCATAGGTTGTTGCCTAACATCAGCAAGTTTTACCCGACTTCCCAGCCATAGGCTACTGCCTAACTTGCCAACTAGTTTTGCTGAGCTTCCCAGCTTTCCCAGCAAAAACGTCAGGTACAGAAGTACTTAGGTTCAACGTCTTTAATACCTTAAGTGGGTCAGTTGGTACCACCCATGCCTTTCATTTGAGGGACCTGGATTCGATCCCGATTTAAGTCAGAAATCTATTTCTGTGAAACATGTATGCATGTGGTGACTCCAATATCTCGTGTTGCCTCACTAGTTTCACGCTATTATATTAAGAATTGGTTATCAGCGTCGTGCCCTTTTCCAACTCAACAGATAACCACCACAGTCTCCTTATTACCGGTTAACTGTGTCTGTGCCTTGAATGCCTTTATATCTATACTAGGGCGATAGAATTCAACCGAAATTGCCTAAAGCCCTCCGTCTGACAGCAGGAAACAACCTTGCCCTTCATCTTTATGGGATGAGTAGCATGACCACTAGACTACACACACACACACACACACACACACACACACACACACACACACACACACACACACACACACACACACACACACACACACACAACAAATACTAAAGTACATAGTAAGATTTATTAATTCCGAATTAGTACATAGAGAGAAGGTAAGAGCATGAAAATTGATTAAATTCAGAGTTATAACGCAAGAGTATTAGAATTAATGCAATCAGCGAGAACCGAATTATATATAACATAGAACGCAGGAAATAAACGATAATAACTCTCAAGAACAACTGGCTGCTTTGCTTCGATACACGGTCGTTGCTTAAGGTTTAGAACTGAATCCTGATTTGACTTGTTACATGAAAGAGTATGCATTAAAAGGAGTTTATTTTTGGTCAGGAAAAGTAGATATTTTATTATCACTTTTCTCGGACATCCACGGAATTGTATTTTGTTAACAATTAAAAATAAATCACGATTAAATTTTGATATTACACTAGTTCCAAAACTGTGATACGCGGCAAGACTCAAAACATTCATTTTGCATATTTACAAGAAGGTAGAAGTTGAAAAAAATCATGTTAGTACCAAGAAAGATTTGCAATAAAGACACGAAAAACAAGAGAATAGTAAGTGAAAATTTGCAGCAAATAAGCTTCAGTTTTGCAGATAAGAAAAATACCGGTACAGCTCAGTGGAAGAGTTGTAAATTGCAAATGTAATATTTAATAAGAAACATTGGGAAAAAAAATTTTTTTTTTGTTTTATCGCCACGTATTCTTCATTTAGAAAGGGTAGTTTGAACGGTATTAATAGAAAGAAATATTCAGAAGTCTGAATGCCTCATTTCAACAGAAGATGAACGCCTTTCAAATAGCATCTATCCAACTGAATTTTGAGCCAGCGTTACTTGATCAGGAACATTGGCAAATTGCTTTCTTGACAGCTGTAATTGATGATGAAGAAGGATGGAGGACTGATTTCGTTAACAAGCTCTTCCAATAATTACTGTTTTACAGGACTGAAAGTTTTTCATCAGGAACTCCTGTGAATATTTCAGAATCTGTAAACATATTCTGATCGTACGAACAGAGATCCATAGGATGATTGTGTATATGGGTATTACTGGTTTATCAATAAGAAGAGATGATTTTTTTTAAAGAATATTTTTACAGTGAGAAAATCGAAAATTAGGAAGACCGTTGGTTTTAACAAATATCAATTCCAGATGACGAGTTTGAAGGATATTTCTTGCACCATTGTTGTCTTTTGAGGACTTTTTATCCTTTATTATTATTATTATTATTATTATTATTATTATTATTATTATTATTATTATTATTATTATTATTATTATTATTATTATTGTTGTTGTTGTTGTTGTTGTTGTTGTTGTTGTTGTTGTTGTTGTTGTTGTTGTTGCTTAGATATAAAATTTATTTTCATGAATCTAAATAATCCGTATCACTCAAGTTTGTTTCTAAAAACGATAAAGATCTAACTTGAAACTTAGATATAAAAATTTATTTTCATGAATCTAAATAATCCGTATCGCTCAAGTTTGATTCCCATAATGATAAAGATCTAACTTTAAACTTAGATATAAAAATTTATTTTCATGAGTCTAAATAATCCGTATCACTCAAGTTTGATTCTCATAATGATAAAGATCTAGCTTTAAACTTAGATATAAACATTTATTTTCATGAATCAACATAATCCGTATCGCTCAAGTTTGATTCCCATAATGATAAAGATCTAACTTTAAACTTAGATATAAAAATTTATTTTCATGAGTCTAAATAATCCGTATCACTCAAGTTTGATTCTCATAATGATAAAGATCTAGCTTTAAACTTAGATATAAACATTTATTTTCATGAATCTACATAATCCGTATCGCTCAAGTTTGATTCTCATAATGATAAAGATCTAACTTTAAACTTAGATATAAAAATTTATTTTCATGAATCTAAATAATCCGTATCACTCAAGTTTGATTCTCATAATGATAAAGATCTAGCTTTAAACTTAGATATAAAAATTTATTTTCATGAATCTACATAATCCGTATCGCTCAAGTTTGATTCTCATAATGATAAAGATCTAACTTTAAACTTAGATATAAAAATTTATTTTCATGAATCTAAATAATCCGTATCACTCAAGTTTGATTCTCATAATGATAAAGATCTAGCTTTAAACTTAGATATAAACATTTATTTTCATGAATCTACATAATCCGTATCGCTCAAGTTTGATTCTCATAATGATAAAGATCTAACTTTAAACTTAGATATAAACATTTATTTTCATGAATCTACATAATCCGTATCGCTCAAGTTTGATTCTCATAATGATAAAGATCTAACTTTAAACTTAGATATAAACATTTATTTTCATGAATCTAAATAATCCGTATCGCTCAAGTTTGATTCTCATAATGATAAAGATCTAACTTTAAACTTAGATATAAAAATTTATTTTCATGAATCTAAATAATCCGTATGGCTCAAGTCTGATTCTCATAATGATAAAAAATCTAATTTTAAACGCTATCTTGATACTTCATTCAATTTACTTCGAGAATTACAAGCAGCATTTCACACAAATGGACGGATTCATCATCGTATCCAGTCCTCTGATAATACGTGAGGACAGAGTTGCAAAGCCAAGACCTATATTATTGTTGGATAAGCAATTCCCGCATTCAAAAGGGGAAAAGGAAAAACGACGAAAAGACGCCAAAAAGAGGATCGGTAAATCATTCACTATCGGAGCCTGAAAATATAGAATATGATCGTTTTTGGACCGCTTCGATCGTTTATAGTTATTATCACGTCGTCTATAAATTGCTCTGGGAGAAATGTCGCTCCGCCATCTACCGGCCATGTTTTTCTCTAATCTTTCGACCGCTGACCATTCTTGGGTTTTATATATTAGTGGCGTCTCTTTCGGCAACGCCGGGATAAAGTGCGCCACTCTATAAATCCAACGGTATCATTGGACAAGGCCCGGGATAACAATAACTTTCCCCTCTGGTTTATATCTTCCTTTTCCATTTTTCCCTCCGTGGAATCATGTCATATGTTTGGTTAGCATATTCAACACGATACTTTTTTGACATATCTAAAGAGTTTCTGGCTATCTATGAACCGAATATGCCAGTCGTGTTGTATCCAACTAACCAACATACACATGCTATATATATATATATATATATATATATATATATATATATATATATATATATATATATATATCCAATACAGCACGAAGGAACGCGTGCTTGAGAATATCACTAAGTCTACGTCGGAAGGTGAGTGAAAACCGGGACTTTGAACAAGTACTTTCTTGAAAATGTAGAATAAACTACGAAAGTACTTGTTCAAAGTCCCGGTTTTCACTCACCTTCCGACGTGGACTTAGTGATATGTGTGTATATATACTGTACAGTATATGTGTGTATATATATATATATATATATATATATATATATATATAACAAATGTAGTTTGAAAACAGAACAGATCCTGTTGGAAAACCTTGTTTAAGGACTTGACCCCTAATTAATGAGAAACCCACCTCTCAACAAAAGTTGATAATTCTTAAAACGCTGTAAAAGGCACTGTTAGATTTGTATCGTAGAGCATGAGTTGTATGTACGAGTGCGTGAAATTTCATGGTTATTCCGTGAGTTTTATTGATGCATTCTATTCTGCCAATAGATTTCCTCGTCTGTTCTATCTTCCTTAATCTGCAATGGAAAAGGTTGGTTCAGTGCCATTGAGAATTGGAATGGATTATAAATTTCCGGCTTATAGCCAAGCACTGGGGCCAATAGCCATTCAGCACTATATCTGGAATTCAAGGGAATATGTGGATCTGTACAGCAAAAACGTCAAAATCTAAGTGATTAAAAGATAAAGGAATATTTTTTAATATGAGGGAAGCTTTTAATTTTATGGTGTAGAATATGCAAACTATATCTATATGCAAATAAATCCAGAGAAAATGAATTAGAATATAATATTATGTCATAGGTACTTATGTTTCACGCTGCTTACTGTATATGCAGTGCGTATGCTAGCAACTTATGCCTGATAGAAAGATGACTAAGCAGAAGATATTTATGACAATTTCATACCACAGCTCTGCTTGTATCTTCATGAGTACGCGAAGAAAGAAATAATAGTTGTATATAATACCAGTTATTAACCCATTTTAAGCAAAATCATTCCTGGAAAATTTAATTTTTGCAATAAAAAACAATGAATAATAAAAAATGGCAAATATGTCATTATTATAAGCAACCATTTGACGGTCAGAATGAAGTTCCAAAAAATCTTGAGTCCTTCATTTCCCATCGCCTAACAAATATAAAAAAAAAAAAATAAAACGTTAATGATGCCTGTTTTTCTCCAAGTGAATGCCTTCGTCAGGGCACCATTCCTACCATAATAGGGCTTAACATCTAATAAATCACTTTGTTTCTTCATTGTAGTAAATGAATTCCGTTAACCCGTGCTTCTTCCCAAAGAGAAATCTGCAAACTTTCGAGATGTTCGTAAATAAATTTACTGTTTCTAGGAAGGGCTCAACGAACAGACAAATCATCTGAGCAGAAAAGAAGAGACGAGCGAAAGTTACTAAGACGAACTTTAAGAAAAAGTTCCTGTCGATAAGAATGCCATTAATTATGTCGCCACCACCGACATCAACATCCTTGCTTATTTTTTGGAGGTTGTCCTACCGTCCCTCATTTGATCCATCATGCTGTGCTCTTTTATTTGCCAGTAAAAGTGTTTTATTTATTTAATAACTTGTTTTTCGTACTGGATGTGTCTCTGAAATGATGATGAGTCTTGAATGGGTATGGAATAGTCTTTGTACCTCGTGGTCCCCACACATGTATAAAGGTATGTTTTGGGTGGTGGATTTCTGTGAAGGATATTTTCTAAAAACCAAACGTGTATATGTATATATATATATATATATATATATATATATATATATATATATATATATATATATATATATATATATATATCCATTAAACGGAGGCGGACAGGAATACTCTTGATTAGTCATTTGATTGTATGTTTATTCCCAACGTTTCATAATCCATGATTACATCATCAGGGGTTCTAGAATTAAAAAACAAAAAACATTGACAATAAAAATTACAGAAAAATTATGCAAAGGCAAAGTCAGAACATAAAAAATGACAATCGACTTAAAAGGAAACTTTTACACAAAGGACACCGAGGAACAGGTAAAATACAGAGAAATTAATTAAAACAAATAGAATATATAAAAGACAAGTAAAAAAAAATTATATTTAAAATATTTATGTTATAAAACACTAAAATTTAAAATCACATTAAGAAAAATAAATAAATGAATAAAAGTGACTAAGGGTATGGGGCCAACCTGTTCTCTAATATCTTTATGTGCTCCCTGGAGGAGCGCATGCTGGATGAATGCCCTCTCAGTTACCATCCTCTCTTTTATGTACGGTATGTTGACGACACCTTTGCCCTCTTCAGAAGAGAGTATGACTCAGACGCCAAAGATTTTCTCTCTAAACACAAACACATGCCAGTTGTGTTCCTCATTCGCGCATGCTTAGTAGCTGCTAGCTCAACACGACATGCCAAGATGTATAATGACAGTACATCCATTTTCTTTATTAGTTCAAATGCGAATTTTCTCATTAATTCGATCATTTCTTCGTTTTTGCCTTTGGAATTCATTACAGTGGCTATTTCGTAGCGTCACAATGGCGTATATCATTAAAAATTTAGTTTAAATGAAGTTAATGGGGTGTTTTGGCAACAACACTTCACTACAACCAAAGGCCGGTACATCCATCTGTTGTTGCACGAGAGACAGACCTTCTCCCCTTCCACACACACGAACACACTGACACATCTGAGTGCAAATTGTAGAAATACAATATTTGTTATTTATTGTCTTTGTTCAGTGGAGATGCTCTTTATTCTCTTCTGACAGAGGAACATAACTTCCCCTCCCCCTTCCCTCCCCCTCCATCTTCCACTCCCCCTCCCTTCTCCCTCCTCGTTTCCCTTCCTCCTCCCCTCCCTCTCCCTTCCCCTTCCCCTCCCTTTCCCCTCCCCTTCAACAG
>JANJGK010000002.1:22934403-22988153 GCA_039081455.1 Macrobrachium rosenbergii | reverse complement strand
AGCATCCATCCTCTCCCATCTCCCGAGACTCAGCCTCCTCCTCCGTCCCCTCCCCCACCCATCGCCCTGTAATTCCCAATATGCCCAATCACCCTGCACAACCGTGGGATAATAATCCCCCCACCCCCCGCCACCCCTACCCCTCAAGACCATGATCTCCTCGCGGATTTATTTGTAACGGTGGCAGCAATTGCTTCCTTTTTATACTTTATTATTACATGATGGAAATTTGTATACTCATTCTGGTTTACACATGCATCGACACACAAATATATATATATATATATATATATATATATATATATAATATATATATATATAGATATAGATAGACAGATAGATAGATAGATAGATAGATAGATAAATAGATAGATATAAAGGGAAGGCCTGGTTCGATCATATTATCTGGATGGGGTGGGGGTGGGGGTGATGTGCCCCGACGAATTAAAGTCATAAAACAATATGACTTGTTGGCGCAGTGCTTGTGTTACTACGTGATTAATCACATATAATCAGGATGAATGCAGAGAATTCCCCCTACACACACGTATATGAATATCAATTCCGCTTACCAGTAATCCCAGCATCACATCAGAAGAGAATATCATGGTATTTCAGATGAGCACCGAGAGGATTATTTTGTAGAGCCTTTAAAAAAAAAAAAAAAAAAACAGACGGATTCGGATTAATTACAGTAAAGTGCAGCGACTTACCAGGTGTGGGGTTAATCCGGATTTAACACGGAGTTAATACGGAGCTAATGCGGCTTGATTCTAATAATCAACTAACGGGTCCACTCCCACCCGGGTAAAATCCGGTTGCCGAACATTTCTTTCCCTGTCAAAGGATGAAACGGAAATCAGGTCGCTGGAAACCTTTTTCCTCCGATTTCGCCAGTGATAGCAATCTCTCCTGCCTTCTACAATCGTCACTTTCCATAACAAACTTTGTGAATATCCTGTAGCCTTTTTTCCCGGATTACTAAAAATATCTTTCATTCATTCCTTATAACTGGGCTTGTCTTCCTCCTATATTCTGTTCGCCCTAGTTTTTTGTTTCTTCTAAAATCCTCTCAAGTTCCCATATTTTTCTTCCGAAGTTGCAGTAATCAGCAATGTCCTTCGCAAGGTTTCCATACTTTAGCTGGTCTAGATATCATTAATCGACAATTTCACTCACAGATTTCTTCAGTATTCTGTACTTCCAAGGTGTCAGTCACCAATGACACTCCAGTGATTTTCATATTTTATCCTTCTATGGTTCAGCAGTGACCAAGGTCCCTCCCAGGGTTTCTGTACATCAATTTTCCTTTTTTTATAGTTTCACTGACCATCAGTGAAACGCCCAAGGTTCCCAAAACCGTCTTATTTTAAGCTTTCTTACAAAAATAAGTCACATCTCTCGTCTTTTCAATTTGAAATTATCACGGATTGATTAATGACCGCTTTTATCCCCAGATTTCAATACGCTCTCATTTTATGGGTATTCTAATCTTTGTCGTTACTTGTGAGTTTTCCAAAAATCACCGGAGCACGTTCCCATGTATCTGAGTTCATTTTTTATAGGTTTCACTAATCAAAAATTTTCCTCCAACAGTTTCTGTACTCTAACAATGTAAGGTTTCAGAACCAACCTTGTTTCATTCTGAGATCTTCCCTGGCCAGGTATCTGAAACTATAGTTTTTTTTTCCCCCGAATTACCTCCTTATTACCTAGTAAAAAAATCCTTCATGACTCCTTTTTCACACCGAAATGAATTCACAAAATAATACCTTTAAATTCTAGAGTAATTTTGATATTGTAGGAGAAGAACGAACGTTGATCAAATTCTTACACTGATGTGGCCTTACGCAAGCACAGGCTTTTGATAGGAGGAAAATCTGTACGATTCTCATGAATTCATTTTATAGTTTCACAGTAATAGCTATAGCGGCACCTTCCTTATTAGTGTAACAGTTTCAGAAGTATTAGTAACGGTATGCTACGTTGTGTTACTGGTGCACCAATATTAGTGGAAAGTTGGAGGTGTTCTGTACCTTCCTATATTATTATACATTATGTTCTACACAGCAGACCTTGATTCCGACAAAGGATACAATATCGTGTCAAATTATCAACTTTGCTGTCATGAGCTACATTCTTCTACCAGAGACGGTAAAAAATAGACCGACAAAGTCTCCTTGTCTTTGGAAAGTTTTCAGCAAAGTAACTGCAATTCTGCTGAAAATAAGCCTACATCTTCAAAGGACACTCCTGATGAGTCCCACGACTCCAGGACCTACAATCTTTGTTCCATTTACTTTTCCTCAGGCTTGGACAAGAAAAGGACACGGAGTTGCAAATCTTGTTGAAATACGCAAAACATAGAAAACTATTTTTAGATAATTTTCTTGAAGTACTGTGGAAGTAAATAAAAGAATAAAATAAGGGGATGCATACATGAATAAAACACTACTGGAAATCATATCAAGCACTGTGAAGAACAATGAGTGCCAGAGAATCGGGGGGCGGGGGAACACCCATTTTGTGGCTTACGTAAGGAGAATATATATATTTAGAGAGAGAGAGAGAGAGAGAGAGAGAGAGAGAGAGAGAGGAGAGAGAGAGAGAGAGAGAGAGAGAGAGAGAGAGAGTGTCTTAATATTTTGTTCTTCTTCGAGAAAGAGAGCGAAGAAAAAAAAGTGGCAATGGAAAAAAAGGCATCGAATGATAAAATGTTCATATAATATACGCACCCTTTTAGAGAGAGAGAGAGAGAGAGAGAGAGAGAGAGAGAGAGAGAGAGAGAGAGAGAGAGAGAGAGAGAGAGAGAGAGAGAGAGAGAGAGGAATTTCATTAGGGAAGCATTCAAGGAACACCAATTCCTTGAACTAATAGAGCCCATTCATGTGTAAGTCTACCACAGAGTATCTCTGCAGGGTACACACTCGAAGACAAAAGAAAATGAAAATGAGAGAGAGAGAGAGAGAGAGAGAGAGAGAGAGAGAGAGAGAGAGAGAGAGAGAGAGAGAGAGAGAGAGAGAAAGCAATTTTGGTCCCGTTCAACTCTATGAAACTGAAAGCAATATAAATTTTTTTCTCGACAGTTTAACGCAATCCTTCCTTACTTTATTTTTCTCTCTTGAAGCTTGAAAAAAATCGCATTTTATGCCTAATTAATTGCTTTTCACATGCAAATATGCATGATCTTATTTAATCTTACTGATGTGAAAATAATAATTAATAGGAATATATGACGGAAAAAACGACCATATAGCAGGAACAAATTGCGTTTTCCGTTTTCCTCCTTTTCGGTAAGGGAAGAGGTGGGAGTGGGGGGGGGGGGGGGGCTCGGGGGGTACTTGTGAGGAGGAGCGGGATACGGGGGAATGAGGTCGAAGGTCATGAATTCACTCCAATCGCTTTTTGTCCAAATGCTCTCTTGCAAACTCAGAATTACAGCAATCTGCGAATTTTTTTCCTATTTTAAGTCATCACGAATTTTAATATCGCACCACTTCGGAAGTGGGCAGGTCTGAGTACTTCGTGACTTCCAAATACAGATAGTGATGATGATGATGATAATCAGGGCAGCATGAAATGACTTTAGCAAAGACATAATAATAATAATAATAATAATAATAATAATAATAATAATAATAATAATAATAATAATAATAATAATAATAATAATAATAATAACAGGAAGTGGGCAGGGCTGAGTACTTCATGACTTCTAAATACAGATAGTGATGATGATGATGATGATGATCAGGGCAGCATGAAATAACTTTAGCAAAGACATAATAATAATAATAATAATAATAATAATAATAATAATAATAATAATAATAATAATAATAATAGGAAGTGGGCAGGTCTGAGTACTTCATGACTTCTAAATACAGATAGTGATGATGATGATGATCAGGGCAGCATGAAATAACTTTAGCAAAGACATAATAATAATAATAATAATAATAATAATAATAATAATAATAATAATAATAATAATAATAATAATAATAATAATAGGAAGTGGGCAGGTCTGAGTACATCATGACTTCTAAATACAGATAGTGATGATGATGATGATCAGGGCAGCATGAAATAACTTTAGCAAAGACATAATAATAATAATAATAATAATAATAATAATAATAATAATAATTATTATTATTATTATTATTATTATTATTATTATTATTATTATTATTATTATTATTATTATTATTATTATTATTATTATTATTATTCCAAAGCAAGTTGATAAGAAGGGGAAGGTTGAATGTTATAGCTGAAGAAGTTGGTCATGCGGATAAGAGGGGGATGGAAGGGAGAACGTGGCGATGTGGGGTAAGACTGAGACTGGAAAGTTTAAGACTGAAGATGGAAATGTGGATGAGAGAGGGCCAAGATTTAAGAATCTGGCGATGTCGATAAACAGGGTGAGAAGGGAACCTGATAGTTGAAGAAAGTGGTGATATGATAAAAAGAGGAGACGGAAGGTCAGGGTTGAAGGTGGTGGCGAAATGGATAAACAAAGGGGCTGGGAAGTTTAAGGTCAAAGGTGGTGATGTGGATACGAGGGGGATTAAGGTTCGGAAAAATGGCGATGTGGATGAGAGGACGTAAGGCTGAAGAAAGTGGGGATATGAGAAGAGGAAGGAAGAGAGAGATGATTGGGGATGAAGCAGGTGATGGCGTGGTTTAGAGGGGAAGAGGAAAGTTGGGTTGGGACTCAGGAAAGTGGTGATGTGGACAAAAGGGGTTTTCGAATCAAGAAGGCGGTGATATGAATAAGAGAATAAGGGAAAAGGTAAAGGGTGAAGAAAGTAGCGATGTAGATAGGATGGGGAGGATAAAATTCAAGAGGTGGTAAATGGGATAAGAGGGGTAAGAGGCAATGTTAGGGCACGGATACAAGAATAAATAACAGTAAAAAAGAAAAAAAGTGCCGGATGGATCAAGAAGATGAAATTAAGGTTAAGAAACCCTTACAAGAGTCAAAGAAACGGAGAATGAGAGAGGAGATTTGGGAAATAATGAAAAGGATGAAGGTACTCGCTATAGTGAAAGAAAACAAATAAAGAAGAAGTATTTACAAAAAGCGATCAGAAAAGCGGAAACAGGAGAAAAATTCTATGAAGGCGCAATAAGAGAAGGTATAGGCAAGAGAGGGGAAATAATGAACGGAAAAAAATTGCAAACAGTAGTAATAAAGGAAGACTGAACTGAGGGAAGAACACGGGAAGAAAATCTGAGAAACAGAATAATACCGATGACGACGAGGGAGAAACAAAGAATAGAAATATGTGAAAGAGTAAAAAAAAAAAAAAAAAAAAAATACTAAGATCAGATGACTAGGGAAGTAGGAGCAGGTTCGAAGAAGAGGGTAAAGACGTAGCAAGAGAACAGTAGGGAATAAGAAACAATGAACAGAAAGACGGAAATAACAAATACAAACATAAAAAACTAAGGAAAAGGGGGGTTAGGTAGGTGCAGAGGAGGGTGGGGAACATTAACAAAGCATCAAGAGATAAGGATATGCTAAAGCAGTAAGACTATCCGGGAAAAGGAGGGAATAAAAGGATATCCAAGACAGAAATGAGAAAAAGAAGACAGGAAAGAATAAGAGAATGAAAAGGGCGAGCAAGCGAACATCGTTATACAACAAGTCAAAGCTATTAAAAACTTCATAAAAGTAGGCTCCCTACAGAGCGAGATTTTATACAGAACTGCCAAGAGAGATCATATCTTTGAGAAATGGACGTAAGAAAAAGAGAGCCAATAAAGTTTAAAGATATGGTCAAAACATTTCGTGTTTCTGAGGTTTTGTCCACTTCCCTAAAGCACATCTTGAAGCACTTCTGGTCGGCGCAATTCCCTAAAGGAACACTTACAAAAATGTTAATAAAAAATATCTTTCCAGTGGCCTCTCATTACTGTCGTGATAACGAAGTACTGTACTGAAATTATGTATCGGCATGTCCTATTCCCTCGTTTCTTGCCTAATTAAAAATATGAAATGAATTTCCTTGCACATGCTATTCTTTCTTTAACTAACTGATCAGAAACTCAACTAGAATTCCTTTCTATGATTCTAGAGTAATGCACATAAACAATCTCCTCAAACTTATATATCTGCCTTGTTCAACATTCCATGACTAAGTAATTCAGACATAGAGCACCAAAAAACTGCTGCCTCTACAATACCTATTAACTTCTATTACATGAACCTGCAAACGTCGTATTCTTCAAATACAAGTAAATATGAACAAACAAATTTATTATAAATGTACATAATTATATAAGCATTATAACATGTTTATCGTTTAAAATGACAGCGATTACAGGATTCGAATTATGTAACAGCAGCAAAAGCAACAACAGCAACAGGAGCAGTAGACAAAAAAAAAATAGCTATTTGCAAAGTAAACCTCACAATAAATGCAAGCAGTCAACATTCGACACGGACACAACTCCCACTATAACATGTCCCAAGCATGACACCTCCTGAGGATCGTCGTTCTTGCCTTCTTGGTGACATCGTCTCCTACAAGTTACAGAGTCTGTCCTTGGCTGAATAGCATATTCTGAGTGCAATGCAACTTTTCAACGATGCATGTCCGGTCTCTACCAAACAGCAACTTGCAAACGTGGCAGAGCTTTACCTGTAATTCACGCCATCTCTGGAAACTGGAAATTGGAAAGAGTCTGGTCTCTGAGAAAAGCCTCGTCTGAAGACGGGGAAATTTAGCCCCTACCATTTTTACCTTAACAAAGTGAACAGCTTCGTGTTCTAAGGAATGAATATACGAAGACGAAGCAAAGGTCACTTTAATCTGTTATCTATTTCAAATAATTCAAAAGGTCACGTTTCTACCGTACTTTTATAAAAATAAATATCTATCTTATTTATAAAGGACAGCATTATATATATATAAGTTACAAAACACGTTAACGCATGGCTATAACATTCAACAATTAACCACAAAATATAAATCTCCAAATTAATGATTAATCAGAAAAGGGATCGCTGGAAATAATCCACTTAATGCTATACTTAATCGCGAGATTTCAGTCAATTAAGCCTAAACTAACCGATCAGTGAACTACTGAAATCAATTCCGCATTGCTCATTAAAAAATGCCTTAAATTGAAGAGCAATACCTACTTCCTTTAAACACAGTGCTTTTTAGCCGTTGCAATGGCCTTTTCACAATATGAAAACATTTTCATAATCAGTAAGATGATTAAAGGATTTTTAAATTTAATCTCATGATCATTCCAGGATTCATTTACCTTTATAGTAAACGCTTTCATTGATGCTGATAGTTCAGAACACAGAGAATATTGTACTATTACTGCGTACGTTGATATGCGATTCATATACACGATTTTTAACTTCTGGCTAATCCACAAAAACTATCCTTTTATAAAGCTTTTATTTTTAAGTCCTAAGTTTTATGCAGCCTATGATAAAACGTAACTAAACGAACGAATGGTTCATAGGTTACACTATTTACCTGAAACTCGCCTCAATTGAGAGATATGATTAATATTTTGTATATACATTTCTATGTAAACGGTGATCTATTGCAGCCCCTCCCATGTGACTGCGGCCATTGCTCGAATTAATTTCAATATCTACTGTATGACGATAGTTGCAATTTGACTAATTGCAGCCCTGTCAGTACTGAGAAGTTAAGGCTTTTTGCTACATATTTCTAAGTAAAACACTGAACGACTATAGTGACCCTATTTTCGGAACAACGTTTAATTTGATTTTATGAAATATAGGCTGCCAAGCCAAGCATTGTGGCACTTTCAGCCGTTCAGGGCTTAAGACACCGAAAAGGGGGAGTTTAGTGATTGGACAACAATCTTCGGCGCAATCGAGTTTTCTGTACATCGTACAATCAAGGCCACCGAAAACAGATCTGTCTTTCGGTGGTCTCGGTATAATGCTGTATGAGCCGTGGCCCATGAAAATTTAACCACAGGCCAGTGATGGCCTGTCCTATATCGTTGCTAGATGCACGATTATGGCTAACTTTAACCTTAAATAAAATAAAAACTACTCAGGCTCGAGGGCTGCAATTTGGTATGTTTGATGACTGGAGGGTGGATGATCAACGCACCAATTTGCAGCCCTCTAGCCTCAGTAGGTTTTAAGATCTGAGGGAGGACGGACAGACAAAGCTGGCAAAATAGTTTTCTTTTATAGGAAATTAAAGTGGGTGCAGCTAGCGGCCGTAGGGACGCTGCAAACACCCTACGGGGCACCACGTGAGTTGACTAATTATTACAAAGAAATTTTTTAAATGGCCCCATCCTATTTTTTTATTACTTAATTACATCGGTGATAAGTCTAGCACCCTTTTGACCAAACTTGGGTCACCTTTACCAAGAGATACTTTATGTCAATGTTTGGTTGGAATTGATGTAGTGATTTTAGAGAGGTCGAAAAAGTGAAAAATTTACACCAGCTATTCACAAATATATACAGAAACCAGGCAAGGATTAGAAAAGCTCACTAGTTTTCAAGCAACTCAGCTAAAAAGGCGAAAATGAGGGGGGGAAACATGTCTACACTGCTACAATTGTCAGTATATGATTAAGATTTTTCTAGGTAAACTCAAGTAAAACCTTGAATAGTAATGTGGTCCCTCCCTGATGTCATCGTTGGAACAAACTCACATGGGAACGACTGTATGTTAATTTTGGCAAACTGTAACCCTGTTGCTCTTGTGAAGGTTTTTAAAGATTTTCCTACATATTCCGGAGTAAAACTTTGGACCCATAACCGTGGCCCCCCTGCTGGGCGTAGTTTCCCAACTGTATATACTTGACTCGCATTTACCAAAGGATGATTTGTGTCTATTTGGTTGAGATAGATACTGTGATTCTAGAGAAGACGTCGAAAATGTGAAAAGTTTATGCTAGATATACTGACATTCCGATGTTCGACCAACTTTAATAAGACAAGCTTACATAAGCTTTCAGCTCCAGTATGCAAAACACCAAGGATGTTTTCGAAAACATTAATCTCCATGAGCTACACTGCTACGCGTGAGCCACCTTATAACACTTGCGGGCATACGATTCAGATTTTTCATATGAATTGTACGTAATCTTCAAACCCTTCCAATGATTCCAAGACTGAATGTACATCTGTTGTTCTCGAGAAGACGATTTGTAAAGATTTTTTCCACATATTCCTATCTACAGTTCAATTCTTATAGTTACCTCACCTTAGCTAAGGAATCTTGTTTGAACAGAGTATTTCTACGCTACATAAAGGCGGTGTCGCATGAACACATTTTCCGGCATTTTTTCGCGTCTTGCAGCCAAATTTCGGACAGAGTAAGCGATAGCTGACTGATTTAATTCTATGAACTAGCAGCACAAAGTAGCCTACACTGGTACCAAAAATTAAGCTAACTAAGTTGGTGGTTCCACGTCATTACTGTAATGAACAGACGCAGCTTCGATTGTACATATAACAAAGAGGGCACTCGCTATTTGGGACAAAGTTTAGCGACAAGATGCTAAAAGACGATTGAAAACGTGCTCGTGAGACAATGCCTTGAGAAAGATTTCACGTCAATATTTTCTAACCTAGCATAAGAGTTCAAAACGAAAATCCCTATTCTCACTACTGATCTCTCCTGGGAAGGGGGCGTGCTCCTACTCCCATGTCAACAAACGCAAATGGGTTTTACTTTAGGATGCATTTTGCCTAATTTGCTTGAAATTGCACAAATTGCTCTGGATAAGAAATCAAAAGTATAAAATGTTTACAGTATATCAGTCAGACATATATACATATAAAACTGCAGACAACATGCATACATATAAACATGCAAGTAAACACCGGGGGAAATACTCCTCTTTGTAGCTCACTTGGTTTATTCTCAGCTGAACTAAAAAAAAAAGGGGGGGGGGGGAGTTAGAAAAAGACCGAGGGAAAAACTTGACGACGAAAGTGGTGTTGAAATTGAAAGCAAGTAGTAAATCGACCTCCTAAAAAATATCTGGATATTTTGATGAACTTACACAGATACACATTTACATAAATATGTAAATAAATACATATATATGTACTTATAAATCTATATATATATATATATATATATATATATATATATATATATATCTAGCTATACTTATATATATACATATATATATACATATATATATATATATATATATATATATATATATATATATATATATATATATATATACATATATATAAACAAGCAAGAGAACCTCCCATACCTTAACATGAGAGAGATTCTTTCCTTTTTTCAATCACATCACAATAAATAAAACAGATAATCGAGATCGTGATATCTCCACTTAAATAAAACAAAAATCTGACATCTCTCTAACAGATATCCACCACGCTACAGTGGCTCACACTTTAGTGCATTCCGCACTGCGCTTTTTACATATTCAGTGCTATTAAATTATTCTAAATCACATACATTCATATTTTATATTGGCAATTTACATATTTTCACTGAGACTTGCACATTTCATTTGAAACCTTTAAAATATATACAAAAAGGCTTTTGGGTCAAGAATAACAAGTGGTTCTGGTCGACACGTATCCATTTGGATTCCTGTCCTCTATTCCCCACTCTGTCTCTAATCAATTCCTGCCACATAAACAAAGGTCTCCCTTGGGAGAGAGTGTGCCCAACGACGACAACAGTATCGTCAGTCGTTATCATAAAATTATTAATAATATTTACGGCTACTTTTCAAAATGATATGAAAAAAAAGCCTCCCATGTCTATTAAGCACAGCAGGCTACGGTAAAAAAAAAACACCAAAATAATTCCTTTAAGGAATTATTTTTCCTTTAAGGAAAAATTCGTGGTGTTTGAGGGCACAGGGATAAAGATTGACGCAGTTAACAATTCGTCTTATTTTCTCTTTTTCTCGATCTCGCTTCTCTCAAAGATAGCCAAACTAACTCTTAATAAAGAAAAGGAGAGCTCACCTATGTTAGCTTCAGAAGACAGCGCCCATTTAATAGACACGAAATCTGAATAGCTAATTATCATCATGTAATACTTAAACATTCCCAAAATATGTCAATAACTCTATCGGCAAAACATCATATTTTACAGGACAACGTCCACATTTCCCCGCAATACATTTACGTACATACAAATAAATAAATAAATAAATAAATATATATATATGTATATATATATGTACTGTATATATGCATATATATATGTGTGTGTGATAAATAAATGAATAAATATATATATATATATATATATATATATATATATATATATATATATATATATATATATATATATATATATATATATATATATATGTGTGTGTGTGTGTGTGTGTGTGTATGTGTGTATGCGCATTCTAAGATAAGCTATATATATATATATATATATATATATATATATATATATATATATATATATATATATATATATATATATATATATATATATATATATATAACAGGAACAGAATGGCCAGCAGAAACTATTTGTAAATATATACAGAAATGTTTTGATTGTTAGGATTAATGTTAAATACTTTTTCGCCTGTCTTTGGGAATAATGCAATTTTCTCAGATGTTCACCTGTGGTTTTTTCTTGTTGCTATTCCGGTATTTTTTTTTTTTTATTCTCCTCAAAGTTACTGTCATTATGCTTAGTAGTTTAATTACTTGCCACTTTGCTTTCATCTAAACTTTACAGCTCATTGATTTACTTATTATTATTATTATTATTATTATTATTATTATTATTATTATTATTATTATTATTATTTATTTATTTTTCAAAGAAAGATTTACTACTGTGCTCCATTTCAGTCTGACTCCTGATGTATGGGTTTTTCATTTTGTCTCCTTTTAGCCTTGAAGGCGGGATTTGTATCCCGAAACGTTGGTGATGGAAATAAATAAATTTATTACTGAAAATGCTGGCCATACTGATCCTATTAAAGATTCGACTTTCTAGAAGCGACAATGCCATTCATATATATATATATATATATATATATATATATATATATATATATATATATATATATATATATATATATATATATATATATATATATATCTTATCTTTGAGTGCATATGTGTCATGGAAGAAATAGGAAAGCAAGTGAGGGAGAAAGCAAAGTCGTTAACTTGTTCAACAGCGTTAAGTTTTAATAGACCTGCAATTCAACGCCAGCGCATTACTCAGATAACAGTACGAAAACAGGAGTCTCCTGAATCATTGAGTGTTGTGACCAAACGGAAAAATAGAACTGAATATAAATATTTTGTGACTTCGTTATCCGCTTGTGGTATTACTGAAGAAAATCAAACGACCTCTCACTTGGCTGACGCACCTTCTCTCTCTCTCTCTCTCTCTCTCTCTCTCTCTAGAGACCCATCGATCTCTCATTTTTCTGATCCTAAAAACTCACGTTACACTATCTCACATCTGCCATCGGGAGTCTGGAAAACTCGCTTGCAGTTTCATGAAGACATTACGGCAGTTTACAGCGCGGGGAGGTGAAATTTAGAGTTCCCGGCGAAGGATTTTTAATATGCAGTTTGTCAAGGGGGGGAATCAGGCCCAAGACAGCCCCCCTCGAAATCATATGCATCAAACTATATTGGATGAAATTATTCGAAAAAACATTCTTAAAATCGACAAACGTTTAAAAAATGATGCGTTTATTATTATGTTTACAGAATGAGTCGTTATTGAAGTGAACACAATAATCGCTTTCCATTTTCAAAATGATTATAAAGGTATCCATTTCCATTTGCAATTTTATCACATGATGTTTATCGACGATGAAAAAGAACATAAAAAACGGATGACAATTCTTGATCGTTTCACTGAACATGACCCCTTTTCAAATTAGTCAAACATTACAAAAAATTGTAATCAATCCAAACTCGAAACTCCGGTTTTACTCCGTGTTTCCACACATGTATGATTTCTGTTGGTTTAAACAATAGATGTTCGCAATCTGCAGCAGGATTCACTAATAACACACGCAAATATATATATATATATATATATATATATATATATATATATATATATATATATATATATATATATATATATATATATATTATATATATATTATGTATATATATGCATATGTATATATATATACTGTATGTATACATATATATGTATGTATATATTTGTATGTATGTATACATCTCTTATATTTTTTGTTTTATTCATTTTCTACATATACAACTTCACTTCCCCTCACAGTGAGAAAGGTCTGTTCCCATTGGAAGTGACTTGTCTTTGTCATTCCAACGCTGCTGCAGCCACAACGCTACTATAAATTCATAAATTAATTAATTTATCGTAAAGCTAAATCAACTGAATTTTTTTCCTCTAACACCTAAATCAAATAAGGCCTATTTGCGTGGAAAGCAAATAAAAATGAACATAACCTGAATAGTTTCATTAACACGATAAAGCACATCGCTTTACATCACATATAGGGTGACTTAAATTGATTTCTATAATTAAGAAATAAATTGAAATACGGCTGAAACCTATGTATTACTTATTTAATAGACCTATGAATGTTTGGCCTAAACCTCTTTGTTTGCTCACGAAATCATGCCAACTCCTAAAACTTTCTATACAAGAGAAATCACTGAATACGGGAATCATCTTCATGCAAATGTTAATGAGGTGATATCAGTGACCAGCCTTAAAACACATCCAAAACGGACCTGGTATTGGCTGTTAGGTCTTTCCCACTCCACTACTGAATTCCAGTTTCTCTCCTCCATTTCCACACAAACTTCGTTGTGAAAGATGCTCTATTCTGCCAGAGTCAATCTCGAGTGACTGAATATACTCTTCAGCAAAACTTCATCATTAAACGATTACACTTTTAGTCTCGCTAATCAAAACAAAATTATAAATAAATCTGAAACAAACAAGTGACGTACTCGAGAGGCCTCGCACTCCCACAGGCAATGAGTCTACGACACAAACACAGTAGCGAGATCCTTTCATCATTCCTTCACGTCATCCACTTTTAGAATTGGGACTCGGTCCTCCGCAGCCCCCTCGGTCATTTAGCACGCACTCTGATATTTAAATAAAAAAAATATTCATAACTCGTTTACGAGTACATGAACTTTGAAAACACCTCTAGTCATTTTCACATGGGTGTCCTCCTTTCCCTTGATTAACAGGAGTGTGAGGCAATTGAGCATCAGAAATGTCTTCCGCTGAGCTTACCACACCACTTGTATTCATTAAATTCACACTCAATAGAACTCATTTCCTCTGACCCATCCACTTCACTTCCGCTACTTCAGCAACCAAGAGTCTATTCTAATCGCAAAAGTGTTTCAAGGAAATTGTTTCACTTCCTCGTTGAATCGTTTATCCTACAGAAAGCTTCCGGCGTAAGAAACTCACTAGACATTTCAGGTACCCTTAAACATCATGCATCCGCTTCCCAACTTTCCAATCGGCAAAACTATCTGTACTCCTCTTCACCGGAATATCTCGACATCCTTCTAAGATTCTGTAGCCTATTCTATTTCAGTCTAACACATCTATCTAAAAGCATCGCACTCCTCCCTCCATTTCTTTCCGATTCTGCAGCATCCGTAGCCTCTCATACGTTTCGGCTTAACCCTCCCTACCCCAATTACAACCACCACCTCGCTCAGGTCCAGTCCCTCCCTCCCTCCCTAATAAAAACCTCCCCCGCACCGTCCCCCACTCCTCACTCTCCATCCCCGTACCCCAATTCAGGCCGGCGTCCGTGGGTGAACAGGACCACTTTAACGTATCGTCCGTGATGGCCTTTTCCATCTGCTGTTACACTGGGTCACGATAAACTGGCATTAAGTCAAGTCAACGAGCGAAGGGTAACTCTGTCATTCTGTCTGTCCTTCTTCCTTTGCGTCATATCACCTAAGAAGAACATGAAATGCTACCTCCATTTCTTAGTCCATTCCCAGTGAAATTTTTAAAGAGCATTAAATTCTCTCTCTCTCTCACTCTCTCTCATATTTCATATTTGATACCTATATTCCAAGACAAAATAAATACTGATCTCTCTCTATCTTTGATATACAATCTTCATCCATTATTTTTTTTTCATGGGATATTTCATGCCACAACCAATGCAAAATTCCGATGTTAATAAACGTACGCAAACATAATTTTACGTATTTATCTGTATTTATCAAAATTTTATAAATGAGTACAAAAACACACGAGCAAATAATATTGATAACTGTATCCGTAAGGTTTACAGGAGCATTTCACTAACAAAAAATCTGACCGCAAAAGATTAAACCAAAATTTGTTACATTTGGGTAAGAGTAAAATTGCCCATTTAAAGGAAATAAATTGAAGTAATCAGGAAAACATTTGCTGGTAAAGACCTCAATAATTCAGCGAGAGAGAGAGAGAGAGAGAGAGAGAGAGAGAGAGAGAGAGAGAGAGAGAGAGAGAGAGAGAGAGAGAGAGAGAGAGCGCACAGGGACATTACCGGCTCCAGTGTTTAATATTTAAAACTAAGGATCAGAATAAAAAAAAAAAGGCTGACAGAGGACATTTTTTTATGGGCGATTCTGACGTCCCTGGACAGCAAGCAGACCTCTATTATGAAAAACAATGACCTCTTTTTTTACATATACAGTTCTAGAAAGTTTTTGTAGATATTAATGAGGGCTTCCTGGAATCACAATGGTAGTTCTTTAACAATCATAATGACAGATAGGCTTTTATTCTGTTATGTATGACAGCAAAAGATTTTTGAGGATAATAGCGGAAGACGTTTAACAGTGACAAAAATGGATGTTTATGGAAAATACTCTCGCAATCTTATGGCTAAGGATGAAAGGTACATTATGGAGATCAGTAAGAATTTCGATGAACATAATGCAATGTTTTATAAAAAAAAAAGTTACGTTGTAAATGTTAACAATGCTAATAATGGACATTGGCAGACCATTCTGGGGAAAATTTAATTTTTTCTTGATAAAGTAATGGTTTTCAAGAACATCATTCACATGTAATTACATAATTAAATAAGGGTAACTTGAAGATTAGATGTTATAATGGCTATCAGTGGCATTTTTTGGATACTGGTAACATACTAAAATGGACACTGGTGACATACTACGGATAACAACACATTACTATGAATAGCGGTCAAAAGTTATGGATAATAGTGGCAGACGTCAATAATAATAATAATAATAATAATAATAATAATAATAATAATAATAATAATAATAATAATAATAATAATAATAATGTGTTCTATAAACCAAAATTAGCCAAAGAACAAGAGGTTCTATTTTGGATAATATAAAAAAAAGTCACAGAGAGAGAGAGAGAGAGAGAGAGAGAGAGAGAGAGAGAGAGAGAGAGAGAGAGAGAGAGAGAGAGAGAGAGAGAGATTGTTTTTTGGTAATAAGTTAACAAATGGCAATAAGCACTTACCAGGGGCATGCGTATACCAAGAATGAAATTTATCCTTAACACAGAACAATATTTGAAAAAAATTCGGCTCTCTCCTGTCTACCACCAACACTCCTTCAAATCATGAAAATCTGCTTCAGGGAGCCAGTGGCCATAGATTTATATAAAGGGGCATATGAACCGAAGCTAGACGATTTATTTTTAACGGAAAGACGCATTTTTCATTTGAGAACGAATGCGATAAATATCCCCTTAATTCGTTTATTTTTAAAAAAATGAAAAAAAAAAACTTCTTTTTGGTAACCAAACGAAGGGGTGTATGTACATATATATATGTGCGTGTGTATGTATGTATATATATATATATATATATATATATATATATATATATATATATATATATATATATATATATATTTCGGTGTATGTGTTGTGTGTGCTTACGTGTAAGTCTGTGTATACATAAATTTATATATATATATATATATATATATATATATATATATATATATATATATATATATATATATATATATGTATATATATATAATAACACTATAAGCCTCCTATCCTTAAAGGGTGGCTCTAAAGTGTGTTAACCTTATGGATTGAAGCTGCTAGTCTCGTGCACTTCAGGTCCCTGGCTCCCACCATCAACATCCAACTAGGTACCAGGTGCTTAATTCACTACTCACGTTAGCTTTTGATATTATATATACATATTTATAAGTATATATAGATGTATTTATTTACATATTTATGTACATGTGTATCTGTGTAAATTAATCAAAATTTAGGCTTCCTCAATATTGTTTTTCGAGTGGAAAATATGCATGATATAAAAAAGATGATAACATTTGTTATTTCACAGTTTTGGCATTGCTTAACATCGAACTATGAGTATACTGATATTCTAGGTAAAAACTTTCATTTACAAACCCAAAATTGCCTAACATTCTGCAGTTCTCTCCTGTCAAAACGTACAAGGGCTAACTATATAAACAAATAAATCTCTTTAATGTGAGTACGAGTATATATAAAACATGAAGTAAACCGGTAATATTATGTTATATACGTAAAAACAATGATTGAACAGTAGCTGAAACAAAGATAGTACATTCAGTCAATTGCACCAAGAGAGAAAAACAATATTGTGTGCAACAGACAGCAATAAAGATAAAAAAAAAATCCGAAAAACAAGCGGGAGCAGACGAGATTTCCACCTTATCCCTCAGATGAGAGAGAGAGAGAGAGAGAGAGAGAGAGAGAGAGAGAGAGAGAGAGAGAGAGAGAGAGAGCGGGATACTTTGATAAGAAAGCTTCATTTCCAGCCAGCTTTTAAAGCTTCGGAAATGGTAAGAACAGGGAACAAATAGCTCACTAAAACCTGCAAAAGAGGGGTCGCGGAATGGGAACTGGATAAGAAAGATTAATGGAAGATAATGGATTTAAGGAAGCCATGAAAGTAATCATGAGAGAGAGAGAGAGAGAGAGAGAGAGAGAGAGGAGAGAGAGAGAGAGAGAGAGAGAGAGAGAGAGAGAGAGAGAGAGAGAAGATACCTCGTGCACAATCATAAAAATCACAACACATATATATATATATATATATATATATATATATATATATATATATATATATATATATATATATATATATAATGTGTGTGTGTGTGTGTGTGTGTGTGTGCGTGTGTGTGTGGATGTATATGTTTTTAAATACAATTTTTCCCTTGGAAGGTTTGGCTTCGGGCGTTATCCTTCCGTTACTCAGCCAGCTAAGTGTCTTAACCACCGGAACATGAAGTCTTATATAGGACCTAAGGAAATGCAAAAAATTGGTAGAGAAAGATCATAACAAAATTTGACTTTGGCCACAGCCTTTGAATTATGGTAGGAGTAATTCACTGATTATGTTGATGAGCAGCGTGAAGTCAACGTCAAGGTAAAAGTCAAAGGGCAAATAAGAATTTACCCTTGGCCAAAGCTTTTGAACTACAATAATATAGACGTCATGTTTCGTTTGGATAATCCACTAATGAAGTCAATAAGAAGACTGGGGTCAATGTCGTGTTTAGAAGTCAACAAAATAGGAATTTAATTTTATCTTGGTTCTAACTTCTTACCTTTACTAGAGAAAGACTTCACATTTGACTCTCTTAATCTGCTAATGATGCCGATGCGCCAAGGAAGGACAGGTCAGTTTCATTGACGTATTTACAACCAAAAAATCAAATTGGAGTATGAATTTTACCATATATAATAGCATTTGTGGCTGGCCAACGTTAGCGTATCTATTTATCTATCTGGTACTATATGTATATATATATATATATATATATATATATATATATATATATATATATATATATATATATATATATATATATATATATATATATATACATATACATATATGCGTGTGTGTTCCTTTCTAGCTCATGGGATAAGACGTCGAGAGAAAGGAATAGGAAATGCCCAGGATAGGCTTAACCAATAAAGAACCAATATGAACGCTGCCAATTGTTGGAAATTTTAAAGGAAAAGCAGAACGTCTTGGTGAATTACTTTATTTACCTTCAGGGGTGGCGCCTTTCAAGGACGTTCCCCATCGGATTCGTAGAAAATATTTTTGTGATTACTTTACTGGCCCCATAGACAAAGAAATATAATAGAAAATTCTAACACAAAAAGAGCTTCAATGGGGAGAGAGAGAGAGAGAGAGAGAGAGAGAGAGAGAGAGAGAGAGAGAGAGAGAGAGAGAGAGAGAGAGAGAGAGAGAGATAACCTTTTGGCCTCAAAACATGGTCAACGACCAGCTAAGATATGGATTGCCAGACTTTTGATTTCATGCTTTTAAGGAAATGGAATCGACCAAAACTATTCCACGACTTATGAATTACTGCAAAAGTTTTCGCAATACATTTCTCGTAATGCTGAAAACCTCCAATTCCATTTTATTGAGGGGTTCAAGTGAGGTCATATTCAGATCTTTCAGACTCTGCAATACAAACATCCACATGCACTTACACATAAACAAGCAAATGTGCATACAAACACACACATTATATATATATATATATATATATATATATATATATATATGTGTGTTTTTTATATTTAAATCTATTATATAAAAGTGAATGTTTGTTTTTTTGTTTGGCTACTATAGAAATCCAAACTACTTGACAGACCCAGACAACATTTTGCACACGACCTCTATGTCACTCCAGAAAGATTTATAACTGAAAATCAAACCCCTACCCGTGGCAGACATACAAGCACATACGAAACAAATGAAATTTTCGTTTTTACGTCTCCTTTTCCTTCAGTGCTTTATGGGTTAATTCTTATTTTTCACCTGACGCTCCACCTTTTCTTCCAGGCGCTGCCAGACGTATGATTATCCTACAACAATATATCCAAATCCCATATAACATCAGTTTCTGGTCAGAATTTACATGATTTTTTATCATATTTATAAGAATTATTAATATAATTGTTCAATATCTCGATAAAATCAACATTGAAAACCTACAGGAGATAAAACTAGAAGAACGCGGCGAAGTTAAACTCCTCCCACTGCAAACCCTATAATCAGTTAAGCATATCCAAAAAAAATTAAACAGATGTGTTTGTTTATATTAGAATTACTTTCAGTCTGTCATAAAGCAATGTCATTCAAAATGCACGTGGCCATCATTTGACCCAACTCAATTTATGACAATTATTAATAATATTGTTTATTACCTCGATAAAATCAACACTGATAACCTTAATCGGTTTAAATGAGGTTTGGAATAAATTATCAGCAACCAAAGCGGTGAGGAGTAAGAGACAGAGGACCAAACAGCTGACTGTTAACCATAAATTTTACCGAACAAAGAATATGCATGAAAAAATTAAGCATCTACTTAAATTCGGTGATTCACACACTCTTATTTATGGACACCTGGCAAATACATCAACCAGTGAACAGTAAGACGGAAGGAGTAACTACCAGTCAATTCGCACCTATTGCTGCATTCCCGTCATTTAGGAAAATAAAATGTTTATTTATGGTTATTTATGGGAATATAAATTCACTTCTATCCTTTATCAACATGTATTGATTCCTCCGAGAAGGGAATGTTTTTGTTTATACCTTATTACGTCATTACCATAGGTAGGAATTACTTGGACGGTTGATACCGTTGCCGTACGAACATGCATAGCGGTAATTTTAGCTGTCGTTCCGTGTAACCTTATATTAAATGCTACGATCATAAATTTGATGTCATTGTAAATTTCATGAGTTGTAATTTATTATGCTATGTTAAAAACGTCTCTGAAACCAATATAAAGCATACGTATCACGTGTTTAAGTTAGCCCTATTAGAAAACGTTAGCAACTTTTGTCATTAATTCACCAAAAACCGCTAAACAGAGATACCTAAATTTATTTTTATTCAGCATAAAAGTAAAATAAATTGCCTTTTTATATATAATTCATTACTTTTTGTGTTAGGTGTGATATGACAAAGGGCAGTGAAACAAAGGCAAAATGTGCGAACGGGTTGGTGGCTATTGGTGACACCCACTGGCTACTATTTTTCATAAAATCACCAAAAATAGGTACATTGAAATGTCTAATTTTTATTTACACAATGAAAAAATTCAAAACTTTTCGTTTCCAATAAATTCCGCTGACTGATGAGGAGGTGGAAGGCTATCTGCTGCAGAAATTCACCTAATAATAGGAAGGAAGCAAAAAGGCTTAACAGAGTATAGTGTAAATATTTCTAATTAAAAAAAAGACGTATATTCTCATACAATATTAATGAGCAAGTTTAAATTAGAACCTGGAGAGAGAGAGAGAGAGAGAGAGAGAGAGAGAGAGAGAGAGAGAGAGAGAGAGAGAGAGAGAGAGAGAGAGAGTTTATTGGTTGTTATTCAGAGTTTTTCCAGGCAGAGCCTGGTTGGTCAGCTAGTATATGTGTATGTATATATATATATATATATATATATATATATATATATATATATATATATATATATATATATATATATATATATGTAGAATCTACTGGTCACTTTTACCAGACACACATGTAATTCTAATAGCCACAATGCCCTCTTAACTTCTCGAACTCTTCGTGCTTTTTTGGATATGCTTGTAACTACGAAGCCGTGACATCCAAACACAAGAAATTGAAGAGACTTGTGATTTGCCGGTCGCGGGAGACGAACCCGGGTCACCTTAATCACAAGGAGGTCACAATTTAACCTGGGGAAGTGCTTACCATGAGCCAGTTATAGACTCTAAATGAGTGATTTCGTTACTTACCTCTATTTTTTTTTTTTGTGTGTAAACTCTGACTACTGTTGATTCAGGAAATTGTAAAAACGGAAAAAAAGGGGAATTTATCTGAGCTGACAGCTCTACTCACCAGGTATTTGTAAGTAAACATGTTAGGGTGAGTTTAAAATTATGTGTATTACATGAAATGAAATATCAGAAGATGAAATGGACTAATCAGGCAGGCAAGGCCTGAGAGGTTAATTATAATTGGGAAAACTTGAAGGTATATCCGTCGGTTTGACGATGCTGATACAAGGAACAATCAAGAGAGATTTCCAGTGCTAACAAACCCTCTGTAAAACAGACAGATTCACAAGTTAAAAGCCAGTAGGGACGCAGTAAAATATGCATAGGACCAGGCGAGCAGAGAGGGTGCCAAGAAGCCTTGAACACACGATTTTATGTAATTATTTAAACACAGGTATTTATGTAACACTGCTCTAACAAGGCAAGGTTGATACGGAAATACTGGCACTTAGAAATGGAAACAGGAAGTTTTAGTACAAGAATTAAAACAGTGTGACTGACTGAAAGAACCTTTGCAACAGATCACTTTACCTTGTAGAAGAGATGGCTTCAGCGAGGGTAATGGTGGTGGAGGAAGGGCTAAGGGCTTCACTGGTAAGAATACTATAGGTCCCTACAAGATAGGACCACGTGGTAGGGCATGGCTCTCTGAGGGAGGCGGGAATGGAAGGGGGAGATGTGTCTGGCTCGCATCTAGCAATGTCTCTCTCTCTCTTGTTCTTTCGGTGAAGCCCTTATATGCCTTTGGTCAGGGGTCAAGAGGTTACCCACAGGTAGATGGGGTCGGTGTTGTTTCCCTATGTGCGGGCATCATTTATGACTCAAAGTCCAGGCGTTCATTCCAGCTGTCCTTTCTCCTAATATGCCTCCTCGGCACTATTCTACCTCCACCCAGGCTTATTCTCTTCACAACCTAGTGTCTGAAAGCAAAGTGTCCTGCAGCGTCACATGTTCGAGAAGAGATTAAGGGAGCGGCTAATATTCCTTTTGCCCTTCATTGTCAGGCAGTGCCAAAATGCACTGTTGCATTTTCCAGCTTTAAATTATGCATTTGGTGGCAGGAATGCTTGGGGATATATATATATATATATATATATATATATATATATATATATATATATATATATATATATATATATATAATATATATATATATATATATATATATATATATATATATATATATATATATATATATATATATATACTCATAAGTAAGGCAGCAGGAGCTCTCCAAAATAATTGCAATATTATGAAGATTTTAATGAAGTGAATTGATGATTCTGAATACGAATGAAAGAACGGACAAAGAAGAAATCTAAAGAAACATAAATATGACAAAATAGTGAATAGATAGAAGTGTTTTGCAGTGATTTGATCATATGGAGAGAATACAATAAGATAGTTTAATGAGAGGGATGATTCACTCGGAAGTATTAAGAGGAAGAAGTAACAGAGGCTGAAAATGCTTTGTCAATGAATAAGAATCGAAGTAATTTTATACTCAGGAAGCATGAGAGTGGTAGCAAGGAACAGGTAAAGAGGAGTCTTGTCAGAAGGGAATCAAGTTTCTGGCAATTAGCAACCTGTTTTAGGTCATTAATTGTGCTTCCTTTACTAGAATATTGTTCTCCGGTGTGGATGTCTGCTTCTGCCTGAGATTTACCTCTTTTAGAAAGAGTGGTTCGTGGTGGTAGGTTTCAGTTTCCTAATAGTAGCAGTTATGACTTGGAACATCGATGGATGGTCTCTTGTTTGTCACTTTTTCATAAGTTATATTTCAACAGAGATCTTTCACATTCACAATTGATCCCTGAACCCCCTTTACCTGCCGAGAGCAACCAAATTCGTTGAACGGCAGCACCAATATGCAGTAAATGTGCCTCGCTGTCACACTTCTCACACTGTTGGACTGTGGAACAACCTCCCAGAGGATGTCATGCACTTGGAACTTCAGAAGCTCAAGCGAAGACGCAATGCATTACTACCCTAATACTATTCTCCTGCATTTTAATATATTTTTATCTGTTTATTAATTTATTAATTTCCTTTTTTCTTTTTTCATAAGTGGGATCTCTTCCTTTTGTATTTCCCTTTACCTCCTCTTACTTCTTCCTAATGAACTCCATATTCTTTGGAAACTTGAATTTCAAGTCCATGGCCCCAATGGGCTTGTTCCATATGAATAGGTTTCATCTTCTGAATAATAATAATAATAATAATAATAATAATAATAATAATAATAATAATAATAATAATAATAATAATAATAATAATAATAATAAGGGAGCCGTGGCACAGTGGTTTAGCTCATCGATGGACTGGTTAAGCAACATTGGGGCTGGTCAGTCGTTGGATGGGTAACCACTCTCCTCGGCGCTGATTCTTTGGGAAAGGATCTTTACCATAATTTCCTCAGCCTACTCAGCTGTAAACGAGTACCTATTCTCGGTGGGGTAGGGTCCAGCTATGGGTTAAATAGCAAAACTCAGCAATGATGGAAAGAAATGAAAGAATAAACGACAACAAAGTAAATGGAGCTTTGTCCGGCAGCCAGGTAAACAACCCAATAGGAGAGGACGGTCAGGTACTTGGAGGTCGTCATCCAGCAACTGACCATCACAACGACAGTAACCAGCAACCCAAGACTGGACCTACAGAGGCAAACAAGAAGAAGAAATGGACAAGAGAAGGAAATCTAGATATGCTACATCAGAAGCAACCCGATAGAAAGAGGATACATAAGAAGACTGGTCAACATCTGCAATGAGAGATATAACACCCATCAAACAGAACAGAGGCTGGCAGACCAAGTAAGGAACATAAAGAAAAAGATCTGGCTCTCCACAACAGAAAGAGAGGAACTGGAAAGAGAAATAACACCCAGTAACGAAGGACAAGAATACAACTAAGAGACGATGACACAGAAAACGACAGGAATGATGAGCTACCAAACAACGACACAAGAGGAAACACTGAGGATATAAAAAAGAAGTCGGAATGGGTGGAAAAGATCACACAATGGATGGAGACAGATACAGAAAGAACAAAGATCCCCTCCATGAAAGCCTACAACACAAAGAAACTAAGGGAAAAAACAAGAGAAGTTAATGAAATAATGAGACTAATACATACCACAAGTATCACAGAAAAAAATAATCAGGCATATGCAGGAGCAACACTAGTAGTAGAACTCATGGGGATACAAACACCAACACCACCATCACAACCAACCCAACAGAAACCAAAACACCAACCACCTTGGAAAAGGCGCCTGGAAAAACAAATCATGGCGGTGGGATCTGACTTGAGTAAACTGAAAGAGATGGCAGACAAGAGGCCAAGAAGCAAGAAAACAAGAGAGGAACTGAATGAGAAATACAAAGTACAGGGGAAGGGGCTAAACAACACAATAGAAGTTATAAAACAGAGGCTTACAGCCAAAGCACATAAGATCCAACAGTACATGAACAGGAATAAGGATACCAACAGAACAAACTCTTTGGGACCAACCAGAAAAGACTATACAGTCAACTAAGACAGGATGACAACCACCAGGAAATTCCTGAAGCCGAACCAAGTAAGAGACTATGGGAAAACATATGGAACAATCCGGTATCACACAACAAACATGCAACATGGCTCCAGGAAGTCAAGGCAGAGGAAATGGGGAGATTAAAACAAAGATTCACAGAGATCACTACAGACACAGTCAGACACCAACTAAAGAAAATGCCCAAATGGAAAGCCCCAGGTCCAGATGAAGTCCATGGATACTGGCTCAAAAACTTCAAGGCCCTACACCCACGAATAGCAGAACAACTCCAGCATTGTATCACAAACCACCATGTGCCCAAATGGATGACCACAGGGAGAACATCCTTAGTGCAGAAAGACAAGAACAAGGGAAATATAACAAGTAACTGCAAGTCTATCACCTGCCTACCAATAATATGGGTATCATCAATGAAAGGCTATACAACTACCTAGAGGATACAAACACCATCCGCCACCAATAGGAAGGCTGCAGAAGGAAGTGTAGGGGCACAAAAGACCAGCTCCTAATAGACAAAATGGTAATGAAGAATAGTAAGATAAGGAGAACCAACCTAAGCATGGCATGGATTGACTACAAGAAAGCCTTCGACATGATACCGCACACGTGGCTAATAGAATGCCTGAAAATATATGGGGTAGAGTAAAACACCATCAGCTTCCTTAAAAATACAATGCACAACTGGAATACAGTGCTTACAAGCTCTGGGATAACACTTGGAGAGGTTAACACCAGGAGAGGGATCTTTCAAGGCGACTCACTGTCCTCACTACTTTTCATAGCAGCCATGGTTCCCATGACAAAAGTACTGCAGAAGATGGATGCTGGGTACCAACTCAAGAAAGGAGGCAACAAAATTAACCATCTGATGTTCATGGACGACACCAAGCTGTATGGTAAGAGCATCAAGAAAATAGATACTCTAATTCAGACTGTATGCATTGTATCTGGGGACATCAGGATGGAATTTGGAATAGAAAAATGCGCCTTGGTCAACATACAAAAAGGCAAAGTAACAAGGACTGAAGGGATAACGCTACCAGATAGGCATAGCATCAAACACATAGATGAGACAGGATACAAATACCTGGGAATAATAGAAGGAGAGGATATAAACCACCAAGATATGAAGGACACAATCAGGAAAGAATATGCGCAGAGACTTAAGGCAATACTCAAGTCAAAACTCAAAGCTGGAAACATGATGAAAGCTATAAACACATGGACAGTACCAGTAATCAGATACAGCATGGGAGTAGTGGGGTGGACAAAGGCTGAGCTCCGCAGCATAGACCAGAAAACTAGAAAACACATGGCAATACACAAAGCACTACACCCAAGAGGAAATGCAGACAGACTATACATAACACAAAAGGAAGGGGGGAGAGGGCTACTAAGTACAGAGGACTGCATCAACATCGACAACAAAGCACTGGGGCTATATCTGAAAACCAGTGAAGACGAGTGGCTAAGGAGTGCCTGGGAAGAAGGACTGATAAAAGTAAACAAAGACCCAGAAATATACAGAGACAGGAGAATGAAAAACAGAACAGAAAAATGGCACAACAAACCAATGCACGGACAGTACGAGACAGACTAAAGAACTGGCCAGCGATGAAACATGGCAATGGCTACAGAGAGGGATAAATCAAAAAGGAAATAGAAGGAAAGCTAACAGTGGCACAAGATCAGGCCGTAAGAACTAGATATGTCCAAAGAACAATAGATGGAAATAACATCTCACCAATATGCAGGAAGTGCAATATGCAAGACGAGACCATAAACCACATAGCAAGCGAATGTCTGGCGCTTGCAGAGAACCAGTACAAAAAGAGGCGTGATTCAGTAGCAAAAGCCCTCCACTCGAGCTTGTGCAAGAAACACCAGGTAGTTTGCAAGTAATAAGTGGTACGAACACCAACCTGAGGGAGTGATAGAAAACGATCAGGCAAAGATCCTCTGGGACTATGGTATCAGATCAGACAGGGTGATACGTGCCAATAGACCAGGCGTGACGTTGATTGACAAAATCAAGAAGAAAGTATCACTCATTGATGTCACAATACCACGGGACACCAGAGTAGATGAGAAAGAAAAAGAAAAAACTGATAAGCATCAAGACCTGAAAATCGAAATACGAAGGATATAGAATATGCCAGTGGAAACTGTACCCATAATAATAGGAACATTAGGCACGATGCCAAGATCCCTGAAAAGGAATCTGGAAAAACTAGATGCCAAAGTAGCTCCAGGACTCAAGCAGGAAAGTGTGCTGCTAGAAACCGTGCACATAGTGAGAAAAGTGATGGACTCCTAAGGAGGCAATCCGGATCCCCCCATACTATCAAAACCACCCAGTCGAACAGGATAACTGTGATAGACCCCCCAAAAAATAAACAAATTAATAAATAATAATAATAATAATAATAATAATAATAATAATAATAATAATAATAATAATAATAATAATAATAATAGCTGGGTGTGGTGAATCGCAGACTTGGTAAAGTTGTGGAGGGGGAGGTTGGGGCTACCATGCTCATTTAAAAATATACAAGGTTAACGCATTCCAGAGCAACCAGTCTTACTCTTTACCCAAAGTAGATAATCGCGCATGCATATATATATATGTATATTTATGTAATGTATATATATATATATATATATATATATATATATATATATATATATATATATATATACATTTACATATATACATATACATTACATAAATATACATATATATATATATATATATATATATATATATATATATATATATATATATATATGCATGCGCGATTATCTACAATACTTTGGACGCAGGTTCTCCATTAAGTAAAGAGTAAGCGTGGTTGCTCTGGAATGCGTTAACCTTGTATATTTTGCAACGAGCATGGTAACCCCCCGCCCCCAACTTTACCAAGTCTGCGATTCACCACACCCAGCTATTATTATTATTATTATTATTATTATTATTATTATTATTATTATATATATATATATATATATATATATATATATATATATATATATATATATATATATATATATATATATATATATATATTGATAACGGCAAGCGAGTCAGCCAAAGTGCAAAGTAAACAAGGAGTAGGAGCAGGAACAAATATGACGATCCATTACAATTTATTCCGACGCGCTTCACAGTCACATGAATGCATCATCGGGGATATGTACAATTATTCAAAAAATATAAACTCGCATGTTGCATAAAAAATCACTTTTATATAAATTAAAATGAAATAATACATATATAAGTAAAAAAAAAAATACATTAAAACTTGACATAAAATTACACAAAAAATAAAAGCACACAAGTTGACTAAAAAGAAAGATACATAAAAATGACAAAGTTATGAAATACTTGAGAAGCTCTGCGGTCGAACTAGCATCACAATAGATATGCAAAAACTTATATTATATACTTGAAAACATTACGTTAAGAAGGTACAATGGGGTGGAGGTGGACTGGGTGTTCAACTGCGGGACACGTTGTTTGATTACTAAAATCGAAGAGGTATAGGACTTTAGTTTTAGTAAGTCAAACTACGATCATGTTGATCCCTTTATAGAGCTGAAGTGTGGATGTCGAATACAAATTAAAGAAAAACTGTTGAAACTGTAGAGACGAAGTGTTTATTTAGTGTGTGACGTAAGGAAAACTGAAATGGTGGGAACCGTTTAATTACACAGAAGAAATGGTAAAAAGGTTACCGTAGATGACAGACTGAATTTAAATGTTTGAGGTAGATTGGGAAAAAGGATTAAGGTATTTGTAGGGATGAGGTGAAACAGACAGGAACTCCTGGAGATTGCGTGAAAGAGAAGGCCCTGATGCAGGGAACACTCAAGGTAAAGTATGAATGTGGCAGTAACCATTCTGTTGTTTTTCTGACGCCACCCCCTCTAAACGTAAACAGGTTAATGTTGGTGCGTGTGTATATATACAGGTATGTATGTATGTACATATATATATATATATATATATATATATATATATATATATATATATATTATATATATATATATATATATATATATATATATATATATATATATATATATATATATTATATATATATATATATATATATATATATATATATATATATATATATATATATATATATATATATATATATATATATATATATATATATATATATATATATATATATATATATATATATATATATATATATATATATATATATATATATATATATATATATATATATATATATATTATATTATATATATATATATATATATATATATATATATATATATATATATATATATATATATATATATATATATATATTCACTGTGGGAGAAAATTAAAAACTAGAAGTTTTGGCCACAAAAATTCAATCTAGTCGATGTATATTGGATAGACCATTTCCGCTGGACATATCGCATAATTTTCGGCTCGGCAAACATCTGAATACTTTGGGAGACACTGGAGCTCTCCTGGATAAAATAAGTGATAAAGGAATGAGGGTATCCGCATCCACCACTTACTTGGCTACTGAAATCGCATTCTTTCGGCAGGAAACACTGCGAGAAAAAAACGCTTCCCATGTGTTCTTTGTTTCCTTGTATGCACGGTTTTTATCAGCCCATCTCTCGGTGTCTTACCTGCAAACATAAAGAAATAAGATTTAATTCTGATGTCTTTTCAGAAGTCTAGAAAGTGAATCAGTATTATTTATATGGTAGAGATTATCGTCATTAATAAAGCCATCCTCAGTGTAATTATTAACACATGAATCATCACAAAGTGTACCTACTAAAAGAAATATTTTGGAATGGCGATGCGAATATTTAAGAAGGGAGGAAGTTAAAGGTAAAGAAGGAAACTATCATTTAAGGTTTTAAAAACTTTACAAGACATTCCGTTGAACTTCACGAATGCTCTTAAAAGTCAAAGAGTTTTTCCAGTAATACCTTACTTACCCTGGAGAGAGAGAGAGAGAGAGAGAGAGAGAGAGAGAGAGAGAGAGAGAGAGAGAGAGAGAGAGAGAGAGAGAGAGAGAGAGTTTTTCCAGTAATACCTTACTTACAGAGAGAGAGAGAGAGAGAGAGAGAGAGAGAGAGAGAGCTGGATTCTTTCCACCCACTTATTGGATACGAATCATTAATACATTTGATAATAAGTATTTAGTCTATTTTGCCGACGGAATAAAAGATTCTTCCGTGTTCCCAGATAAACGAAGCAATAACAGAATAATTCACACGAAAAAAGTGAATTGAGTAATTCTATTCGTGTATATCCTTCTTTGGACTCTGTTTCAATCCTGTTCGAATGTATAATTTTGAAGAAAGCAAACATTAAAGAAAGAAAAGATGAAACACAATTTTTGAAGAAATTATCAGTACACGATAAAAAAAATTTGCCTGCGGCACAATGCTCAAATCATTAGAAAAGAACAAACTGATAAACCAAAGGAAAACCAAGAAACCAGCTTAATTGCAAAGACTCAACAAACAGTAAAAGAAAAACAAAGAGAATAACCAATTTTAAATAATTGAGCCACGTGTAACAGAAAAACATTCGCAAGAAAACCATCAAAATCCCATTTCTACTGACAACGATGCTACTGTGGTCTTTATCAACACGTCGCGAGTACGCCTGCTGCAGAAATATCTATATACGAAAAAAATAAAACGCACCTAGGAAGTAAAAGAATTACAACACGACAGCGGCGAAGGGAATTCTTTCCGAGAATTCCCACGAGTTTTGTCACTTTCGCGAAGAGATCGAGCGCTGGGAGTAATCCAAAACAATGATGGTTGCGTACAACAACTTTTTTTCTTTTTTATAAATTTATTACGTGATCAACGAATGCCTAAGAATTTCGACTGAGTAGGAGCGGTTGGCTTTTTCCATGGTACCGACTGTTGAAAACAGGCTTACTTTAGAGATATGAAATAAAAGTTTTCATAGAACACTATAAGTGGTTATTCATAAAAATTAAATATTTATATTTTTCAAGACAACAGTACCGTCAGTAATATATATATATATATATATATATATATATATATATATATATATATATATATATATATATATATATATATATATATATATATATATATATATATATATATATATATTTGTATACGATTCCCGATTCATAAGAGGATAGCAGTTTTTCTTTATGGTTTATAGAATATTACTGAAGGGGTGGTTTGAGGAAAATATTTGCTAAAAATTGAGTACATTTCTTTAACGTTTCAAACAATACTTCGTTAATTTTCAAGTTCTAAAAATATAAAATGTCAAAAGGTTATCAATGAGCATACAAATATAAACCATTTACAATAATAATCGCAAACTCTATAAAAAAAACACTTCAAAGGGAAGCTGGACAAGTCCACATTTAGAGCTGGTTTTAATTTTCTTATATACAGAGATTCTGCTAATCTAACATCATTTCCAACTATACCTCAAAATATGCTATTAAAATCTTCAACATTTACATTAATGTTGCAGACCTCATGGCAGTGGTCTCTTATGGCTCAGTACAAAGGCTTTGCCAACGGTCTCCCAGTTCTGCAACTCAACCCCTTACTATCATGGAATCTGAAATACAGTTTTAATAGATGAGCCAACGTAAACTAGATGGCACTGAGGACATACATGTTTGTAAACGATTCCCGGCTCATAAGAAGGTGGCAACTTTTTTTTTGTTAACCATATAGAAAAATTGCCACCTCCTTATGAGTCGGGAATCGTATACAAATATGTATGTCCTCAGTGCCATCTAGTGTACGTTGGCTCATTTATTAAAACTCCCCCCCCCCCTCTCTCTCTCTCTCTCTCTCTCTCTCTCTCTCTCTCTCTCTCTCTCTCTCTCTCTCTCTCATGAGGTCTGCAACAGTAATGTAAATGTTGGAGATTTTAATAGCATATTTTGAGGTATAGTTGAAAATTACGTTACATTAGCAGAATCTCTGTATATAAGAAAATTAAAACCAGCTCTAAATGTGGACTTGTCCAGCTTCCCTTTGAAGTGTTTTTATAGTTTGCGATTTTTATTATTGTCAATGTTTTATATTTGCATACTCAATAATAACCTTTTGACATCTTATATTTTTAGAACTTGAAAATTAACGAAGTATATATATATATACAGATTATATATATATATATATATATATATATATATATATATATATATATATATAGATTATATATGTGTGTATATATATATATATATATATATATATATATATATATATATATATATATATATATATAAAATCGGGAGTATTGACTTCTAGCAAGTCGGTTACGTAGAACAAACAGGAGGACGAAAAGGAGGTGATGCATTTTCAACTTTATTTCCAGCCAACATTTCAAAGCATGGCTTCATCATCAGGGCTAAAATACAAAAGTAACAACAATTAAAATCTATACATAAGACACAGTAAAATCATTAATTTTAAAATATAGATACCGGCAGTCCCTGGTTAACGACAGGCTCGGTTAATGGCGATCCGGTTTTATGGCGCTTGTCTAGCGACGAAAATCGGCAATTTTCAGCGCCGAAAATCGCCGATTTCCGCTTATCGGCACCGATAATTGGGTATTGGCGCCAATACATACCTAAAAGAGGCGCCGATAACCGAAAATCGGCACTTTTCGGCGCCGATGAGCCCGAAAATCGCCGAAAAAGAGCCGGAAATCGATGACTTTCGATTATCATCACACCCCCAGAACGAAGCCCCCGCCGATAACCGAGGACTGCCTGCATTAGAACCGAAACATAAAAGTTAAAACCAACCTAACGCCCCAAGAAAAGAAAACTAAGTGACCAAGGAGGGCACCTAAAGGACGAAGAAACATTCTTAGTTATAACAGAGAGGAAGAAGAAGACTGACTATTCAAAGATGGAACCAGTTGTTTGACGGTTAACGACTCGAGGATATGGGGAGAGGTTTCATCAGCAGCTTGCTCTAAGATTCAGAATCTTCACAAAAGACTTACACTTTTTAAAATCTTCCTTTGACTTACACTTTTTAAAATCTTCCTTTATGTTGGAAAACTCCTTCTTACTCAAAGTACACCCTGTTCTATGCCTAACGCCACGATGAGAGTCGACTCGCACTTTTCAACTGTCAACCATATGTCCTCAACATTTAAAATTACATTGACCCTTTCCACTCTTGCACCATTTACCTCTGTCTCTCTTCTATCCTCCACATAAACAAACCTTAAAAAGATCCCAATGACAGAGGACTGCATTCATTTCAGGCAGCATTTCCTCATTTGCATATTTTATTCTGAGATCCTTCAGTTCATTAATCATTCTCTCTGCATATATTTTCTTGTAATACAAGTAATTATTCCCCCTAAAGTTCTTTCTCACTTTCTGTCTCTATTTTCATTATGTAGCTTCTTTTTCCTCTGTCACTTTTTCTTGACTACCCTATAATAATCCCTTCCCTTCTTTGGCTAAAACACTCATTTCCTCAACTCACCACTTAATGCCTGTGCACCCATATACACTCCTTGATGACTAAAATTCCATTCACGGACTTTACATACTTTCCTGTAATTACACAAACACACACACACACACACACAAGCACACATACATACACACAAACACCCATACACACATATGTACATATATATGTGTTTCAGATACTACATGTCTACTTGAAAAGGAGATTCCACCGAAAAACAACCGGCCATGCATTCCACCCACATTCGTCTTCTAACCGCTCCATTGACGATAAAATTCAAGAGGGCAGATTTATCTCTTACCCAAGGACTACTGACCCAGTCTCTGCTTTCATATTTTTTTCTTTTCTTCCTTCAGTCTTCGATTAGATAAGTATATAAGCTGACTCTCTATAAAAAAAATATGCACAGATGTAAAGAAATATATATATGAACATAAAGTTTTGACAGAATCACTAACACTGTATCTTTATACGAGTATTAGCAAAGATTGACCAAATACAGGAAATTTTAAACGCGACATCACTGAACCAAAACAAAAAATGCAACATTTAATAAATCCCCTCTATCGGAGTCTGCAGGTAAAGATATTCATTATGAGTCATTAATCCAGTCCTTTACAGAAAGATGGTCATTTGGGCCGATAAACGTTTTATCACGTCACTCTCGTTTGAAAAGCTACAGTACAGACTGCTACTACATGAATCAAGAAAAAAATGATGCGAAAGGTTACGGAGACACGCTCATAAATGCTTACCAATCAAACCGATGTCAAAGGAGAAGTCAGCATCCCATTACAAATAAATATACTCCTTTTATCATTGACTAAAAGATGCCTGCCAGGGACTAATCAATCACCGGTAATTGTTCGAGTTACGGATCAAATATTTACATAATAAATAATGTAATAACGTAGTTACTGTTGTTGCATTCCCACTGTTGTTCTTTGATTCAGATGTTCACCTTCAGAGCCGAATAAAATCACAAGGTAATGAGTACTCCAAACAAAATCGGGAAAAAAGACAGGACCAAGATTTTCTGTCGTTTATCCAAGAGAAAAAAAAAATCACCGGAACATTTGGTTTAAAATTCCCAATTCGGAGACTTGTAAGGAAGCCCTTCCACAAAAAAAAAAATAATAATAATAAATAAATAAATAAATAAATAAATAAATGGAACGGACGAAAAACTGTACAGACAGTTGTCAAAAATATTTAATTTTGAAAAAAAAAGTAGGAGGATACAGCATAAAGGACGGTATGCTGTCTTACTGCTTTGTTAATGAAGTTTTTTGGTACTTTCTTAAGTGGAGGATTCAAATCTCTCTCTGGAAAAAACCTTCATAAAAATAATTATAGTCAACCTGCACGAAAGCATCCATTAATTACAACACACCATCACTGTCATTACAACCAAGTTTCATGAATAGGAAAATTTACTAAAAAAAGTTGAGCTCCACTATAGTATTACTAATATATATATATATATATATATATATATATATATATATATATATATATATATATATATATATATATATATACATATTATACAGATATGTATATATATGCATATATAGATATGTATATATATACATATATAGATATGTATGTATGTATGTATGTATGTATGTATGTATGTATGTATATATATATATATATATATATATATATATATATATATATATATATATATATATATATATATATATGTCAAACAATCAAACCACTTGAGCGTAGAAGAATGAATATGACTTCGTGATTCTAAAAAGGTTTGGCAGATTTCTGACGAATTTAACAGCGCAAAATTACATTAGTCCTTTAAAAACAAATATCAGAATTTTTGCCATCAGCCTCTCAAAACGAATAAAAATTTCATTAATGCAAGCAACAAGAAACCAAATTTGACTGGACATCATTCTGTCTGTTCATTCTCACCGTTTCCGCCGCAACCCTGTTCTTTACAATAACTAGCATTTGCAAAATTAGCATAAACAAACCGCCGCTTCCAACCTCAGATGGGCAATGATCTGTTTGCTCTACTTATCTCAACAAGATTGTAATGCATAGGAAATTACCTCCCCCTAATCGCGAGATGGAATACGACTAAAGAACAAACTTAGAAGAAAAAACTTTTACATTTAACTCCCAGGGCAAAATTGAAATTACACACACATACGCATATATATATATATATATATATATATATATATATATATATATATGTGTGTGTGTGTGTGTGTGTGTGTATATATATATGTATGTATGTATGTATGTATGTATGTATGTATATATATATATATATATATATATATATATATATATATATATATATATATATATATATCTATATATATATATATATATATCTATATATATATATATATATATATATATATATATATATATATATAGAGAGAGAGAGAGAGAGAGAGAGAGAGAGAGAGAGAGAGAGAGAGAGAGAGAGTTTAAAATTCCAGGGAACCTGAGGAAAGAAAGGGATTCGTGTCTCTTTCAACAATTCTGCCATAAAAGCCGCTTCTTGAAACGACCCTTAATGAAGTCATAGCCAACACGAGAAAAATGTATTATTAGAGTCACAGACACAATAAAAGCATTTCAGTATAATTCAGCCCTTTCTCTTCCCCCGTCAAATACAGTTTGGACTCTTGTTGCGCATGCGATCTCTCTCTCTCTCTCTATGTCTCTCTCTCTCTCGCTGAATTATTTATAGCGCCTGTAGCAAGAAACTCATTTGTACTTTGCATTAGACACGAGCGATTTTATCTTAGCCTCTCGTCATTTGACCTTTCAAAAGTAGAGTTCTTTCGATTATTTTTTCTTCCTTTTCTTTCGGTGCATTCGAGGAATCTGCAGTAATGCCTGAGTCATTTAGGCAGTATTCAAAGGGATTTGTCGTTTTCTTTTTTTTATGTGAATTTTTTTTAATACCGAATAAAAAATACGACTTCAAAATACTCACAATTATGTTGAATCTGTCTATCACAATTATGGTTGGGAAACCATTACAGCACATTTATTTTTAATTTGAATAAAGTTTAAAAGCCTATTAAAGATGAAATCGCCATTTTAACGCAAAATTATTTTCAATGAATGCAACCTTCCTCCCTTCCGAAACACAATAAAAGTTACAACAGACACTTTTCAATAGAGAGTTACTACTAAACATTTATATATTCAACAACCCGTGTAAATCTACTTTATTGAAATTCTTCAGGTTATGAATTATTTTTTTGTTAGAGTGAAAAGCTGAAAAAAAGTTGTCAAATACAATTTACTGTACGCACCTACTAGAAATATTCGCAGTAAGCCTGCCGGCTGTTGCTGGGTGTCCCTCAGACTTTATGACACACACACACACAGAGAGAGAGAGAGAGAGAGAGAGAGAGAGAGAGAGAGAGAGAGAGAGAGATGGCCGCCCCTTTGCCCCACGTTTATTCCCATTTCTGCACAAGCCACTGCCATCATGACAACACCGTCCGAGCACTCTAAGTTTGTTGTACTCGAAGCTTATCTTCAGAAATATGAACCAAACCCATGTGAAAATGGCATCGTTTATGCAAGCTGACTGCGCGTGATGATTAATTTTTGCGGCCAAGAGAAATGCTACGTTGTCACAACATCAGGGTCTTGGGTTAAAATTCAAACTTTTGGTGTTGTAGCTGTAAATCAAACCCTTGAGACTGTGGGTTGTGCAACAGGTCCTTGGGGATATGTACTGTAAAGTGCAGTCACTGAGGTTTTGATTATACCTCAAGTCTTTTTTGTTTTGGGCTGTATATCAAGAACTTATTGGCTGTGTTTTGCGATTCAAGTCTTTGAGTTTATGAAGTACGGACATTCTTGGATACAAGTGAAGCCTCGAGTTCATGAGTTACAAACAGAAATTTTATGACAAAGACATTTTTTGAGGGAACAGTTTGCAAGTTGATGCTGGTTTGGATTGGCTAGTAAATCAAACTTATTCTTTCCCAAAATCCCTCAAAGTTATGGGCTCTAAGTCACCATGAGTGTTACGGAAAAAAAGCAACGTTTCTGGAGGTTATGGAGACTATAAATTCCTCGAGCTGGTTTCTATTTATCAGATCTTTGTGGTCGTAATTATTGGTCATGGCTTTAGTGTTATGAAGTATGCATTACAAAAATTAATGGACAGCTGGTTTTAGGCCAAGTTTTAGGTGTAAATAGATCTCTATGAATCAAATGATTCTCTGATGTTTCATTCTTTAGCAAAGTCGTAAGAGCAATGATCACTGACGCAGCTGGTACTCTGAATCACATATTTAATCCAATTCATTATGAATATTTTTTAAAATATTTATAAATGGTAGAAAGAAACACTAAAATATCACGAATAATGAAAAATCACGCTTATAAATTTCTTTCTACAAATTCATAAGAAAGCAAAATTCGGTCTAAATTTTCACTGAAAGGATATACATTAATCACTATACATGCATCAGTCTTCTAAAATTCCTTTGTACTTTTTTCCACATTCATGCCTAAAATAAAAAAAAAAACCGTTTCATGTCCAAAGTATTCATATTGAGGAATCTTCTTAAACGATGCCAGATAAAACTATTCACTGTCAAAAAGACTAATTCTCCACAGATTCTTTCCCAAAAGATTAGTCCTATAAAACGCGCATTCTCGAGGTTCTAGGATTTGGAGCCAGGCACTTTCTTTTACAAAATAATCCGAAAATATCACACGTGAGAGGTTATATCTTTCTCTGAAATAACCACAAGACATTCTTAAAGATACTCGTAATTATTTTTTTGACAATTTCTATCTTTTTTGTTCATTTTCTTTTGGATATCGGAGGCTTCAAAGCCATCTTGCTTGTGCAAAAATGGTAGCAAAAAAGAACGAAGGTTTTCCATCTGAAGAGAGAGAGAGAGAGAGAGAGAGAGAGAGAGAGAGAGAGAGAGAGAGAGAGTTGAAAAAAAACCTTGTTGATGTCCTCCAAAACAAAAACAACGATTAGGTCTAACCCCTTGCCTCCCTCACGATATCCTTTCGTAGTCTTCTTTACTTCTGGTTAAGGATTTGAGCATCTCCCCAAATCCTCCTCGACCAGAGAGCAATTCTGGCACTTTACTACATCCTCCGGCATCGAGTACCTGCCGCTCAACAGCAACCAAAACAAGCTATTCGATGAGACGGGATCGTTTGTTTTTGCTCAACTTCGGCTCGTTCGGGAAACATGAACTTAACGTTTACATTTTCTATTATTTTCCTTTTGCGTCTGGTCGTTATTTTGACATCAAGCTTGATTTATTCAATCGACTTCGTTTCGGATTTTGTAACTGAATTTATTATTAAGTCCACACTTAGATGTCATGGAAGGGGAAAAATTATATGAAAAACAAGGCATCTAACAGAATTTCACAGAGTAAACTCACTTGTGTTTGGTTAGATTAACGTTTCTTTGAGATATCTTCACGTTGCAAAACTTGAACAAATCCATAAATATCTATAAAGTCAAATTTACTGTTTATACATACTTATGTAAGTCTAAAGGCATAAGAACAGATAATTTAAAAACTTATCTGAATTTCCGTACTGAATCTACAGCCATTAATTCACGTTGTTAATCATGATTTTAATCACTCTCTATACGACAATGGCTTTGCAGGAGTTCATTGCGTTCCTTTGCATAAAGAGCATACACCATTTTCTTGCCTCTCCCTCTCTTCAATGTTCCTATCAAAACAAAAAAAACAAAAAAAAGCGCATCCCGTAAACTCCACTTTGAACTTCATCCTTATTCAGGCCAACAATTTAGGCATGGCAACGTTTAACGCTTGACAAAATATAATAACTTTACATTCAAAACTTCCGCTCTCTTAACTGTTTGTCTGCCTCCTTTCCTTGGCGTTTACTTTGTCAAAATCAGTCTTTCTTTCTTTCTTTAAACACTTATGTTTTTGTCTTTTACTATCCTCAATCCCCTTCCACTATGTCTGTCACTGTTTCAAAAGCCTATCTCCATTCAATCGCTCTCGTCCTTTCCATTTTTTGACCAAACAAAGAACTGGTGCACACTTATCTTTTACGATACACACGGGCTATTTCTGAATATGCAAATGTACAGAAAGCACACATGTACATACCTAGGCACACGCAAATATGCACTTACTTAAAACAAGAATACAGGCAGCAGCGGTGTGTGGCTTCCCAAGGGGACTCCTAGAATGGTTATGTTTATGTATACACAGCGGTCTAAGAGGAATCACGCTAACTCGCACGCGTGCACAAACACACAAGGGGAGTGAGAGAGATAAACACGGAAGGATGCCCCACTGTATTTCATGACTTTTCATAATGTTTCTTACAGTTTTAAGTCTATTTTTATGCGTACATATTCTGGAGTCGTAACTGAAATTTTTTGCTGCTGTGATCTAAAAGCCATTTAATGGAATAGCACTACAATTGCAATATACGAAAAATGAATGCTGTAAAAGTTACTACTGTCCTTTGGTAATCTTTCAGTTGAAGAGATCGATGTTCTTGTTAACAAAATTATGTCATGATAAGCGAAAATATCACTAGTAAAAGTTCAACTTGATCACCTTTCGTTTCCAGCCTCATAGATGATCTACTAAGTAAAATTTTTGCAAATCAGTCTAATGCCGCCAAATGAATGATTCACAGAAACGTGTGTCGCGCAGAAATCTGCAGAAAAAAAAAGGGGGGGTACAAGAGAGAAAATTATGAAACGATGATCTCGGGACGCTCAAATAGGCCTATTTCTGCAAAGAAAAGAAAAGAGAAATAGAGAAACCCTAATCCTTCCCAACTTCTTAATCTCCCCTGGAAAAAAAAGGGGGGGGATTTTCCGAGAGATGCTACAATCTAATCCTCAACAAACCACTGTAGTAGCTAGTCGTTGTAAATTACAAACTACGACCATCTCTTTCCGAGAATCCTTTCTGTACAGAAAAAATCCAATTTTCCTTCTTGAAAGACCAATCCAATCAACTAATCTTTCTCCAGATCCCTCCCCTATCCAAGGATATTGGGAGACTTACGGAAGACAATTTGCGCTTCGTAGCACATTACTTCATAAGCAGGGCTCGATGGATATATGCGTAGCCGTTTTGGTTAACGTATTGCGCCGTTCCTCAGCATGATAGTACTGCTATTCCAGAGCATGACTGCGCATAAATGCGACCCGTATTTATGCACGGGCTCTGACCTCGTTCATAAGGGGAGGGGAATTTGGGAATGATGGCGCGGTGATCTCTATGAATACATTTCATAAATGTGAGTCAATAAAAGAAATGTATGTAACAATAAACAAATAGAGAAATGACTGCCAAACTGGCAACAGCTCAGGATTTTAATGATTTTGAAAAATCACCCAGCATGGTGCAATGGTAATAATTAAATTAAGTTTGGGTCATAATCATGAAAATGAACACTGGGTGACACCTCCAATAAATATATTAGACACAGACAGACAGACATACACACACACATATATATATATATATATACAATAATGTGTGTGTGTGCATAAGTGTACGTGTGCATCATGTACATACAGCAACAGCTTTCGATTGTCCCTTGAACACTCAGCCTTGATAGATGAGGGAAGCACTAAAAGTAATAATTAAAGTAAGTTTGAGTCATAATCATGAAAATGAACACTGGGTGACACCTGCAACAAATATATTTGACACAGACACACAGACAGACAGACAGACAGACAGACACACACACACACACACACACACACATATATATATATATATATATATATATATATATATATATATATATATATATATATATATATATATATATATATATATATATAATGTGTGTGCGAGTCTGTGTGAGTGTAAGTGTACGTGTGCATCATATACATACAGCAACAGCCCTCGATTGTCCCTTGAACACCACAGCCTTGATAGATGAAGGAAGTACGAAAAGTACTGAAAATGTTGCCAAAACGTTGTGGTTGCCACGTGTGTATTAGCATCTGACAAACATGGAAAGGCAAGGACATCACTGATGAATGTGGTGAAGCTGCTTTATCTCAGGACACCAAAACTCCAAGAGAGTACTACTGAAAGTTCTCAGCGCCCTAACCTAACACCCACCCTTTGTTAAATATCTTTTACATTAGTTGCTTCTAATGCATGTTTTTACATATTTTACGCATTTGTGTTCACTGTAATTTCAACTTGAACGCTAACATGGGATAACGAACGCAGTCACCTAAAGGAGATTTAGGGAAGCTACCTCTTTGTAGTGTGCAAGTATGATCAAGAGAAGCCGAGAGAGCCTTTCAAACGGAACTGTGTTGGACACTAATAGTCCCCTTGTGATGGGGAGCCCTTGGAAAGAACCAGGGAGCCAAAGACCAATTTTAGCAACGCTTGCTTTCTTTGTATTTTCCTTTACAGAAACAATTTAAAATAGTTTGTTATTATTATTAACCACCAGTTTCTACGTTGTTTCCAGAATTAAATTCGGCGCAGGGGTCCGAGCCTCTCAGTATAAACTGTGCTGGGCGCAAAATGACAAAAGAATTTTGAGGCTCTATTAGGAAGCACAGGATTAATGAGTAACATCCTGACCTTAGAAAATTGTAAATTTTTCTCAACTGAAATTCATGTTAAATTTCCATTGAGAACTCTTGTTTTCAACCAGTTTTTCTTGCTGTACTCACCTATATACTGAAGTCTGATTCCATTGTAAATTTGGTGTAGCCTTGAAGAAAGCTATAACTTAATGGCTGAAACATCTGTCGGCCTATGAATGAAGCAACTGAGAATTGGTAGTAATACTAGAAAAAAAAAACTGGAAATTCTGCCAAAAAGTTGTATATGCCGCATATGCAACAGCATATGACGAAAATAAAACAAGAACTGTGACTAGAAAAGCAAGCGCGAATTATGGGAGATGTTCAAAGGAGTGACGTATCAAAGGAGTGACAAAGTTTGTCACTCTTTAAATAGTGTTCAAAGGAGTGACATTTCAAAGGAGTGACAAGCCTGGTCACTCCTTAAATAATGTTCAAAGGAGTTACATTTCAAAGGAGTGACAGAGTGGTGGTAGAGATAGGATAATTACAGAAAGAGAAGCAAATAGGCGAAACTTTATTAATTGGACATGACATAAAAATTCAGTAACTGCATTAACATAAAAAACTATTAAAATGTTAGAAAAATATTTAATCTTTAATTTTCATCACTAATAAGCTCGCCATCACTAACATTAGGATCATCTACAGTGGTTGCATTAAAATGATTGTATGCAATCCCCCTTAGGTAATCGTCAGGAGAGGCAGTTCCATATCTAGCTATAACAGGAGCAAGTCGCTGTTTCCTTTGTATTTGTTGTTTTTCTTTTTTAATTGGTTATTCCCAGCATCTAGCCGCTCTTGATGTGTTCGATGTTCTACTTTTAAAAACTCTTTTTAATCATTAAAAATACTCCCATGTGGTAACGTTCCACCACCGTTTCAAACCTTCTGTGCCAGGCTTCTAAATTATTATTAGTTCTGGGAAGATTATATGCCTGTAGATGACGAATACTCCAACTGTATGCAGTTGGAGGGAATCTTGGTGGGTGACGCTGCTGGAGTCGTCCTGGTCGTCCTCTTCGCCTGGCAGCAATGGGTCTTCCCAACACGAACGTTTCTCCAAAATAATTGTACACTGTTTCAGCGTTATATGGAGCACAACTTGGCAAATATAAAAATGTATCGCAAATTTTTCCTGGAGGTAAAAATGCGAGGACAGACAACTTTTTTTTATACTTAAGGCCACATCTTTTTGCAGATATTCACAAGAACATTCTTCTGGATATTTCGACATATGTTTTGACAAAGACGAAACAAACACCGTCTTACCTTAGTATTTGGAAATTTTTGTTGAAGAGCATTTATGCTTGTAAGTTAAAACCAATTATTATACTGTGAATTTAGCGGTCAACTCAATTTCCTTTGTTTCTGCAACTGAAATTAATAATTCAAGCATGGATGCATATACCTCCTATGTTTTTCCAGGCAGTAAGGCATAAACAGCTGAAACGTTGTCCATGAAACATGTAGTGAATGGTACAGTATATATTTGATGGAAAAGCTGAGGGCAAGTTCTCAACGTTCCATCAAGAAACCCAGACCTCCGAGTTAGGTAGTTTCCTTAAACTGTCGTCAGTTCCAAATCCAATAATTCTCACGTTTCCTGTTGCCTCTCGTTTTCATTAGCCGTGTCTCCAACTTTTGTGTCAAACAATAAAAAGTTTTTTCAACACTTCTGGTAATCTTTAAACTATCTGGGATCACTAAATCTGCTGCTGCACAGTCTGGTTCTGATAAAGTTCATTTTTTCGGATACGACGAACAACTCGTTTCATAGCAGTTGTGGAAGGCATTTCTGTCCAGTTTTTGTCACTCTTTCTTTATGTCACTCCTCTGAACTTCTTTATTTTTTGTCACTCTTTTGTCATGTCACTCCTTTGATTTTCCGTATTTTTTGTCACTCTTTTGTCATGTCACTCCTCTGATAATAACCCGAATATATTATATATATATATATATATATATATATATATATATATATATATATATATATATATATATATATATATATATATATATATATATATACACTCAGGCAAGTTAGGGCATCTGGAACGCCGGAGATTTAGGAGGAAAAGGATGGAAAACAGCCATCGCAGCATCACAAGTTTATTGGCCAAATTTTCCAGACCTTAAGTCTCATCATCAGGGCTGTAAAATATGTGGGAGCCACCCAAAGATTTCTCAAAGTCCGGATAAGATAGATTCCAATCTCGGAGTCAGCCACCGTACGGGAAGTACTCTAAAAACCAAAGAATTCTCTAGTATGAGAGAACGAACTAATAAATGTAGAACTTTATTTACAAATGATGATTTCCGTATCGTGGCCCAAGCACCCAATGACTATTCTCTCTCTGTTTTGGAATCTTTAACAATTAAGCAGCTTGTGCCCTCGTTAAATAGTCAGCGCTCCTCCACCGTTTTGTTTATAGCCTGGTTGACGTCCGGTCTTCCAAGAAGGAGAATGTCACTCTGTTACAGTTTTTTAGCTTCTTAGAGGTAGGTACTAGTCTTAGAATTCTCTTTACTTTTTATTTAAATTTTTTCACCTTCTTTTAATATAGATTCTTTAGCGTTTTTTTTTTTTATTTTAACTTTTGTAATTGTTATTTTACTGAGTCTGTTTTTAATTTGTAAAATTCTGTATATTTTACAACCCTGATGATAAGACTTAAAGTCTCGAAAATTTGGCCAATAAACTTGTGATGCTGCGATGACTGTTTTCCATAACATATATATATATATATATATATATATATATATATATATATATATATATATATATATATATATATATATATATATGTATATATATATATATATATATATATATATATATATATATATATATATAATATACATATATATATATATATAAATAATTTATATATATATATATATATATATATATATATATATATATATATATATATATTATATATATATATTATATTCCTTTGGCTAGTGGTCTTGTCGTGTTAGCCACAAGAAAAGTCGTTCTCACAAAAGCGTGAATTCTGGAATTCCCGGCATTCTGGCGTAGACAGCTGCCGGAGGAAAATTTATGCTTCTGAAGTGGCCTTAAGACACTCCAACTTACTCAGAAACTCGACCCAGGACCTTTCGCAGTTGAGGCAGGAGTCTTTACCTACCTCATACACTCATACACCGAGATACCAGGAGTCCAGTCCCAAGGAGGAAATGGCTAGGACCCATTTATTAAAAAAAAAAAAATCCACAATACTTCATTACTTTTTCCCTTGGCAATAACTTATCAACCTGGCGGTTAGTCAATTGCAATAAGTAGTTGCAGCCGAAGTAAAAAAAAAAAAAAAAAAAAAAAAAAAGGCATATTTCGGACCAAAATAACTGCGAGGAACAGTTATGGAACCACCCGATCTCCGGGTAAAAGTGTATATATGTATCAAGAACCATATTCAGATAATGTCCCTTCTTCTCTCCGGCAGGTATCATCCAAAGTTGACATGTTATTCCTCGTTTCGGGAAGTTTCTTCCCTGTTTCGCCATGTCTTGGAATCCTACATAGTTCTTTGGGCCCTTGTAAGAGGCAGGTCGTGACTTTCTTCCAAAATTTGGTCTCTCTGTATTTTCCTTCATTCTCATTCATACATTTAACCCGGACCGGGTATGGATTCTTAATTATCGCTCTCACGGTCTCCGATTGAAAATAAAATGTATTTTTCAATTAACAATATTAATCGCCTTCACTTACAGTAAATTCGATGAATAACCCTTAGAATCACTTATAAGCCTTTTTCAGCTTAATCTTGATCAGTGCAAAGTGAGTGGGCAAGATAAAATGATCATTTTATGAAGTATTAAGGTTCGTAATTACGTTTCATTTTTAAGCAACAGAGTTTCTTGAACAGTGGCTAAATTTCACACTCTCTTGAGCCATGGTGATGATTAGCTGAGAGAGAGAGAGAGAGAGAGAGAGAGAGAGAGAGAGAGAGAGAGAGAGAGAGAGAGAGAGAGAGAGAGATCCTAAAACACTGAGTATCAGCGGCATCATGCAGCCTGTAATGATGAAAATGGGTCGCTGATTGAAAAAGCAAATTTCCATCCATCAGAAGCAATCAGACAAAAAGCATTCGGAGATCCTCAATCACTCTGCTTACTTGCACACCGCGGTAACTCGTTAATGGAAACCAGAATCGTGCAAGTGTATCCGGATTAACATGGAACTCGCATGCGGATTATAAAAAAATAAAAAGAGTAGCAAAAGGTGTTTCCAAAAAAGGTATTTGACGGGAAAGGCAAATTGAAGTCAATCCTTCCTGCATCAAGTGGGATAAAAAACCAGATGAATATTTTTTCAGGTAAATAAATTATGCCGTTTTCATGCATTTGCATTCCATAAATGTATGACAGCATTTTGATACAGTCGATGTAATATTATACTAATTACTGGTTTTGCAAGCTTAAATTACTGATGTGGTTTTTAGACATACGGTTCGGTCAAGTTGCCAGACTTTTACTAAAGTTTAAAGCATGGTATATCATGTAGTACTGTACATTACAGAAACTTGTAGAAACGTTCCTGTTAAAAATGTTTTATGACTTACGGATTAGAGATTTAGACAGACGAAAACGTCATAACGTATATGACTGGATTTATTAAAAATTGCCATTGTTATTTTATGGTATGGATAGAAATCAGTTACCAGTATTACCAAAATTCCCTAAAATTAGTAATGAGGCACACAAAGAACGTAATTGCTAGGCTTTTCCATGATAACTGATGTGCGAATGTTGAAGTTTCGTAATATATACGTATGTATGTATGTATGTATGTAGCCTATGTATGTATGTATGCATGTATATATATATATATATATATATATATATATATATATATATATATATATATATATACAGTATATATATATATGTGTGTGTGTGTGTATCAAGGCTATGAATTAAAGAACTTAACTATCTATGCAGCTATGTATATATGTGTGTATATACACACACACATATATATATATATATATATATATATATATATATATATATATATATATATATATAATGTGCATATGTATATATAATGTGCATATATAAGAGAGAGAGAGAGAGAGAGAGAGAGAGAGAGAGAGAGAGAGAGAGAGAGAGAGAGAGAGAGAGAAGCATAAACACATAAAATCACATACAATCATAGGTATACTGCATCACGTCCCCTCAACTTCATGATTCTATTGTGACCTGCAACATTCGCTACGATCTTGCAGTGGGCTATGATCACATCCCCTTACAGGTGTCATTCAGTAACCCCATCTCTCCCTACCTTGAACCCCCTAACTGATCACCCACTTGCTGTTAACTGGGATTTTAAAAACCAACAGAAAACCAGATCCTTTAGGGAAACCACGGAAACCAGGCTGCGGTCAATAGCTCAACCGGCAGACGCCTTACTGTGCACTAACCCAAAATGTAGAAGCGATCATCACAGGAGAGATCTGAAAGAATTCTATTCGAATATAATTTCCAATATGCTCGCCTCCGGCAGGGATACCTTTAGATCTCGTCAAGGCAACTCTCGTATTGTACCTGGATGGAATGACTTGGTTAAAGATCTTTATACACATTCACGAGAAATGTTTCTACTGCGGATGCAAAATGGTAGCCCGAGGGAAGGACACTTTGCACTGCTAATGAGGCAGGCGAGAGCCCAGATCAAACTTGCCCTTAAGCATTGCAGACTGAATGAAAAGCAACTAAGAGCTGAAGCAACGTCTAGAAAATTAGAATCTGGCGATTACCACCGTCTTTGGAAGGACATTCAATCCCTAAATCCTAAAACTAAAAAGCTATTACAGAGAGTAGGGGAAGCCGTCGGTGACGAGGCCATCGCAAGAATGTGGGGCGATCACTTCAGCACTATTATAAATTGCATAAGAGATCAAGACTCCGGAAGGGATGTAGATAACCTCCTTACTGATAACATTCAGTTTCATTTCCCGATCGTATTACGCCAGGTAACATCAGCGATGCCATAAACTACCTACTTAATAATAAATTGCCCGGCTGCGATGGTCTGCTTGCTGAAGCTTTCAAATTCTGCCATCCGATAATTTACATTTTGCTAGCTGCTCTGTTCAATGCGTGCATAATTCACCAGTTTCTCCCAGACTCCCTACTCTTAGTTCACTTAATACTATTAATAAAAAAAAACAAACTAAAGGATGCAGCTGACCCTGGCAATTATCGCCCGATTGCAATTACTACAATTGCGCCGAAGATACTTGAGTCCGTTCTTCTGGTGAGACTTCGCACCTTTCTACACACTACTGACAACCAGTTCGGCTTTAAAGCAAACCACTCAACCGACACCTGCATCTACATCCTGAAAGAATTGCTGAACTATTACCCGTCATCAGCCTCTCCTGTTTTCCTATGTTTTGTAGATGTGAGAAAAACATCTGACAGGGTAAACTACCTGAAGCTCTTCCTGAAGCTGCACAAACGAGGCACACCTCTATACCTATTTTGTGTTGTTGGTTCTCCACACAGCAATTCTGTGTCAAATGGGGGTAACGCACTGTCATACACCTTCGGCTACCTAAACGGGCTCCGGCAAGGGGGCATTCTCTCTCCATACCTATTTAACACGTACACAGATGCCCTGAATGTTAAACTGAACTCACTCCCAATCGGATGCACTATCAACGAAACAATAAACAACCTCTGTTATGCTGATATGGTTCTGATTTCCCCATCAGTGCAGGGTCTCCAGCGGCTCATCGACACCTAGCGCCAATATGCAGAGGAATTTCATATCCTATACAACGAAACCAAGACCCAGTGCATGTCGCTGCTCCCGAGATCGCCTAAGCATATTGCAGAACCTCTGATTTTCCTCGGAAATCATCGTCTGTAATTCGTGCATGAATTTCTGTATTTGGGACACATTATCACGGAAGACCTAAAAGATACGGCAGACATAGAACAGAGGCGTCGTTAACTATGTGCAACTGGCAACATGATTGCAAGGGGGTTTGCCTTCTGTCACCGAGAAACGAAACTGCTGCTCCTCCGCTCGTGCTGCTACAGTATATATGGGTGTTCCCTTTGGACGAACTATACCCGAGAGACCATGAGACGTATCACTGTTGTTCACAGTGACATTCTGAGACGCCTCACAAACACACCTCGCTATCGCTCAGCCACGCAGATGTTCACAGAAAACCGCCTGGATAATTTGAAAATCATTGTGAGGAGAACAATGTTCAATCTGATCACCCGACTGAGAAACAGCAGCAATTTGCTCATGCAAAGCATCCTAAACAGTGAGGTAAGGAGGTCTAAATTGTGAGAAAGGTGGAATAGTGAGGCGTCTGTTCCTTGAATGACTTATTCTCTATTTTTGCAATTATGAAGTGTCATCTCCAGAATCTGTTATTATTATTATTATTATTATTATTATTATTATTATTATTATTATTATTATTATTATAATATTTCTCCGTTTCTTGTTATTTTTGGTATTTTTACTTTTTATTATTACTGTGATTAATATCACTGTAGATTTTTTGCAATTTTCAATATTCGTATTTAGCCTTCTGGACCTGACTTCTGTAACCACCTAAGGTCCCCAGATGGAAATTAATCGTCTGCAATCTGTATTTTTTTACTGTTACCATTTTCATTTTTTTCCTACTATTCTCCATATAATTACTGTCAATACCGTTATTATGAATTCCATTTTTTCTACTTCAGCAACTGTGTGGATACTGTCGATAATTATTTTTATCATGTTACCTTATGTATCTAGACTGTGTGTATTGCATTTGTATGTTCCATGTATATGGCCCTGAGCCGAAATAAAGCTTCTTCTTCTTCTTCTTCTTCTTCTTCTTCTTCTTCTTCTTCTTCTTCTTCTTCTTCTTCTTCTTCTTCTTCTTATTATTATTATTATTATTATTATTATTATTATTATCATTATTATTATTATTAGCTCTTTTTACGCTGTTTACATGCTGAATATCATATGTTAAAGAATTTTTTTTACTAACAGTAGCGATCTTTTCCTATTCGTAAGTCCAAGGAGAAAATGGCAATACTGGAAAAATCATTTGTGCGTGATCTTATCTTTATATAACTATCAATAAACAGTTGATCAATTCGTTAAATATTAACATTCCTAAGACAGTTATGTAAAACTAACACTAAACAACCGATCTTTGTTAAATATTAACATTCCTATGACAGTTATGTATAACTGACAGTAATCAATTGATCATTTGTTAAAATTCAATATTAACATTCCTATGACAGTTATGTATAACTAACAGTAAACAATTGATCCTTGTTAAATGTTGCCATTCCTATGACAGTTACGTATAACTAACAGTATTCAATTGATCATTTGTTAAATATTAACATTCCTATGACAGTTACGTACAGAATAACACTAACAAAACTCTTTGTGAACCACAGTGTCGAAACGGAGATGAATTCTTATTTAAACTCTGATCTCGCTCTGCACATCGGATTCACTAGTGAAGGACGAAAGCCGAATAAGACGTCGCTATCTTTTATATTCCATAAGTTGCCGCTCTAAAAAAAATTGAGCTAAGAGGGCGGAAAGACGTACGGAGGGCAGGACAGACAGGAACGGACGGACAAACAAGCGCGTCAATTACTAAATTTATCAGGACGGCAAATCGGGACATAAAAACTCAATTTCTATAAAATTATATTGACTTAATCAAAATGTTAGTTAGACTGCACAAACGAATATACACACAGTTAAAATGGTTTTCACCGAAAAATATTCCATGAAGCATCCTACAATTTAGAATTCCAGTGGGAATACACGCTCTTGAATTGCAAAAAGCATGAGAGGTTAAGCTACATTTACCGCCAGAGAAGAAAAAACGTAAATGTACCGATAAATATTTATGTCAGTTGTCATCAGGTACATCTTAAAAAAAAAAAAAAAGTAAAGTTATAGAAAGACGATATGAAAGATAGCACTTTTTTTTTTATATTAATACCAGTACTGTTGTAATCATTATCCTCAAGGTCACGTGCTCATATTAAATCGGTGCAAGGATAAGGACTATAATTAAGCGTCATTATACGATTAAGTGTGCTTATCAAGAGAGATTTTGGAACAATAGGATTAAGCGTTAACTGAAGTTCATCTACATTTACAGAGATCTAATTAATTAATACGGAACAAAATGAGCAACTTCTCTCAGGAAGAGCTCAGTTTCCTCCCGACTCTGAAGTGGCATACGCGGATCATAAGCAGGGAAGATTTAAAGTCAACAAGATCTAAAAAGATTGGAAATGAAGAATTCAGATGTCACAAGTATTCCAATTTAGTCTGCAAAGACGGGAGCCAGCTCCCACCCCAATCCTACCTCTCTCTCTCTCTCTCTCTTCCGAAAAAGGGAAAAGACTCCTGCACGGCAATAAAAACTTAAGGATCTATCACGGGATGGTTATCAACACTCACAGAAATGACGGTAATTTTCAGTACAAATCTAATTTTCAGTACAAATCTCGAACATCCTAGAGTTATTATGCTCCTAAAGTGTCTGATTAATATTATGGTCCATTTTGCTGTTCGTTTTTCATAAGTAACTACTGTGCATTTCAGGGCCGTGTCTAATTGATTTTCATCGATAAAATCTTACCAAACCATCGGACATGGATCGTATTTTGGAAATTGCTATTTGAAGCCACAGCCTAATTGGCAAAAATATGCAATGATGTCTAATGCGGATAATTAAGGCACTTATCAGAGTAAATCGAAGAAATTTAAAGGGAAACTTAGATAAATCTAGCAGGGTCGTAGATAGAGGCTAGTAAAACGTCATTACTGAAGCCCCTCCCACTCATTGGTACTGTGGTGTGATGTGCTTTACTAGACATCCTGCCCATATACTTTATGAATGAACTCAGATGTTGGTAGTTGTAGTAACAGTAGTAGTATATGGAATTCTTATACTGTTTCACACAGACTCAGACACCTACCCTACATACTCTCTCTCTCTCTCTCATCTTTTCGATGAGTCATCTCTAAGTAGAGTACAATAAGGGAATGGGCATCAAATGAGAATATTAACTGTGTAATACAGTTCCATGGGGCAATTCACGTTTCCTTTAACTTGAAATAAGCACTAAGTCTTACAGTGACACTCTCTGTGAAAACAACCACTGTTACCCTGGAGTTTCTGTTGCTTCATATTGTCTCCTCAAAAGTTGCGGTTCACGTGTACCTGCTTAGTCCTGCTAAATGAATGTAACATAACGCAAGTGTTCTAACCTTAACTTCCTTAATGCATGATCAATCCCATAATAAATCCGCAATGCTTGGTAAAGTACACTACTCCTCCTTCATTATTTTATCTGTGTGCCTCTGTGTCAGTTTTGTTGTTTGTGTGCGCTTGATTCATTTACTTGAAACTGACACTAATATATATTTGTTGTAGGGTTGTTGACTGGTTATCAGTGAGTCTATGTATTCCCGGTTTTATCTATTTATTTATTCTTTTATGGATTTCGAGTCACTCATTCTTTCAAATTTCAGTTATTTTGATTATTTCATTTACAACGCTTATTATATATATATATATATATATATATATATATATATATATATATATATATATATATATATATATATATATATATATATATATATATATATATATATATATATATATATATATATATATTTCACTTACCCATAACTACATTGTAGTGCTGAATTATACTCGTAAGTCAGTCCAAGCGCTTGGGCTATGCCCTAAATTTTATATTCCATTAATCCGCTGATTATACTGAACTTTATTGAAATTGAAGGAAATATGAACGAAAATATGAAATAAAAAAAAACAAATATTGTAATGTAAAATTATGTAAAAGGATATGCTGTAGTTTGTTTAAGATTAACCCAGCCTCGTGTCAATCAGGGTCTTGCGCTTTGAGCAGACCATAAGTGAAAAACTTTCGATGGAAATATATAAATTAAAATTTCGATAATTATCGTATATCCTACTCAAGGTATTGCTTATTGTACAAGAGGATCAAATATTTGTGTTTCTACGATAATTATCATACTACTGGGAACCTGCTATTACGTCTGATGTCATAGTTTACGTCACTAGCCTCTCTCCGGGTGCTTACTAAATTTAGCTAAGTTTCCCTTTAAATTTCTTTGATTTACTCTGATAAGTGCCTTAATTATCCACATTAGAC
>JANJGK010000002.1:22889403-22931903 GCA_039081455.1 Macrobrachium rosenbergii | reverse complement strand
CGAGATTCAAGGAGCGGTCACCAGACAGTACTGAAAGACAATTAAGAACCAGCAGAGAGGAAAGCAGAGATTTAGGTCTTGGGGCAAGGGTACAGGGTAACACTACTATTATGCCTATCCCCTGATGACTCATTTAATTTGCCTACCTGAACTCGACCCTTTTGCCAAGATACATCCAAAACTCTCGTCTCACTCCGACTATCATCGGGTATGGGGCACTAACCCCCAATGTATTGCAATCTGATCCCTATGTTAAGAGAACAGAGAGACAAGAGCAGCATACATTTGTGAAACCCCTTTTAAGCAGGCATTCATTCCCTTTCGGGCATGAAGGCCTGTACTAAAACCAGCTGCTCGTCTCCCTTACGTTACTTCCCTCCCTTAATGGGTCTTCCCATGCAATGCAGATAACTAAGGTGATCTACTGAACTTCTAGAATGGGAATATGAACTTCACTAGCCTGCTTAACTTAAGTTCCCCAACACTAATTTCAAGGTGTCTGCGGGTATTTAACTAGCTGTCTCTAATGACAGTAAAAATGCATTCCTAGGGAAGTTTCAAAATTACAATTGTACATTATCATTAACACGACATATCAGCAGGCTGCCGCAACACCAATTTAGGTGGCAATGGTCTAACTACAATGCAGTATTATTACAAATTACAAAGTTCTTATGCTACGATATACACAAACATGTTAAAAGATAAGCAACCTGGAGGGTTAATGAGTGCCATGCCATGTATAAGTGGCTACGACAGGTCCTTCAACTTGCAAGGCTAGAGGACTGTTCTAACTCACATCTTATTGACATGGTAGTAGACCCATGAGAGAGGTACCCATGCAACCTCCTCTGGACTTTTGATGCCTGGTATACACTACTAAATGAGGCACTGTGCCAAGAGTGCCAGGAGCTTAACAGCTCTAATATATGGACAATACTTTATCATTACTTTATTAACAAAATTCTTTCCATTACAATTGCAAGGTTACTACTACTATTTTACATGATCTTGTCTAAGATGTTATGTATGGGTTTACTTAATCAGAGATCACTCAGGCTACCTTCTCTGGGTAGGTGCCAGGATCACTTTGTGATGGAAAGGCACTGTGCCCCACAACGAGTGCCCAGGAGCTCTGGATCTCTTCCGACCCTTTTTCTTCTTCTTTGGATTCCTCCAAGGCCTATCTATGACAGTCCTAGGAGGTGATGAGGGCACTGATTCTGGGGAAAGGCCAGGAGTGCCGTCGGGAGCGAAGTCAGGGTAACCCTAGAGGCTAATGGAGGGCTCTCTATTCTGGTTGCTGCAACAACTGAAGCAAGTGCGGTAACAGCCTCTGTGTCCCAGCAGGACGGTTCCTGGTCAACCAGAGAAGAAGGCGTAGCAGTAGAGTCCTCCAGAGATTCATCCTCTGAGGACAGAGGCGATGAGGAAGAAGGATTATTGGGTACTGGAGGCTCGCAATTGGCGATGACCAACTCAGTTCAATTGGGCAGCTCTCCTGAAGGAAGATCAGTGTCGTGATGTTGCACTGACACCAAGTCAGGGCCAGGGACAGGGTTCAATTCCAGTAACTGCTCAATGTCCGTGGGGGACGGAGACTGGCACTGCTCCAAGCGCTCAAGTGGCACTGGCAGAGATGTTTGTTCAGGTGTGCCTAATGAGGATCCCAGGAGTGCAAAGCCCTAAGTGAGCCTGAGTTGGGCTGAGACAGAGATTCCTGTCCTGGGGGGGGGGGAGGGGGTGCGTTCAGAGCCTCTGGGAATGTTTCCGGTTCTGGTGACCACTGTGCGTTGCTTGCTGGAGCAACCTAACCAATTCGTGGAGTGCCCTTTCATTTTGCATGTCTTACAGTGGTACTGTGTCTTGCTACCTTCCTTTTGCTGTGAAGGAGGAAGTTTTTGGTGGGCGTCCATTTGTGAGGAGGGAGGACTTGGCTCTGATTTACATTGAGAGTGCCCCTTACTTTGACCAGCTTGGCAGGCGGAAGGTGATTCTGTTAATGGTGGCATGCCCTTCAATGTGGCTGTGCTCTTGGCAGTTGATGCTACAGTTGATACCTCCATGGCGGAAGTAGCCAAACAAAGGAGGGGAGTTGTGGGAGGACATCCTCAGAGGAGGTCTCGTACCAATAGAAACTCAATTCTGCGCCTAATTCCACTCACCATGCCAATGCGGTGACGTTGAGTACCCAAGGTGATTTAGAGCACAACTGTGGGAATGGACTTATTAAAACCCTCAACCCAAGTCATCGTCCAATGAGTCTTTTTGTCTACAGTGGCACTGGCTGGCACTCAGGACCAATCAGTCAGACAGATGTCTGATGCTATGTCCATCGTAACTGGCAGATCAACTGGCGAGCTAGAGCCATCAAGGAGTGCCACTGAGACGGTCCGAGTCTCCACCCTCTTGGGGTGAGGAATGTAAGATGGCCATGTCGCGGCAGATGTGTCACTAATCAAGTTGACGTGCTTGGTAGTGGTACCATGCTTTGGGCAGGCAGCATACCTGGCACTATAATTTCCAGGATCACCACAGTCTTTGCAGGTGACTCTTGGATGGGCTTCCTTGCCTATGGTGACTGTAGGTGAAGAGGATTGTTTCTCAGTGGAGGAAAAGGTGCCATTATGTTTCTTAAAAGGGTCATGAGGGTGCTTCTTGATAGCTCCCCCTTTAAAGTGGCACTCAGATTCAGAGTGTCCAACTTTATGGCAGTAATTGCAAACTGGAGGCTTGGAAGGGAGTCCATTCTTCGGGCAAGCTCGCCCTGAGAGATGTCTGGGTGGCACTATGCACTGGTGAGACATGCTGGAAGACGGGTTACAGGTTTCCCAATTGTCAGCCATACGACAGCCTTCCAAGACTGTTTTGGGTTGCTTGTCATTGAGATACACAGCGAGGGACCCAGGAGCACAATGGAAGATATCTTCCAGCATCATCCAGATAAACAGGTCCTCGAACTCAGTACACATCATGGAATCAAGCCAGCGCTGACCAGTTTGGGTTTTGTGATAGGCCCATTCAGCCCAGGTCTGACTGATTTCTTTCGGGGCCCCTAGACCTCTGTCTCCATTTCTCTGGTGTAATCTCATAAGCCTTAGTTATTACCCTCCGAACTTCATCCATGTTTCCCCTCATACCACTATCCAGTGAGCCGAGGGCACCCTTTGTTTTACCTTCAATATGCTTGTAGAGAAGTAAAGCCCTCTCCATGTCTGTGGTGCTGCCGTTTGCATAAAACCCTTCTACTTCCTCCAACCATGCCTCTGGCTCATTGTCAGTCCACTTTGTTACAAGTGAATTGATAATAAATATAGGAGGATTAGGCATGGCAGGTGTGGGGTTAATGGCTTGATGTTGAGCTAGTGCGGTGGCACTGTCTTGTCGGGCCTTCTCAAGCTTGGTCTCCTTTTCTTTTAGAGCTAGCTCATACTTCCTTTGCTCTTCTCTGTCTGCCCTTCCTCTTTCTTCTTTTTCCAATTAGTACTTCCTTTGCTCTTCTTTCTCCTTCCTTTGTTCTTCTCTCCTTATTTTGTTTGTCTTTCTCCTTCCTCTCTCTTTCTTCTTTTGCTTCTCTCTCCTTCTCTCTCCTTCTTCTTTTGCTTCTTTCTCCTTCCTTGCTCCTCTCTTTCCTGTTTCTCCCTTTGGAGTAAAGCATCTAACTGTGCCTATGCCCCCTTGGTGAGCTCTCTTCCAGTGAAAGCCATCTCCTTCCCCAGATTCATGAAGGTTTGGTAATATTCTGCTGACACAGTTCTGGTAGATTAGGGCATAGTAAAATGGCCTGGGAATTAAAGTGATTTGGGGAAGTGCCCCCTTAACTCTGGTGACACTTCAGTGGAATGGCACCTTTCAATAAGGTGGCACTGTGGCTGAGTGTGCCATTCAAAGGTCACACTAATGGAGCAGTCCTTGGTTAGCAAAACTTTATGGGCGGACACACTATTGTTGGCACTCTGTGTCTCAATGTACAGGTGCAGTTTGTGTATTAACACAGGAATTTTCTTGATGGCACTGAGGTGCTGGAGGTTCCGATGACACTGGTAGTCGCACAAACCAACTGCACGAAACAAAACAAAATGGCACTCCGCATGAAGCAGAGTGCATGCGGTTAGTAAGAGAAAAAGAAAAGGTAAGACACTTCAGGTGGGTTACTCACTGACTGTGCACCAGATTAGTGGCACTGTGACAGGGGAATCTCTTTAGCTGGCACTCGTGAGCGACTAGTTCCTAGGCACTAGTACTGCTGCATCCTTTCATGTGGAGGGAGGAAGACTTGGGGTGTGCACTCAATGTGCAATTTATCGCTTATGGTATAAATAAGTCTTGAAAGTACCCACTCATGCGAGACAGTTTCAATAAACTGTTGTAATTTTAACTTACACCCAAAAGTATTCTGTGATGCAAAGGTTTTTTTTTTATATTTTTGTCCGTTTTTTTTTCTCTCTTTAAGACACGGCTCGAGTACCCGCTCAGTCGCCTAAAGCACTTAATGGAAAAGGGGTGAAGATTATACAAGGGGTTTCAGCACATGTGCTTACAATTAACCGCACTACGTGTAACATGAGCCAAAAGAAAAGCACATATATGCTGATGAATACAGGGGGTATCCCAGGGATTGAATTTAACATACAACCCTTGGGTTTGATTTGTTTCACTCAGCTTTCATGAAGTAATAGCTTATCCTCCAATAATATCTCCCACAATTAACAAATCGTGCCTCTAACTAAATTATATGGACTCTGCTCTCAGTGATTAAATAAAAGGTGTGTTTGGGTTCCTGTTACTCTAACTAATTTGTAAAAGATTTTCAATTTGCCCTGGGAGTTTTACGTTAGGTATGCGTGGAAAAAGTGGAAAGGCGCACATCAGCATAGTCGATAAATGACAGTGATTGGAAATGGTCGTTTGTTGTGACAGTAACAGTGATTCACAATGGCTGCCCTCTTTTGGCAAACAACTTGTCACATGTCACTGTTTACTAATAAACCGAATTCAACATGGCCACCAGTATCATGTGACTGCTGGGAGCGAGTGGGGGAGAACTATTGCTATCATCTGCTTGAGTGACGTCAACTGATCATGCATGCGAACACAAGCACTCTTTCATTACTTTACGATACAAAGAAAAAACCACTAATTTTTTCTGATGGAATGATTTAAGCGTATGCGTAGATGTGAACTAATTTCTTAAATACCAATAATACTTCTACGCTGCTAGGATGCTAGGAAATTCTAACACAAAACTGAGGTGAGAACTAATGAAAACTGGTGGCTCGGGTTATTTATAGAACAGTCTAGCATTGCCATCCATTCCTATGTCTTATGGACTTGCAACATGTCCCTTTTCCTATCAGAGAGAAGCTGCGCACACTTACTCCCATGTCATATGCACTAAGCTAATCTAGCTAGAAATTTAACATTCATGCATTACTTGCTGGCATGCAAAGTGCCAAGTAAATTTCTAACTTGATAACTCGACACTCTGGCTCAACTCGAGGACATTTACGGGTGAGAATTTTAAAACCACTCCACTGCTATCTACTTTCAATTTATCTCCTATTTGTAAATTTTAGATATAGACAATCACTTATTTAACACTTTCCCTACCTAACGCAATTTTAGCAGTGTAACACTGATATTTCCTTATATGTTATCTCTCCCTTGTTTCTGTCCGACATTTATTTATGCCTTGTCAGTTATTAACTTACTATTAATTCCTAGGTTTGTTTCGTATCCCAGTCTGGTGTTTTAGTGCTTGCTATTTCCACTAATTTGACAGAGACCTCTGGCAAGATCGACAATGTTACATATTGGTCTGGGTCTGGCTAGGTGAAATGAATATTGATTTAGAAAACTGCCTTATGGGCCACTTACCCAGAGCCAAATATGTAGGCAAATGTAACAAAAGAGATGACTTACCTTCAAGTTACATCTAAACAAAGGGAAAGGTCACCATGAAAGCCCATGGTTCCACTAAAGTACTTTTATTTCACACAGTTCAAGCAGGGGAAATAAAGCATGACAGGTATGCAACCAAGAAAAGCAAGTGCAACAATAATCTTACGACAAAATTTATAGTTAACTGGCTTTCAGCATGAAATAGGAATTTTACACAATGATAACGAAAGAGGAGCAAGTGGCTCGTGAATATACAATTACAGTCTGACACTTGGTTACTCAAGCAGAGGCTTGCCTGTAGAAAAGTTGAATTAATTATCTTCTAAGGCAACTTCTCACAGGTAGGTCGGTGGCAGAAAACATGAGGGGATGAGATAACATGTCTCTGGAAGTAGATTTCCCAGATAAGAATTCGTGCATGGAAGATTCTCTCACTTCCAATAATCGATCACCATGGAGGGGTCATTTACTCTTGTCACTGAGCAAAGGATTATTTCATCAATAACTTAATTCCTATGGGGAATATACACACTAGTACTTCATAAATATCAGCAAGGGATTTATTTTGGGAGTGGAATTATGTAAAAATGGAAATGAGAGATTTAGTGAGAGGAAGAGGATGCTAGTACTCAATTGCTAATTTCAGACTTACTGGGGCAATCCAGAGTGCAAATGCACTGTTGCAAGGGTAACTAGATGATCCACGGTCTTCTGTTAACAATGAAGGGACTGCTTGTAGCCTGGGTTGCTTGTGATCCTGCTTACCAGTGTGGCAGATTACCAAGACAAAAGATACAGCCCGAGATTCGGGATATAGCAGGGAGAGGTTATGCCTGTGTGAAGACTTAGCGGGAACTCACTTCTCTTGGCCAATTTTTGGATGTTGTTTGTCCTACAAGCCCTCAAGGAGCGGTCACCCGACAGTCTTGAAAAACAATTAAGAACCAGCAGAAAGGAAAGCACAGAGATTTAGGTCTTGGGACAAGGGTACAGAGCAGCACTACTAGTATGCCTATCCCCTGATGACTCATTTAATCTGCCTATCTGAACTCAGCCCTTTCACCAAGGTACATCCAAAACTCTTGTCTCACTCCGACTATCACTGGGTATGGGGCACTCGCCCCCCAATGGATTACAATCTGATCCCTATGTTAAGAGAACAGAAAGACAAGAGCAGCATATATTTGTGACAATATATATATATATATATATATATATAATATATATATATATGTGCATGGACACATGCACATACACACACACACACACACACACACATATATATATATATATATATATCGCATCTTAATAACTAGATTACAGAAAGCAAACTCTAATTAACATAGGTATCAATAGCAGTCTCTTTGAGACAGTTCGCAATTCTCAATGATCATCTTGTGGTCAAACAGGCTAAAATGAAGTTCGACAAATGCTGAGATGAGGGTTGAGAATGTGGAACTTTAAACTTTTCAGAACATAATATTGAAGTTGTATGATACAGACATTAAATTAAAGTAGGAAGGTAAACCAAGAAACGTAACGTCATGAGAATATAACTGAGTAACTACAAATGCGTTATATATAAGTAAACATAAAAAAACAGTTGCGGCAATGCTTATTTAAAGCCTATAAAGAAAATGGAAGAATAAACATCATCGAAAATGTTTCATCCTAAAACTGATTTACCCCTTCAGTAAGGCAAATCCCTAATGGCTTCTAAGGCAAAACTAGCCAAACAGCTGCCAGTGCTTCATGGACTACAAAATCTAAGGTGAACATCCTGAGCAAAAAAATTGCCCAATATCACAAACAACTCGAGTCTTATACCGAAATAGGTTCTCGTAAGCACTCCCGTCGACAGGCAAAAACTAGATGATGTTCACCTTGTAACAAAATTTCAGGCTCCCTGGATATCTCCTTCAGTATTAAAAGGTCATCTTTTTGTACAGCAGTTACCTGCTCCATTACCCAATTTAGAACTAAATCCCTGCTATCCTTATCTACACTCAAATACTAGTCCAGATTAAATCTTTTCATATGTACACACATACACATTTATATATACACTGTATATATATATATATATATATATATATATATATATATATATATATATATATATAGATAGATAGATAGATAGATATGTATTCATGATGTTGCCTTGTAATATGTATGTCTTTCCATAGTTTTGATAATTTACTCTCCTATTTATTATGTGTTATGTGTAATAATGATAGTTGTTGAAATATCGTATGTAGTGTAGTGCCAGATCTCAAAAGAGTTAGTGATTTAGATGACTTAACAGCATAATTTATAGAATTAATAATATCTTTCCCGATAATAGCGTAGTAGCAGGAGAGAGAGATTTGAGTTTTAGACCAAATGTGCCATCTGTCATCAGTTCAGATAACTGAGTGCTTTGTTTTGGGTTACGCGATGACAGGTTGGAATAGTAATCGACTCGTGTTAAGATTTCTGTAAAAGCTTTGTCCCGTATGAGAAGAAGACGAATGATTTTGCAACGGAATCCGAAAATCTATTCATTCTGATTTTTGAGACTGTTAAAGTTGGTTCCATCTCTCTTTCTTTAACAGAGAGAAGTTAGTGTAGAATATCTGTGTGGTCACTGGTGTTAATCTTAACTTTTGAGATATGAATTGTAAGAAAACAGTAACAGCACCTTATATAAAGTGTGTTTTGTGAATCTAAAGCAGGTGCAAGTGATTTTACAAAGGTTTTCACAAGCTTGTGTAAGGTAAAGTGAATTTTACTTATTATTACCATGGTATAATAAGGTATATTGAGAGAATTTTGTCTTAGTGAAATTATTATTGATAAATCTTCTGTGTATTTTTGTCTTCTTGTGTTTACAATCTCTTGATTTTTCACATTTTATATATTGGTGATTTAACATTTATTTACTTAGCATTTTAAATATTTCTTGATAATTTAACATTGCATGCTTGATTTAATTTTCATTTATTAAGATTTTCTTTTTAAATACTGAGTAATTCTTGATAGTTTAAATTTTGCTTGATTAATTTAATTTCTTGATAAATTAAAGTTTTTGTAATTTAGTTTTGTTTAATAATTTACCTCAAGAATTAATTAAATTTCTGTGTTGTTTTCAAGTAACAGTAAATTTTTCAGATTGTGAATTCTAATTATAAATTTTGAATTTAAAAATAAATTTTTGTATTTTGTGTTTAAAAAAAAAGTGTTTTATTTATTGACCACCAGCGAATGGGATTAATTGTGTGCATAAGGCAAAGTGATAAACATATTTTGTTCCTTTAGTTTTGCTGAAGTGAATTCAGACCAGGGAAGCACTTAAAGTTGCTCGATGGAGTGATGCCCTTTTACTCTAGTATATTTCTTGTTTAACTGATGATACCTCACATTAGTTTTCATACTCTTAGTTTGATTTTCACATTATCGATGAGCTTTTTAAGGGATCACTGTTACCTTTAGAGTACTCAGTCGTAATTTTTATTGTTATGAGAGTTCAGGGTATCTGGCTGAAGTGAGGTAAGTTTTTGAATTCTGTGATTAGTTGTGTAATAACCTGGTACTTGGAACGCTTCGTGACAAATATATATATATTATATATATATATATATATATATATGCGTGCGTGTGGATACGTGTGTGCGTAATTTTTGGATAAAGAAAACAAATTCATTTGCCGGTTTCTAAAAACCAACGCTGAATAAAATCGTTATTTGATCTGAAACTTCCACCGACAATATTCAATAACCGAACCGTAACTTTCCGAGGATTCAATTTAGCCATTTCAATTCTTCATCAGCTTGATCCCACTCACGGAATAATCGTCCTTTACAGAATCACAGACGTGGGGAAATACCTTATGGGAATTCGATTATTTTCTTTACGATTTCATCTTCTTTGGCAACGAGACCATTTTCTCGAGACAATAACTGCAATCTTTTCTCTGCGGCATATAACGATAGTCCATTTTTAAAAGCCAATATTGCTTTTTAATTTGCTTTAAGCAAAGGATATATTTTCACTTTGTCGATGAGTGGGACCAAGCTCTTCTCTGTGAGCGATCACAATAACCCAATTTTCTTGATGAATACATTTGATTTGGAGTGTAAAAAACTGAATTTTTTTATGTCATAAAATACCATCATTTCTCATAAAACCGAGTGATTTAACTTTTCAATATTTTTTGATGAAATTATTTTAAGTATTTCGTTCCGTTCCATATAATATTTGATGCATAGAGAAACAGCAGCATCTTCACTTTAACGAAATTTTTCAACATCCTCGAGTCAACGAAATATATTTCCTGTATAACGAGCCAAAACATTCTCTCCCATTAAAATGAGGTTCTCTCCGTGGGTGGGCAACATTAGTCTCCACGGCTGTGAGTTATATAAAAGGGCGTAACATATCGCGCAATATTTTCAACCTATATTATAAACCTTTCCTCTCGCGCTAAATGCAGTCCCTTCCCGGCCGTTGATAAACGGTTTCCTCAGCCGTAGATGTTTAATTTTACAGAAGAAAGACTGGGCATCTTTTACCGGCGAACTACAATTTTCCCAGGCCATAAACCTTGCCAATTAAAGAAGACTAATGTAGAAGAGAACGTCTAGCGCAAAGCCTCCTTGGGGGATTTCCTTTAAAAATTTCACGTCACGAATTACTCACACCTTGAATGAAATAAGGGGACGTTTCTAGAAATCATTTCCGCCGCATATCCAAAAACTGCATCCCAAATTTTTTCTTTCAGCACTGAAACCCTAACTTCCTGTTCTATTCAGGGGGAGTACTGGGGAAAAAAGAAAAATGAAGGGATGGATAAGAAAGTAGGGGCAGACCCTGGGGAAGGCGACATATCTGTCACTGAAGGAGGCGCAGGAGCAGAACACATTATTTTTCGAGGGACAGCACACGAAATGTCTACGACCAAAATCAAAACATAGCCCTGCCGTTAAACACTTACATTATCGTGATCCAATAAAGCAGTGGTTTCCAACCTGTGGGGCGCGCCCCCTGGGGGGGCTCGAAGGGCTGCCAGGGGGGCGCAAATGCTTGATGAAGGGGATAATTATATCTGAAAACTATTAATTACGATGGAATTCAGAATTTCAAAGTACTGAGAAAATATTTCAGATATAAATATGAAATCTAGTTGTCTGAATATATAAGGAATTAATTATTAAACATTTATAAAAGATAACGGAAGTAACGTTTTGCAAATATGAAAATTATACTGATTACAGTATTTAAGGAAGGGGGGGGGTCGCAGAGAATGTGCCATTCAATGAAGGGGGGGGGGGCGAGAATTAGAAAAAGTTGGAAACCACTGCAATAAAGGAGCTAGAAAATGAAACGTATTTCAAATTATGAAAAAACTCTTGTACGTCCATTTTCAAATCGACATGTATTTATGATTGATTACCTACTTCTGGCGTACAAAATCATCAGGAGAGCTATAAATTCACAGCCGGAAATTATAAAAACGTTTCTCAAATGAAATTATAGAATTGAAGAGCTGACTTCAAAAGATACTATAAAGAAGAAAATTGAAAACTGTAATTTGATAGTAAATTAAATCATCCGCGGTTGATTACGCTACCTAAAGCATTTAATGCTAGTATTCAAATGTATAAATTACCACTCATAAATTGTATGAACTACCTAAATACTAGTATCCTTAAGTATTAAAAATGTATTATTATTATTATTATTATTATTATTACCTCCAATTTATAAGGAATTCTACATCAACAAAACGGATTCTACATGACAAAAACCCAGTAATGAAATGATACAAAATTATTATAGACAATATTATTAGTAACTTAGTAACCTAGAAAATTAATACCAATGATGTAGTCAAATAGGATAATAGGATAAATTGTTGAGCCTTACGGGATCCTATTGTTTTAAAAAGTCGTTGATATCACTGAACGTATGACATACATATAAATTTTGTTGATTTCGTCATAATATGACAAGTAATCTATCTTTGACAAATTAACTATGTATATTACTAATACGTTTACTTTCGGATATCTAATATATAAATCCTACAGGTATTACGGTAAGGTGAATGAATTCTTGATAGCACGAAGCTCATTACTCCTAAGCAGTAGGTAGCTAACCTATGGTGCCCGTGTTCTGTAGCTATTGAGAGAGAGAGAGAGAGAGAGAGAGAGAGAGAGAGAGAGAGTAGAGTAGTTAGATGTCCCAGACATCTAGAATACATTAGGCTGTCATTTCAGCCAATATTACTTTGCTGATACTACAGTCCAACACTCCCACCTTCCCCACCCCACCAAGACCGGGAGGTGATGGAGGTTAAGGTCTCAGCCTGTCTTTCCGTCACGCCTCATCTTCCCAGCTGGACGAGCAACAAGACAATACAATCTTCTTCTTCGTTTTAACGTGCTTTTTCCCATTTTTATATGGGGTAAGCACGATGCCTTCTTTTTGAAGGACTTTGATTTGGCGTTGGGGTAGGCCGTAGCCTCGATCGGCTGCCCTGCCTGACATCGCTTAGACCCCGGTAACGATGTGAACGTGTATCGTACCAATCCCCAGCTCCCTTTCTCCCAGCAGCGAGGAGAACTGGGCGGTTAGGTCGACAGTTCGAGACGTGTGAGGTGTCCAACAAGACAAAGCTCCAAAATTTGTCCCCTTTATCACTGCTGTTAAGATGTGAAAGCCTGAATCAATTCAAAATATGAAATTATGAGTGTTTTAGAAGAACTAATTATGTTAATCTACGTCTCTGAAGGTTATGGTAGCTAAGAGTTTTCAAAGTCGTAAACGTCTTTCATTTCCTATAAGGAATAATCAAAAACTTATTTTTGCTATGTTTCTGTCAAGAGAAGCGTTGCTGTCATAATAACATGGACAAGATAACAGCAATTTTAGCTGAATGACGGTAGAATTTTAAGACACACAAGCAAGGCCTTGAGAGAGAGAGAGAGAGAGAGAGAGAGAGAGAGAGAGAGAGAGGCCTCAGACTTATATATATATTTCACTGGAGTATTTATCACTAGAGACAAGTGTCAACGAAATACTCCGAACAACTACAACAAACACGCGAATTTTAAGAACAGCTGCAATAACACTGAACACAAGAGAACGCAACGCAGCAAAGACAACAGAGCAAGAGAGGGGAAAAATGAAAGGTAACCTAATTTGTAATCCTTCATGGGAATAAAAAGGGACTCTGAGAGAAGACTTGAAACGACAACCTGTCCTTCTTCATTCTGTACTTGAGGAGGAGGAAGAGCAGACGAAGGAGGAGGAGGAGGAGGAGGAGGAGGAGGAGGAGGAGGAGGAGGAGGAGGAGGAGGAGGAGGAGGAGGAGGAGGAGGAAGACTGGAGAAGAAGGCGCAAGAAGACTGGGGAAGGACAAGGACAAGGACGGGGACAACAAGGCAGATTTAAGGATGAATGCTCTCGGGGCCCTTCATTTCATCCCCCTCCCCCCCCTTTTTTTGCGAGAGAGAGAGAGAGAGAGAGAGAGAGAGAGAGAGAGAGGAATTACTTTCGCCTCTTGACAACAAAGTGATAAATTTTGCTTGAGGAAATATAACTTAAATTTCTCAATGTACATTATTCTTAGGGCCAATGTATCCAACCCAACCTGGCTGGTGTTCCCGCAAATGAGATTACCATAAAAACCACATTTATCCTCTAATCATCTTCATTTTATCAATTACCAATGGTATAATTACCTGCATTAAATCTGCGCTCACAATACACAAAGCTAATTAATTAGAATAATGTTGATCGCCACCATTAATATAAATTAAATCATAATGTACTATATCAATTTATTATTCAATATTAAAAGATTTTCAATAGATCTCGGAAAATATGCAGGTGGGTGGGGGGGGGGACTGGTGGTAAGCTGACAGTGGGGAGGAAAATTTATATCTTTGCTTTTTTATAAAAAATAAAGTTAAAGGAAACAGCAGATCAATCACTTCAACCAAAACAGCAAATACTACGAGCAAATACGCGTAATATATTTGTTCATTTTCATCTATAGTTATCAATTCTCGTTCAAACTTATCTACTTTGGTTATCTACAATTATTTGAAACTTTCATCTGTACTTAATTTATTTTTCACTCTTTGGCTGTATTTCCTTCCTGTTTTTTTTTATTTATTTTTTTTTAGATCATTTTCTACAGTGGTACGCCAGGCAAGTTAACAGAAATATGGGCTTTTCTTTTCCAAGATATGTACAATACATAAGAAGAGCAATATTCGTTAATACAGCATGTATTCCTGTTTATGGGTTCAGTCCACTTTGTACACTTTTACTAAGAATAACTTTATGCAGTCATACTTTATTACCCTGGATCACGATACGAAAAATAGATTTCGTCCAGGAAAAGTCGTGTCTCTTCATAATATTTTTCTTTTTATATGCAAACAGAAATGACGAAAACATATTGGATCTCTCTCTCTCTCTCTCTCTCTCTCTCTCTCTCTCTCTCTCTCTCTCCAGTAGGAAAAGTTTACTATAAACCACCTTGATTGGACCCACAACCAAGTAAACTTATTATATTTTCCCGTTACAATATACATCATCTGTAAACCTTCAAGTTAAAATTAAAATCCGTACTGGTATGAAAGAGCTTTCATTGCAACGTAATGCTTTGTGCCAATATTAAAGAAATGTACAGAATGGACTTACTATCAAACAGTAAAAAATGCGCCGAAGTTTCTTCGACGTAATCGAAGCACGATTATAGCTAACTATAACATTAAATAAAAAAAAAAAAAAACTACTGAGGCTAGAGGGCTGCAATTTGATGTGTTTGATGAATGGAGGGTGGATGACCAACCTACCACTTTGCAGCCCTCTAGCCTCAGTAGTTTTTAAGATCTGATGGCGGACAGAAAAAGTGAGGACAGAAAAAAGCGCGGATAGAATAAAGTGCGGACGGACAGACAAAGCCGGCATAACAGTTTTCTTCTACAGAAAACTAAAATGAAATAAAAAAACATAACTGTTTTGATTTGTTGACTGAGATGGGGTCACGTTGGAGCTCCCGGTTCGAGACAAGCCTTTGTGTATCAGAAGTCAAATCTCTCCTTTATTCTTTTGTGAAATGTTAAAGGAGGCTTAGTATATCCATACATACATACATACATACTTAACAATCCAGAGAACCACACACGCACACACGCGCACACATATATGTTATATATACATGTAATTAATATATACACATATATATATATATATGTGTAATATATAATATATATATATATATATATATATTATATATATATATATATATATATATATGTGTGTGTGTGTGTGTGTGTGTGTGTGTGTGCGCGCGCGCGTGTATGCTTCTATGGATAGTTAAGTAAGTATGTATGTATGTGTGTATGTATGGATATACTAAACCTTTAACATTTCACAAAAGAATAAAGGAGAGATTTGACTTTTTTATAGACAAAGGCTTGTCTCGAACCGCCATCACAGTCAACAAATCAAAACAATTATATTTTTTATTTCATTTTAGTCTTCTTTAGAAGAAAACTATTGTGCCGGCTTTGTCCTGTCCGTCCGCACTTTATATATATATATATATATATATATATATATATATATATATATATATATATATATACATATACTCTTTCCCTACACCTTTTCATTTGATGAAGGAAGCGCCTGAAAAGCAGAACGATCGGATTATCAGCAATTCTGTAGGGATGGGGTTGCTGGCCTTATGTCCTTCTCTTGATTTCCTACTGCTCTAGCACCCATCCACAGCTGCGAGGGCTGATGAGATTGTAGGCCACGAGTAATTCAGTGGGCCCCTTTCCATTTTTTATGTCTGTTCTTGCACTTTTTTGGGGGGCCCTCCTTTAACACGGGAGAGAGACACCGATCAAGTTCTGTAATAATTCATAATAAATCAAGAGTGTAATTGGGAAGTCCGAAAAATCTGAAAATCAAGAAAAACATTCTCTTTTCGTAGCAGACAGTGATTCGGTCCACACTAACCAGATCCACGTGTAACTGGTACAGATACTTAACAGAAAAGAGATACGTATTTGGAAGCAATAATGTTCTTCACATCATCAGCATCCAAAATTACCTTAACAACAGAAGTTGGGCAGAATGAAAATGTGAGCGGAGAGAGGAGAAAGAAATAACACGGAAGAAGAGGAGGAAAACTAGGAGTAAAAACAGTAGAGAGAAGAGAAAGTGAAAAGCATATGAATGCTGAAATATAGAAAAAAGGAAACGTAGAAAAACAACGAGGACGGAAAAAGGATAAAAGAGAGCAGCGGAAGGAGAAGAGGTTAGAACAGGAAGACAACAGGAAACGGAGCAACGGACTTAAAAAAAAAGAAAAAAAAAAGGAAACGACTGTTGTTATTAATCCTCGGTAAAAGCACGGATCACAAACTGTAGCTTTAAACGTTTACACGGGTCTGACACGACCAGGTACCTCTGGGATGATCTATGATTTTAAAGAGGACGATATTCCACGAGAGAGAGAGAGAGAGAGAGAGAGAGAGAGAGAGAGAGAGAGAGAATGGTTATTTGCTACTAGTTTATATCTTGAGAAATCAAAGAGATTAATTATAATTGTGTACTTTGAGTTCTTAGGGAAAATATGCATATATATACATACATACATTATATATATATATATATATATATATATATATGCCTGATAGTTTGTCGGTACATGCATTTATATGAATATATATATAATACATACATACATACACACACATATATATATGTATACACACATATATATACTGTATATATATATTGTATATGTGTATTATATATATTCATATATACGCATGTACGTACAAACTATCAAGCATTCTGATATATACGGGATATAGTTACACAAACACATACACACAAACACACACAAGAGTGAAAAGACGGAACCAAACTCGCATCGTTTGTTCCCGCTATCCAACGAGAATAAAATCGAGACGTGCCCTCAGTAATTCTAATACACGAATCAAACTGCAAATAAAAAGCAAACCCTACAATAAAGTACATGAAAAGAAAAGAAAACCAGAAGTTAATAAATGTATTAACAGCTTTTGTAGAATCCAGTTTATCTTCAACAGTAGAGAAAAATATTTCCACAAATATAAAAAATATATTATTGAGAGAAATAGAAAAAGGAAATGATTCGTTATGTAACCAAATGTGCCGTTTTATTTATTTATTTTTTTTTCGCAACATGACTTATACTTCAAAACCCCCCACTGACAAGCATTTATAACATAAATGTCTATTTCAGAACAATAACATAAAACCCATCAATCAAAGCAGTCACTACAAAAGGCAGTCATAATTTGTGAGATAATTTATACAGTACAGTGCAAAGTAGTTTCTATTTTATTTTCTTCAGCGAGTCCGACTTAATTTCCACAAATAAAAACACAGGATTTCCAGGTACGAGCAAAGCATATCTCACTCTGAAATTCACCTAACACTGCAGGACAGTACAGCAATTTTAGCGGCACATTTACATGTGAAAGTCATCGGTTCCCACCTGAACGCTTTTTACCTCTTCCACTCCTGAAGCGAAACAGAAAGAGATGGGAAAGCAAATATCAACGACAGATAACCCCGATGATAGACCTACCTCTTCATAATGAGAGGTACAAAGAATTAAGAGCAATTACTTAAGATGTTGAGGCCTGGCTTCTTTCACCTGCCGAAACAGAGTTGACGTGTTCTGAACATAATAATAATGTCATAACATAAAACAATGTCATTTATACATAAAAGTATTTATAACAACTGCTAAATTCCAAACAATTCTTAAGATGTAATTCACCGATTACTGAAAAATCACTGTTGATACAGTAGGCGTTTATATGAAATTTATTAAGCAGACCAACAACAGAGAAGGAAAGAGAGGAAGATAGTTTGAATCATTTCATGAAATACACACCATTCCTCTACTGACCTAAGGAAAGAATTGTGTACCAGGTAATTAGTGTACTATGTTGGATGATAGCCAAAACAGAGAAGGGCATGTGGCTAGCAACTTCATCCCAGAAGATTTACTGTGAACCGAAGAGTAACATGTTCATGAGCCAACCCTTCTAATCAAGTTTTATATATATATATATATATATATATATATATATATATATATATATATATACTGTATATACATATATGTGTGTGTGTGTTTCAGTGTATAATCATTCAAATAAAATGCAACGGTTCTGGTATTATTCTTGTTGTACACAATATCCTTTGTTAGTTATCAATCAGAATTTAAAACTGTGAGCTTTAGCAAATGACAACTGTCAGTTTATACAAGAGATTGTCCCATGAATATTTTACTACTCGACCAGTCACGGTGGGCTAATATAACTCGCAATTTTCTGCAGTGCAGAAATAGATACCGATATATATATATATATATATATATATACACACACACACATATATATAAGTATATATATAAATATATATATATGTATATATAAATATATATATATATATATATATATATATATATATATAAATATATATATATATATATATATATATATATATATATATATAAAATATGGTACATAACGGGAAGTGAATAAACAGACAAGACTTATTTACTGAAATAAGGCTTGCATTCGGAGTCTGAATACGGAAAAAGGTAAGGAAGCATATAAATATGAAAATTAATCAGTGTATTTTTATTTCAAAATTAGTGAAAAAATCCTAAAATATTATGGCATCTAGGCCCACACACATTCTCGCGTGCAAACACACATACACACAAACAAGGGTGTGTACTTCTAACTAGTTTTGACTTACTCTTTAAAAGTATCAAGAACCCAGTCTTATAGAAGATATTCCATTATTGGAAACTAACACTTCTGAGTCGGTGTATAACATCGGAATAGGAACGACAGCCTCACACTTTTACACACCTTCAATGATAATTATGTAGCCGAGTCATCACAGGATCTTCCCTATGATCATCCAAACACGGTCAGCCCAGCTATCACCGTCTACCACATAACATCCAAACAAAGTCTACGACATTATTATCTGACCTACCTATATCTAGAATCACTTTGACATCATCATCACATCATCGCCATCATCAGCCAGAAAATAGGACCTTGCACATCGTTATCGCAATAATACTTCTCTATAACAGCTTTTTTTTTTATCAACATTCAGAGGGCCAATTTGTCCAGCATCATTCAACATGCAGCACCTGTCCCATCTGAATCCAAACAGACTCCAATCCAATATTCTCCTACAAACGGACGGCGCCATTATGCAAATAAGATTCATCTCAGTATTATTCAAATTTCCTCTTCCTTTTCATTATGGTACAAACGGGGAACTGCCTTCGTTATCCTGCCAAGAACTGTCCCACCATGATTCAATCCCAACACATCCCACTAATGTAAAATATAATTCACATTCCCAATTAGACCTAACACCATTTCTCTAACCCCGTCAAAACATTCATCAAAAGACTCGGATCCTTCATTCCTCATTAGGCAAAAGATTTATCCCTCCCAGAGTCGAACATTCCATCGCCAATTCCCCAGATGGTCAAGCAAAGCCTCCCTCGACGAAATTTCCGATCCGGTAAATGTAGTAAAAGATTCGCAATGTCGGTAAAGTGCCTCTGACGATGCAAATAATCTCCGCACGGGACTGACCTACGCCCCATGACACTCACTCTCCCTTTCTCGTCTCTTCTCATCGTTTCGCTCCCACTCTTCTTTCACTCGTGCTCCTCTTCCGTCTATGCTGGTTTTCTCTCTCCCCCTTCCCCTAATTTACCGGTTTCCAACTCTTTTTACACGACCCATCCTTCCCCCACCTCCCCCGAGAGAGTTCTCATCTCCTTACCTTTCCTCCTCCATCTATATCGGTTCTATCTCTTCGCAATAAACTGACTCTTCCTTTTCTGGTTCTTTACCTTCCTTCTTTTATTTCTTTTTTCTAGTTAAAAACATTCAAGATTTCGGTCAAAAATCAATTTTAAAATTAATAAGAAAAGGAAAATAAATGAAATATGTAAAATGTTTCAAAATGATTTCATTCTGAATACAATATTTTTTGGGAGTTTTCCCCTCTTTTTGATGGCTGATTTTAGTTTAATGTTTATAGTCGCCACCTAAGTGTTTCTATCCCTTCTATCCATTTTTGAATATCCTTCCCTTCCAACTTCCTTTTACACGAGCTTAATCCTCTCCTCTTCCTCCCTACACACTGCTCTCCTTTCTAAACTCCCTTTCCCTCCTCCTCCTCTTCTACCTGCACCAGTTCCTCTTCTTCCTCCCCTTCAATAACCCTCTAGTAGGAATATAACAGTTAGTGTCGCAACTACAACAGAGATTGCAAAGGAATTGCAACTATCCCATCAATGCAAATGCGATCAATATGTAGAGTGGACTGCATACGTCTGTCGGAATCGTGTAGTGGAGACTGGTCCGATGAATGGAGTTCGACTTGTGACCTCGGTCAATGTTTATGCAAATTCTCTCTCTCTCTCTCCTCGAAAGTAATCCATGTGCGCTATGTGTGTGTGTATGTGTGTATATATATATATATATATATATATATATTATATATATATATATAATGGATTTTGCCACTTATACACGTATGACTTTTTTTGCACACCCGTTAAGCCGCAAATATCGTTTAATATCCTATTCACTATACCTTGAGAATAACTTACACCCAAGGGGGCTCATAACCCAGAAATGCTTCGTTTCCGGCAGGATTCGAATCGTTAGTGGTTTGGAAACAACGACAGACAGTGACTCTGACCACCTGGTTATCAAGTGCGATGTAAGTTGATATCGACTCTCTTGTACATATGCCTGTCACATTCACGTTCTGTGCTTTGAATCGATATCAACCCATCTCCACCACGATAGCTGACCGGTTTGTTTGCAACACTTGGCTAGTTAAGAATTTTTGTTACTTTATGCACGCGCTTCATACCTATATATCTCTTGACAGTCACTGTCTACCATTGTTTCTAAACCAAGCGGTCCGAATCTTGCCAGGACGAAGTACTTATCGCTTACAATTCCCTTTAAGTGCAAGTTATACCCGAATGCCCAAGCCATACAGAACTGGACTTCAAACGATATTTGTGGCTTGATGTTTATATATATAATATATACATATATGTATATATACATACATATATACAGTATATATATACATATACATGTATATATACAGTATATACATGTTTTTTATATATATATATACATATATATATATATATATATATATATATATATATATATATGTTACGACTCTATTTGAAGGCGCTTCATACTTGATCTACCTTGAAGAAGATACAGAAATCTTGGTAGCTCTGGCCTGCATCCATCCTTGCTGAGCGTCGCATATCTCTCTCTCTCTCTCTCTCTCTCTCTCTCTCTCACGCACGCGCGCGCGCGCGCTCTCTCTTGAATTCAAAGAAAATCTTCATCTAAACTGATATGTATAAATCAAACCCCAGAATATCAAAATTAGACAATTATTCTGCAAAACTAACAAAAAAAACCAAGTAAATGAAAAATCATTCATGGTAAATTTCTAATACCAATTACACTATTTCCAAACAGTAAAATTGTTGCAAGAAATCTCAATAGGTAGGAACTAACTCCAGCTTCCTACAAAAAACCACCCAAACGGTAGCCTGTGGTCTGTAAAAAAAAAAAAAAAAAAAAGTCGCAAGGGGCAATATGATAGATTAAGGTTTCACCTCACTTAAGTCATGGCTCCATTGAAACATTTTCAGGAAATTGGATGATGGGAATTCCAATTCCCAGTGTGTCCAACACGTCCTTCTAGGTTGGCCAGTCACACAAGAGTGCCCAATCTATCACAAGCCTATTTGCACCGAGTGGTTTCGTAATGCACAAACTAATTTACATTTCTATAACACACCCAAAAATCCGATTAGAACCGGACCTAAAAGTTCCATGGAAACTTCCATCTTTGCACAAGTGTCACTGTCTCTAGGCACTCTCCGAACAGTGTTTAAGTCACCGTTGATCAAGTACTTACTCCCAAAGGTAACCAGTTCCTACTTACACAGGTGCACACACACATACACATACACACACATATATATACATATATATATATATGCATATATATATATATATATATATATATATATATATGTATATATGTATGTATATAATTTGTTTGTGTGTGTTGTGTGTGAGTGTGCATGCAAACAATATTTGGCTACGAGGAAAGTCAAACAACAGAGCGAAAGAACTTTCATCTTTAGTCATAGGAATTTTCCAGCAAACTTGAAAATGCCTTGGAGTGTTGTCTCACTTTTCTCTTGGCCAAATATTCTCACATTCTGTGTGACATTGTTACCGCTGTGATAGTGATAGGTGTGTGTGTGTCTGTGTGTGTGTGTATGCATATGCATGTATATATATATATATATATATATATATATATATACATATATATATATATATATATATATATATATATATATTCATATGTTTCCACGGTTTTCCCTGTCTCCGGTAATGTTTCCTCCACATTCGTTTATGCTTCCGTGTTCTCATGAGGCCAGGCATTAATTTATTATACTCGATTGTCCATCATATGAACTGTTGGCTTCATGAAGCCAACAGATGCTTGTACGCCTTTACAAGTGAGAGAACTGCTGGGCCGTTGGCCGGAAACTTTAGACGGACCTAGAAAGCGTGAACTGAACGCTACGTCACACCAACAGAGCCCAATTTCACTGAATATACTTTTAATAAAAAAAAACAAAAAAACTGACTATACCAAATCCATATTTTTACCGTTGAATCGGGTTGAATTTCCAGCGCAGAAAACCTCCACAATCCATTACATTACTTCCTTCACGCACCTACACAGAAGTCTCCTTAACGGAGCTTCGAGTCCCTTGCACACATGCTGTGCCAGTCACCCCCAGAATGCAGTCATTTGACCTTTTTGGGTATAAAATCCTTCCCACACCTGCCAAGCACTTTTTTGGTCTTCTCTCCTGTTCTTTCTAAACCTTTCCAATTATATATATATATATATATATATATATATATATATATAAAATGAAGACGGGAGCAGACACTCAAACAACAGGCAAATTGGAGTAACAGAAAGGCGTTCTTTCTTCTTTATCCATTTATTGTTACGCCGACGTTTCGTATCTCTTGATACATCTTCTAGGCTGAAAAAGCGATGAACTTAAACAATACTGTGTATTAACACTAAAAGGTATACACATTATATACTTAACACCGTGTTAAATGACAATTTAAAAGAAAAAAAAGGGCAACCTTAAAAACACTCACAAGATATTAAAAGAATATATTTAAAAAAGTATTTTAAAAAGGAACAGAACAGCAGAAGAAGGCCGGGGCCAATACAAAAAAAAAAAAAATAATAAAAAAAAGACACCTACCCACACCGGTAGTGTAAAGCAAACTGACACAGACAAGCAATGCAAGGAGGGGAGAGGAGGGGGGGGGGGGGAGGGAGTATAAACAAAGAAGTTACAGCAGGTAGTTAAGCGATGAACAGCTGGGTGGAAGCAATACTAAAATCCTTAGCATCTACATGTGTCTTATTGTGGGGAGAACCCGATACGTGGAAGAGTTAACCACACTTGAATCCATTATGATTAAATTTACTGTCCCTGCCCTTAATCACCAATCAACTTCCACCCAGCTGTTCATCGCTTAACTACCTGCTGTAACTTCTTTGTTTATACTCCCCGCCCCCCACCCCCTTCTCTCCCCTCCTTGCATTGCTTGTCTGTGCCAGCTTGCTGTACACTACCGGTGTGGGTAGGTGTCTTTTGTTTTTTTTTTGTTTTTTTCGTATTGACCCCGGCTTTCTTCTGCTGTTCCGTTCCTTTTTAAATACTTTTTAAAATATTTTTTTTCAATATCTTGTGAGTGTTTTTAAGGTTGTCCTTTTTTTTCTTTTAAATTGTCCTTTAACACGGTGTTAAGTATATAATGTGTATACCTTTTAGTGTTAATACACAGTATTGTTTAAGTTCATCGATTTTTCAGCCTAGAAGATGTATCAAGAGATACGAAACGTCGGCGTAACAATAAATGGATAAAGAAGCAAGAACGCCTTTCTGTTACTCCAATTTGCCTATATATATATATATATATATATATATATTATATGTATATATATATATATATACACACACGTATATATTACATACATACGTGTACAAACACACACACACACACACATACATACATATATATATATATATATATATATATATTGTGTGTGTTTATGTGATTGCGTGTTTCTATTTTGTTATCTCCGAATATATTTTTTCAATATCTATAAACATCTTACGTTAATGTTTTACTTTCTGCACATAATAGAAGTTTGAATTATGCCGATTATTTGTCAGCAATTAAAATATAGAGTCATTTAAGGAAATTCTCCCAAGTGAAAAACTCTCCTTTCCGTCTTGTGTACTATTACAGCGTAGACCTTTCGAATTTAGCGTCCTTTTATAATCGTACTTGGCTGGTGAAGGAGGTAAAAGGGTTAAGATGTTTGCTTTCGTTCAGCTTTATAGACTCAGTCGCAGGATGTCACATCCGCATCGCCTGAGCGCTAGACTGGAATGCAATTCAAAAAGATTGAAACTGAACTGCGGGAGAAAAGTAAAAATTAAACAGTATGGGTTATTTTAGGATGCCATTCTTAACAAAAGCTAAAAAATAATTTTTTGAAGCCAAAAAATTAAGACTCCAAACCTTACCTTTGCGATCCCTAAGCGCTTATACGTAGTCACGATTTTATGACACATAACAATAACCACTCTACTACACAACTACTGATGAGAACTTGCCAGATGTAAACACTCATATATAAAGTATGTACACAACTTTACACTTACGATAAGCATTGATGCAGTTCACGGACTAAAAAAGAATTTGTTGCTTCTAACCTCCAAGAATCGGGCCTGGCGCTCTCTTCTTTTAGAAGCCTTCCTTCCCCTTTCCTACTGCCTCTTTTTACTTCCTGTTTCCAAATTTCCTCGGCATGAAAATAGCACCATTTTGCTTGATTATTAAACCCTCTACCCATCAAGTGAAAAGTGTGTTGTTTTAATTAATAAACAAGTTTTAATTATTAAACAAGCTGATTACGGCGTTATTTAACAAAACGTCATAAGCGACACTAGCGATAATAAATAAATACATGATTAAATAAATAACTCATTGCTTCAATGATAATAACACCAGTTATCAAAGTAACGACAGTTATTAATTAAAATATAATTAGAAGTATGAGTTTAATATCTACAATAGAACAGACAATACTAATGACAAATAAATTAATTAAAGTTTGGCTTTGATAACGGCAACATCAAAGTCAGTACTAATGATAATAAATAAATAAATAAATAAACAAACAAATAAAAGCACGGCTTTAATAACAATAACATCAAAGACAATATCTATGGGGCCTGCAGAGCTTTCAATTAACAAGATTCCACTCAATATTTACTCAATTAACGGCTCCCATTAATACGTTAGTTGGCCACATCAAAGGTAGGGCGTCCGGTTTTATTTAAAATGTCGACATAGGACCTGCTGCAGTTCAACAGAGTAAATAGAAAAAAAAATATTCATATGATGGACAGTCGAGTATAATAAATTAATGCCTGGCCTCATCACAACACGGAAACATAAGCGAATGTGGAGGAAACATTACTGGAGACAGGGAAAACCATGGAAACATAAACGAATGCAAGGAAAACATCCCTAGAGACAGGGAGAAACATCGACAACAATAAGAAATAGGGAGAAACAGGAGGGCGTAAATGAAAGAGAAACGAAACATATATATATATATATATATATATATATATATTACACATACAGTATATATATTATACTTGTGGAAAAGTAATAAACGTAATGGAAATCGATATTAATGTGAGCTCAAACAAAACTCACGCGAAGCAATTTCAAAACATTATAAAGAAATACATATAGCAAGGAAGGTCGAGAGAAACTGCAAACACAATCGCAACGCAAGTCAAACGTTCAAGCGTTGTGAACAAAGAGAGAGTAAATGTTTTTACTTCTCGATGATGAAAAGAACTAACTACCTTCTCTTCAGTCGTCTCTGTTGGTTGGGGTGTTCCTCAGGTCCACACCAGGCTTCCCACTCCCTTTCACACCTTAGCACATCTATGGACCACCGCAGGGCAAGGGCCTTTACTGGTACAAAACTGGCTTAATCTACTGTAAACCTGCTACCTCTCTAGGGTTCCGGAGAGGATAAGGCTTTGGTGGAATAACTAGATTTGTTGCAGAACCTGGGTTTCTTTAGGATTAAATTTATTGTAATATTTTCAGTTTTTTATATTAATACCATAAACTGAGGGGGTGAAAATCTTTATAAAATAAGCATGCGCCCTGTGAGTATTTCTTTATAGTTAAGAGTTTTAAAGTTTATTTTTAACCTAAATTTATTAATCAAACATATTTTCGACGACATATGTCAAAAACCAAACCAACTAATCAATCATGATAACTGTATTTAAAAGACCACATTAAAACAAGAATGTTAATCTGAACATGGAAAACACAGAGGCACACAAAGAAATGCGCAAAAAGGAACAAAATATGAAAATACGACGTTCAGCGGAAAACGCTGATTTTTCCAGGGGCCTGCTTCGCTTTCGTCCAATAAGGTAGAAATTCCTGTCATACAAAGTTTCAGGCGCCGCAAAACGTCGTTACAAAATTCCGTCTCCCTCTCCTCGGGAACCCAAACTTTCCTGTGTAGGTGATGCCGAAGGAAAATTTACATGGCGTAAATTGTCGCCTGGAACGAATATTATGAATTGATGATCGCATGCAGCTGAAATGCGAGTTGATCCATTCCCAGCACTTGCATTTCACATGAGCGAAAATGATCACCCACGGTCGAAAAATATAAATAAAAAAAATGTATATTATCTGAAACATATACTGTTCAAAATATGTATATCTCAAATTAAAATCACGTACGCGTGAATGTAAATATGTAAAATGAATTTTCGTACTTAACCAAACATTACATTTCCACTGAATGAAAATGAACAGCACTGCTCAAAAAATAGAATACCATTAATGAATTTAAATAGAATAAATCCCAAATAGGTCTTTCCTCATTTTCACATGTCAGCTAATCCGGCACAGTTCAAAAGTCATAACTAGAGTCCCCCCCAAACCCCCCACCGATTCTAAACACGTGGAGGGAGCCCCATGGTCTGCCCACCTCCACTAAGACCCTCCCAACCAAGGCCCAGTACACCCAGATCAGCAGCCACCCCTCCCCCACCCTTCCGCGCCCTAGTCTCCCACCCCCTGAACATCAAGTAACTGAATGCAAATTATCAAATAAATTTCGTGAATGACTACACTGGATATTCATAACGTCAAAACGCCCTGTTAATGTTTCATTCTGATTCATAAATGCGGGAGGTGGAATCCTATCAATCTCTTCATGAAGCTTATCTATAAAAAAATACACACAATTATGGAAATTATGATTAATTTTAAATGCGACGTGGGTCTACCTATTTGTTCACCTATTTTTCTTGTTGTTCGTGCTTCTATTTGTTTATCTAAACCAAGCAACACGAAATATCGATACACTCATCCACCAAACACGTATCAATCTACCTCACACACACATACACATATATTTATATGCACATAATATATAATATATCTATATATATATATAAATGTATATGCATATATATATGTATATATTTATTTGTATATGTATACACACACACACACCCACGCACACACATAAAGGTCATAAAACCCCACCGCAAAATCATTTTCGGTAAGGGAGTCATGTTGTTCATTTGGCAAAATGGCATAATCTCTTTCGGATTTTCAGTTAATAAAACAACTTTTTTTAGTATCTGCACTTTCTTGTCTTTGTTCGAATACCAAACCTTTCTCAGAACTTAGATTTTGATATCACAAATGCTATTCGATTATAAGAATCTTCGCCATCCCCATCCTGCGCACAAACAAGCAAACATATACACGTACACTACAGCTAATACAAATCCCGTAAACACTTCGTAACATTTCCAATGTTGCATCGCTTTAACAAGAGGTGGCTCTACAGAAAACAAGGCGAGTGACATTGCCTCATCCATACTTGAACAGTTGGATCAGGGGTGACAATCTATGCATGAAACTTGCACAATATAGTGTTTTTTTTTTTTTTTTTTTTTTTTTTTTTTAAGAAAGCTCAACATCCTGTCAAACATCCCTAAACTCTGCCCTCATTTATTTGTACCAAATAGCACCCTATCATTTCTCAATAGCTCTTTCATGACATCGCCATTGCTCCTTAGGGAATCCACTAGCCATTAACCCCTAGGGAATCCACTCCTTCTCCCTCCCAACACTTCCGAATTATACTCTCTCTCTCTTTTCACAACTGTTCTCCCACCATGTTGTCCATATGACTGAACCATTTCAAAATACTCTGAGCCATCCCTTCACCTGCAAAATCCCCTTACCATCTCTTCTATGCATTTTCATTTTTCTCACCTTTTAAATTTTTCTTTCGTCACATATATAACACTAGTTCAGCTGACCGGCTTCAACCTTTTTTTTTCTCATTACATTCAAATCCACAATGACGAAGTGGATGGCGCTTTAGGGCCTACTTTGACGGTCAACGCTAGGATTAAAGATAATCCCCAAGAGGAAAAAACTGCTCTTATAAACAGGAGAATTATGTTCCCATATGAGGATTGGAATTGGAATGAAACTCTGGGACTGCGCTCTCTATAAAACTGCAATGCAGTCATATAGAAAAATTACCTATTAGAGCTACATACTCTCTTATACTCCAATTCAAGTAATGAATGACTGATATTTCACTAAATAAAATTCTACTAAACTCTAGAAATAAATATTTCCAGCCACATTACAAAACTCTAACTTCAATCAAATTACAAAATATTTTCATTCACATTACAAAACACTAAGAACATTCAAACCATTTTCACTTCACACAGTATATAAATAAAATAAAAGTGAACTGCTCAAACCTACGGATCAAGAGTGCGCATGCGTACTCAAATACAATCACATACAAACATGGCAGCCGCAACGCTGTCTTCCCTCATCCATGATCTTCCATAGCCAGAGCCATTCACCCCAGAAGGTCGTGAATATTCCGTGTTTGGACTTACTCGCTTGTACTGCGTTTACGACGGCATATACTAATATAACAGCTCTCGGTTGCAACTGAAATGGCAGTTTGTATCTTGTTATTGGAAGCAGATGAAAGGAAATGGCTGTCCCTCATGATATAGGTATGACTAACACTGGGATTTGTTGATGCGTCCGTTTCTCCAGTTTAATACTGAGCTATACGCATAAAGGGATACGTATGGATATGTAAACAAACCGACACAAACAGATGCACACATACACATATATATATACACATACATACAATATATATATATATATATATATAAATATACAACACACACATACTCACACACACACACACACACACACACATATATATATATATATATATATGTATATATATGTATATATATATATATATATATATATATACATCACTAAAAGGGATGATACTGTAAACTACAACGTTACATATTCTTTCTATCCATATCTGTTATAAGTCATAAATACTTGCAAGGAATGAATGCCGGCAGCTGTTCAATATATTCAATCTTTAGTAATATAGCCCTATAGCCATAAGGTCAAAAATGACGGTAGTAAAAGAGCGGGTGGAGATAGGTATCATCCCGAAGCTGGGGTCCAAGGACCTTATTACTGCATAAAGGGGGCAGCGGTGAAAAAAGATGACCCGGGGCTGGACAACGGCTAGTTCATCACCCAAATGGATACACATATGCAGAGATTCTAAATGTAACGACATTCTTTTTAGTTTTCTTAAGTGAGAAACTAAACTGATGAAATCACAATTAAGAAAGCAGTTCCAAAGACAACGTCTCAATTCCTTGGAAATGTTTATAGGACAAAATCACACTGGGTAGTTTGAGTAGTAACTGAAAAATGATTAAACTTGCAGACTTGGCGTCACAATAACAAGTGTCGCTGACACCAAATATAAAAAAAGTAACTTTAATTAAAAGGTAGCTTAAAAGGAAGAAAAAACAAACCTACAATTCAACACATAGATATTTGGGATCATCATATTCCTTTAGTTAAAAAACAAAAACATATATTACATGAACAAAGAATAGAAGTGATACTCAAAATACCCTGTAAACCTTAATTGACATTTCAGGTTGTTAAGGGCTAAAACTAAAAAATAAAATTAAATATAGATAACACTAAAAAAATCATATATAAATTGGATGAGAACTCCATCTGGAACTCCTTAAATCAGTCCATGTTCCAGTTTTAAAAAGGCAGGCATAGAAAGCAATCAATGATGACTATAGATTATGTTTTCTTAACTTCTCTTCCGTCAGACAAGTCAGTAGTGGGATGTTCTTCTGCTGCTACTACTACTACTACTACTAATACTACTACTACTACTACCATCATTTGCATACCCCGATGATTTAAGCAGTATGGAAAGACTTTTTGTCCATTGAATTTCAAGTGCCACTGAACGTGAACTGGAGCAAAACGTGTAATCTACTCGCAAGTAAAGTTGCTTCAACATACTGTTCGGGTTGCTAATAGAAACAGAACAGATATAATGTATAAAATATCAAACACACAATAGTCACAATAATCAACACTTCTTTTGGAACAATCCTTCTTAGCCCGACGGCAACACTTTCAACTGAAAAAAAAAAACTGACGTGACAGGCAATCAATTTTCCTTATCTAGCCTAGAAGGAGTATTAAGTGATAAATCTTATAATCTTGTTTTATCGCAGCCTGTCTTCGCAGCCTCGAACTAACATTAATAAGTAAAGATTGTTTTTTTTTTAGTAAGTGTTACGTTATAAATAATAACATGATGCACAATACAAATGGTTAAAGAAACCTTTATCGCCTAATGCCATTAATGAGAATATATGTTCAATACAAGAGGATCAAGCTACAATATTCATTACAGTTCATGGGTATACCTGCGACTCCAGTCAACGCTGTCATTTTCGCTTTCTTCTCATCATAAATCACTGAAATTCCTCCACCACAGGACGCTGCATTAATCAGAATTTAATTCCTTGAAGTTTTGTGTACAAATGAAAAATTTAAGTTAGTTTTCGTTTACTCGAAATAAGTGTTCATTTAATATCCTAAAATGAACCACCACGCACATGCAGAACATACCATTCAAAAATTATTAGAGCTAAAAATAATAACGGACTGGAACGGACTGGAAAAGGCAAAAAGTCACTATATTAAAATTTCAGCTACAATTCTGTCAAATGATGTTTTACAGGTTAAGAGGATTTTTCATTCTCTTCACTGGGACACTTTTAGGACACTAAATGCTAATCCTAAAGTGTCGAGTCAAACCTTAGGTTAATTTCTTATTTAATAGAAGAGAATGAGATTTGTCGAGGACTTGCACATATTACTGTATAAAACTGAGCTTTTTCGGCAGCCCACGAATGGCAACTGAAGTCAATTACTGAACAGAATAATTCTTTATTGAAAGAAACACAGATTTGTCAAGGATTTAACTGAAAAACCCATGGCAAAAATTCTGCTTGTTCACCAGCCCCCGAGCGCGAATTGAAGGAGAATCTAGTACCATTTGCAGAGAGCAATTAAAACTACAATTAAACTTTCCTGAAATGAACAGAATATTGCTCGCTTTTGCGATTTATCAAATAAAGCACTAAATGTACCGCTTACTGCAACAAATACGGCATCAGATACATGAAACATTGCGTCAAATGAATCGTATATTGCCTCAAATATGACCGACTACCATCCACTTCATGAAATTTAAAATGTTACCAACCGAAGATCCTGTTTTTTTTTGGCCATCTGCCGTAAGCCAGTGGGCACGATTATTAAACATATATTTTTTATGACATCCATTATTAACTCATTTCTTAATAATGTTTCTCTACAGTTTTTTTTATTTCTTCACATAATAGGAATTTATTCAGTTACAGCTTGCAATTTAGGTAAAATACCTTAGCTTGTTTAAAAAATAAACATATAAGCAACGTTACTACTGTTAATAATAATAAAAATACTCAATAATAACGTCATGGAATTAAAGTAAAAACTAGTCTAAATTTTCCTATTTTCTTGAAACATAAAGCAGGACAACGAATAATTTTTCAAAGCCATAATGCCCAAAGGTCACGTTCTCTGATTAATTTACTTCATTTTGGGGAGAGCCATACCAGGTTTTGTCTGGTTATAATTTCATAAAGAAATTTTATTGAAAAAATTTATAACGTATATTGGTCTTTATTAATTGTATGAACTGATGAGTAAATATGATTTAATAACTTGCAATGATAATTCAATGCATTTTTCGAATGAAACATTCAAGGTTATCGTTGTTTTTGAGGGGAACAATGGGAGGATGAAAACCTCCGCCCAGAGTGAGTATAGTGATTAGAGTATAGTGATTACCTGGACATATCCTCATTTGATCTAACCTACGGGGCCGCGCTTCCTACCGGCAAGCATTCGGTGTCAAGGAACGCCGTTTTCGATATCCCTCACAGCCCTAGGCCTTCTCTCTCTCTCTCTCTCTCTCTCTCTCACAAGAGACATTTCTATTTCTCTCATAATATGCCAGCTATGAGGCCCATTTTTTAATAGACTTTTCAAAATCATTCATATATAATTTTTTGTATAAATCATGCTAGTCCACATCCACAAAAAAAAAGAATAAGAGACAATAAATAAACAAACAAATCAAACCAAAAACATACTTCCGCCCATTTCCTTCACAGAGGTTATAAAACCAACGCAAAGCAATCAATAATTCCCAGTAAAAACCCGGGGACTATAATCTGTAGTAAACATCGTATTAGACAATAATTTACAAAATCATGAAATATTAGATATAAGATACAAGACTCGCAGTCAATTCTAAAATAATTCAGTGGCCAGCACTTTGTAATAAAAGAAAGAAAGCTAAGTCACGTAAAAATTTTCAACAAGAATTATTCACAAGGGACTCGAAAACAGGCCATGAAATACGCCGGAAACAGTTTGTGAAAACAAATATTCAAAATGAATAATCACCCATCCCACGATCAGCCTCAGATTTAGAGGGGGAGAGGGGCCCCCAAGAAGGAGGCCAGGGAAGACGGCAACAAACTCCTGAAGCAGGTCATCAAGAGATTTAAGAAGCGTTGCAACCTCGTTTATAAAACCTTAATTAAAGGCGCCTTGTAAGAAGGTAATTCGCATCTGCGTCCCGCCAACCCAACTGGATGCTGGCAAAACGTAAACAAAAGCTTCATTGCCTTGCGTAATGGGCAAAAGCCAGGCCTTCCAAACGGGAGTAAACAACAGAACGCCCCGCCCCCTCCACCAACCTCTACCCCCTCCCACTTCTCCCCGCGCAAACCCTCCCAATTATTTTCATTGTAAGAGAGGGATGACCCAGAGTCACCAAACTTTTGCACCAAATTTAGGGCCGGAAACTCATTTAGTGTATAATTAAGGTACGACAAAGTTTGGCAACACCAGCAGAAGCAGCAGCAGCAGAAGCAGCAGAAGGCAAGAGGACCAGCCAAGACTTTCCTAATTTAACGTCGCTATGTCGGCGCGTGTGAACGGTGACGTGATTTTCAAAGACTTAAGAACGAAAATACAATGAAGGGAAGATATTTGGGAGTATTTTGACGCAGGTGTTCGAGTGACTTCATGTTTCCTTCTTTTTTTTTTAACTTTTCATTTTCTTCTGAGATACAAATAAAAGAGAGCAGGATGGAATTGCCAGTAGCGTAGCATAAAAAAACAAGGCATACGCCGTGCGAGAAAAGTGGTAGGAAGATCTGCGCGATGAATTTCTTTATTTCCTATTCAAGCTTCGGGACAAAAGGACCCCAACAGCTGAAAACCAACAGAATACCAAGAGATGCCACCGGTAAATCGACTCCCCGTAAAGAAAAATTCACGAATCTGGAACATGCACTTTTCAGTCATTTTTTTTTTTTAGTTTTCTGTAAAAGAAAACTACTGAAATGGCTTTGTCTGTCCGTCCGCACTTTTTCTGTCAACCCTCATCTTAAAAACTACTGAGGCTAGACGACTGCAAATTGGTATGTTGATCATCCACCCTCCAATCATCAAACATATCAAATTGCAGCTCTCTAGCCTTAGTAGTTTTTACTTTATTTAAGGTTAAAGTTAGCCATAATCGTACTTCTGGCACCGTTAAGGGTACCAACAACACAGGCCGCCACCGGACAGTGATTGAGTTTCATGGGCCGTGGCTGAAAGTTTCATACAGCTTTACACGCTGTACAGAAAAGTCGATTGCGCAGAAGAAACCTCGGCGCATTTTTACTTGCTTTACTTTTGCGACGCAGCAGTCGATACACGTACTTAAATAGCGCACGCAGCAGGGAACGCCATTCTGATTTTCGTACGGGGACTACTTTTTTTTTTTTTTTTTGCAATGACACGAATACTTCAGAACAACGCAATCTAAAGAGTAATGAATAAACTTGATCAGATTTCAAGGATCCTTCAGCATTAAACCAACCTCAGGACAATAAAACGTCACACTTTATTTGAAAAATAACGATACAAAGTTAAAATTTACAGGAGTACTGTAAACTACATGACTCATCTCAAAAGATGATAAACAAATGATATCTCTCTTACAGTGGATTCACGGTTCTCTTTTCAACAGGCGCCCACACTCAAGGTACATATCGTTATAGAATAATATCAGAAGTTAAGAGGATGCTGATGCTAAAGTTAGCATTTTACACACGTATACTGTATATGATATATATATATATATATATATATACATACACACATACTGCATACATCAGAAATGATAAGAATCTCACAGTGTGTCTGAATTCACACCAGGATCTATCATACAAATTCCCATTCTCTCTCTCTCTCTCTCTCTCTCTCTGATCCTCGCCGTCTTTCTTTCTAAGTAATATAACATACTTAACAACATATTAAGCTACGAAATTCCACCTTTCTCTCTCTCTCTCTCTCTCTCCCTCTCTCTCTCTCTCTCTCTCTCTCTCATCATGCACCACTCAATAGGAAAGAGATTTCGCTTCGAAGTGAAAAAAGTCACTGGATGTCAAAGAGAAAAGTTTTCGAAACTAAACGCTCAGAAAGTTTTTTTTTTTTCAGACGGCAGGAATGATCACTTTTTTTGTCTACTGAGAAAACTTCATTGCCGGAAAAAAAAAACGGAAGAGAAGGGAAAAAGGCAATGGAGGCCTTTGTTGCAGTTGGAAGGATAATTTGTGATAACAATGGAGGGATGAGAGATTTCATGGCTTTCATTTAGGATGTTAGTTTGTGTGTGTGTGTGTGTGTATGTGTGTGTGTGTGTGTGTGTGTGTGTGTTCGCGCGCGCGCAACTGCAAGCGCCAGCGTTCATGTGTGTGTGTGTGTGTGTGTGTATGTGTTTGACACTGAGAGAATGGAGAGTTGCGTTGGTGTGTAACAGTGAAATAGTTACATGATCTGAGTGCGTTTACATCATACGGTGTATGTGTGAGAGAGAGAGAGAGAGAGAGAGAGAGAGAGAGAGAAGTCCAGCCTACATTGTTCTTAATTATCCGCTGCCTCGCAATTTAACCGCAGTAATAATTTAGAACAGCAATTATTTTAAATGATATAATTAACCTTAATTCATTTTTAAAGCCTTCGGATGCCATTAGCTACCATGCATTTAGTCTAAATAAATCGGGACTGTAAAACCAAAGGCATAAAGTATGAACTTCGTCCTTTGTGATGCTAAGATAAATGATACTCAAGTTAAATCCAATAAAAAAAAATCACATATCAAGAAAGTGTTTCACTTCATCTCTCTCAGAGTTTAAACTCAGATACAAAATCATTCAGTTAAAGGATATTGATGAGCTATTTTCAGAAACTGATATGAACCGATACGAGCATTAAAAGATCCCTCTTTTATTCGTTCTGCGTAATTAAGGGAACACAGAGAGAGATTGAATTTCAAAGTCTAGCGGTTGAAAGACTAGAATAATTTCACAATCTACCACGACGCATGTGAAAACCGATAAAAACAATATTGGCGGAGGAACTGAAAATATTGGAAAAAGTATATGAATAATTTATCAAAGTACTTCGAATGAAAATCAAGTAAACAGAGCAAAAAATTTCGAAATGTGAAAGACAAACAGGGTTTAAACGTCGGGAGGTTATGTAAAAGAAAATTAAAACAAAGGAATAATCATTACCTGGCCAGTCGATGTATGTCCTTAATATTATTATTCAAGGTTAAGCACGTACAGTTTATACTTAGACAAAAGTAACAATTACAATTGCATGTTGTTAGTGCAAAATGAACTTAGAAGTGCCCTAGCAATTTGCTTTTCTCTGTGCGTAGTGCTGACTGAAACAAAAATATTCTCTGGTATACTTAGCTCTTTTTTTTAATACTTATTTCATTGTGGTTTAGTATCAGAATGTAAGGTTTTTTGGTGTAATGGTTTTCTCAAAGAAGAAATTGAGAAAACTATTACACCAAAAATCTTACATTCCGATACTAAAAAAAAAAAAATACTTTTGCTTCAGTCAACACTAAACAAAGAGAAAAGCAAACTGCTAGGTCACTTCTAAGTTCACTTTGCACTAACAACACGCAATTGTAATTGTTACTTTTGTCCAAGTATAACCTGTACGTGCTTAACCTTGAATAATAATATTAAGGACATACATCGACTGGCCAGGTAGTGATTATTCCCTGACCGGCCTTAAATCCTCGTGACCCCTCCTCTTGAGATGCTGCATTTTGAGGGCCAACCCTAATTTATGTGCAAACAAATTGTTTGAACACAAACAAATTCACAAACTGTATAATTTCTGATATCCGCTTCAGTTTATCATAGTTCTTCCATTTTTTCCTCTCTATTTTCCTCTTACAATCGTTTACTTCGCATCTCTACTTTCTACCCATTTCCCCCCCCCCCACCTCTCATTAGCTTCATTTCTTTTCTCTGGTGTAAAAAGGAAATCGCCCGCCCCTCCAACACCCACGCCCCTTAAAAGAAAAAATCTTCCCTCAAGAGCTATTTTAAGTGTTGTCATACTTTTTCCATTTTCTTTGAAAATTAACTCTCTCTGTCTCTCTTTCTTTCTCTCTCTCTCTCTGCTACCCAATCTATTTTATATCCCCATCATTTGAAGTTCACTTCACCCTGAAACATCGGCACCCTCCCGCCCCTCCGCCTCTTCAACTCTCCCTCTTCCCTTCCACCCACTCTCCCCCTCTCCTACTCCTCGACTCTCCGCCATTTGCATTCTTCCCAAAAGACGCCGACGAAATTTCCTTGGATTCACTTTATTTTTGGCTTGGCCAAAAGAGCTAATTTCAAGATTCGAAAAAAAAATATTCAATCCTTTTTATACTACTTCACTTTATAGCCAACATTTCCAGTGCTTTTCCGTCATTGTAATCTTGAAGAATTTCTCTCTCTCTCTCTCTCTCTCTCTCTCTCTCTCTGTGTGTGTGTACAACACAGCCAAGATTCGCTTCAATGCGACTAGTTTAAGGCTAAACACTGCTTCCAAGTAAGAAACCTCCACACACTCCCCTCTCCAACGGAGCACTTACTGTACGTCTCCTTTCTAACAACCCACATTTAAGTTTGAGTCTTCGAAACCTTAAAGGGAGAAATAATTAGCAGGAATACATCGAGAGGCCGATTTTAAGTGGGTCTCACGATGAAAGTAGTGGGGAAGAATGAAGGTGTACCTAATTGGAAGGACGCGACGTCTACTCTTGCCCAATGACCTTCCAGTAATCTTACGGAGTGAACGAAAAACCCCTCTTTCAAAAGCATCTCGTTAGTTCAAGGTACATTTCCCATTTAACATGAGGCTTTTTTAATTGTTTTCTCCAAACATCTTTTACCATCAGAAAAATCTGTCTTCCTCTTTTATCTGTACTTTAAAGGGCAAATATTACACATAGCATGGCATGGATTACAGAGAGGCTACATGCAGGTAACTTGCTTAAAAATATCGCGCTGCAACTTCTACAGTACTGTGACATCATAATCTAAAGGAAATAAATAAAGCACGGTCTGATTTAATTTAATTCCAGATACTTGGAGTACTATAAAAAGAGGATGATTTATCTGTATACGTTAAGACAGATTAAAATGAAAAGTTTACACAAACGTCAGCACCCTACACATATTAACACCAAGCATAAAGGTGTACAAGAGTGCATGTGTGTGTATATATTTATGTGTATATATATACATATACATATATATGCACTCACATAAATTATAACATCACAAAACCAGACCTATAAATTGAAGATTTATCAATGTATAACCCACAAGATGTAGATAATTATAACGAAAAAAACATTCATTAAGGTCATTATAACTAATTTGTGTTTTATAAGCACTCAAACGTAGGGTAGAAGCCTTTTAACCCGTTTATGGATAAAAATAATGATACACTCGACTTTTAACTATCATTTACGAATCAATAGGAATATGATCGGTAAATAACCCCGTATCTATTTACTTCAAAGGTATCTGCGCAGTTATTATGGCAATCTTGATAACAGCAGATTGTAAGTGGCATGTCGTGTTAAAAGTCTATACAGATCTTCTTTATACTGCTTGATAAAAGGCATAAACAGAAAAATGGACCTGTAAAATACTGTTTTAACAGAAAATGAATGTCATAAAGAAAAGTCTCATAATAACGTGCATACCAATTTTGCTGCTCCGTGTACGAGTATACAGGACGATGGTTCATAAATATATAATTACAGTGAGTATAAAAACCGCCATTACACAAAATACCTATACAGTGTTTATTTGTTTGCATACTTCACATTTTAATTCTACCATTACATCATCTACGGCACAGAGTACATGCGAATTATAAACCTCATAAATTTGGAAACCACCTTATATAAAACGGACTTCCTGACCAACACGATGAAGCAAACGCACATGGCCCCAAACCAAGGGAAAACGGAAGATAAGGTATTTCAGGCCTCAGAGATACACCGCGGAGGAGACACTTCTCATCCGCAGTGAAACTATAACTGAAAGGTTAGGAAGAATACGATTCCACAAGTCTTGAGTAATGTACTTGAAAAATGATCAAAGTGCTCAGGACATGTATAATGATAACGTTTATGTTCCTGAAAAGTTTGAATACCATCGAGTTGGGAAGGAGTAATGTTAAAAAGAAAGAACACGAAGTTAGTCTATATACTGAAGGCATCGAAAAGAGCACTGCTTAAGTTAACCGGCGTCAGAGCATACATGTTCACCATGTGTTTGACCAATACCAGTGTGCGCCTTGAAATTACCGGATGGCGAAATTGTCCAGGCATCGGACAGCTACCATTATCGTACAGATTGTGTTGTATGTTTTCAGATTATTTATCTATGTTTGATTCTTCCAGATGGTTAATTTTCTATAGATTGATAAAAGTGCTGTTGTACTGTTTGTTAATGGAAGTGAACATGTTCCGTTGAAATATACATTCTATAAAGGACTTCAATAATTTAATATTCATCTGCAAAATGAATTCGGATTTGATATCATACCTACTTAATATTTAATATTCAATATTTCTAACACTTGGAAAGATGAAGAATATGTAAGTCCAAACTATGAGGTGGTAGGCACAACATATGGTGCTCAAGACTACTAGGAACACAGCCACCACAACAAACATTACCGATTTCTAAACTGTGGGAAAACCACACAGCAAATTCATGCGAAAAAGAAAGAAAAAATAAAAAGAATTCCATACCATATATATACGAACACAAAGGACAAGGCGCTTCAAACCACTGAGCAGGATAAGGGGCCCAGGCAAAAGGGGCACCAGCTCAAATTCCTTCATTTTTCTCCTGGGCATGAAATGAACTCAACAATGAAACATCAATAGCCCACGAAAGCTAAACAAATCCATAACATGGACGACGCTGTCATTTGTTGGAGGGTATTTCAAACGGCAGAGGGGGTGCATCGACGAAATCTCTCCCGATCCTTGACGAAGGAACAAAAAAATCATGCTTATTCCATTCCAGTTTTATTCCTTCATTTTACGATGCTGTATGAATATTTTTTATAGGGAATACAATTTTTTTAAATGCCGTATTTCCCTATACACAAAATATATGTGATACTGAAGTTAGTCGAGAAAAGTTTTCATTTCTTTTCATGAGAGGTAATATATATGTATTCAACTAAAAGCCGGTCTTTTACCCACCACTTTCAAGAGCCTCGGCAAAGAAAAATTGTGATAGCGTACATTATAATCGAAAAATCTTAATGTCCATTTGACGATGTAAAAATGGGGAGGGGATGGCTGAGGTAAGGGGACGGGGATGGCTGATGTAAGAGGAGGGGTCTGTCAGATGTGAGGGGGGGGGGGGAAGGGATTGGCGTGAAGGAGAAACTATAAAAGGAATTCTATTTCATTCGTATAAATCTTTCGCTTCTTGCACCCTCCCTTACTCTGAGGAGAAGGGAAGGGAAATAGCAGATGAAATTACAAATTTCTAAATCTCATTTCCTCCATTTTGAGAAAGAGACTGCAGTAAAACTACAGTTTTACTGAATGAATTCTGTTACTCTGAGAGAGAGAGAGAGAGAGAGAGAGAGAGAGAGAGCTTAGGACATGAAAATGAAAAGTTTTATGAAATTAAAGTATGCTTCTCTTATCCTAACAGGCTAATGCATATTTTACAAAAATAAGAAAACTCCCTCGTTACTCACACACACACACAAAAGAAAAAAATTCCTTTGAAAACGTTCCGTTGGCATCGTTAAATCTAATATTAAAAGGGTAATAAAAACATGATGGACAGTTTGGCCTGCAATAGCGGCTAATATTATTACGGAAAAATTTGATCGGCACTGAACTTATCGTGTGAAGTGTCACTCATACGGAAATATTAAAAAACGCAATTGTCAGGTTTTACATTACTTTTTTTTATTTTCTACGTACAAGTCATAATATGTCTATATATCGACAGTCCATTTGTAAAAAGAAAAAAAAAACGAGGCACACTGATCATTAGCGAAACTAGGTCATACAGTGCCGTAAAAATGTTTTTTTAAAACACGATTACAATAACGGCAATATCAATATTTGCAATGGTAATAATGAAAAGTAACAACTAATAATACTATTAGACTGTGCCATCAATTTCCGCGTTCTTCCCCTTTTAACCTTTATTTTGAACAGGCAATATGAACATTTGACCGTTATTTAAACACTCGTTCGCCATAGTTGCCAAGTTCTTTGACTTCCGTGCAGACAGGACCATACAACTAACAGTCTCCTTTTTGGGCGGTGGCAACTCTTGTACCATGATCGTCTGAAGTCTTGAGTATGAGTTCCTAAGCTCTTCGCTGGGCGAGTCGGTAGAGCTGTGGACTGGCACTAGTCAGGCCCGAGTTCGAGTCTCCGGCCGGCTGATGAAGAGTTAGAGAAATTTATTTCTGGTGACAGAAATTCATTTCTCGCTATAATGTGGTTCGGATTCCACAATAAGCTTTAGGTCCCGTTGCTAAGTAGCCAATTGGTTCTTAGCCACGTAAAATAAGTCTAATCCTCCGGGCCAGCCCTAGGAGAGCTGTTAATCAGCTCAGTGGTCTGGTAAAACTAAGGTACACTTAACTTTTTTTACGCTCACATTTTACTCTCCTTTTATTAGTTTCTTTTTACTTTACTCAGTTTGATCCGTCGATCAGGTATTGAGTTACCGACTGATAATTCCATCTTTTCTATTTAATCCCATATTCTCTATGGTGCTTTGACTTTGCCTCACTAGCCACTGGAAGCTTACTATTCGGGTAAAAGGCTTTTTGTGTGTCCCTTAGGATTTGAATATTCATTTTTCTTGACGTTATTATCAGAATCATTGCCATAGTCTACAAAAAATATTCACGGAGAGGCTGAATACTACTTGAACTTTCTTACGTTCTCAATGTAGTAAGAATCTTTTGTCTTGCAGGAAATTCTTAAGAAAATGAAATCCCCTATTACCAGCAACAGTAATAATAATAATAATAATAATAATAATAATAATAATAATAATAATAATAATAATAATAATAATAATAATAATAATAATAATAAAAATAATAATAATAATAATAATATTTATTATTATTATTATTATTACCAAAATATAAAATAATAATAATAATAATAATAATAATAATAATAATAATAATAATAATAATACCAAATGATACTGTGCAAGTAATATTACTAAAGGTCGGAATAAAAGGAAATCCCCGTATCAAGCCAAAATATTAAATGGAAATGATTTCAGTAAATGAAATGAAAACCAAAACGTAAAAATATCAAACATCAAGTGAGAAAGAGTTTCGAAA
>JANJGK010000002.1:22861684-22889303 GCA_039081455.1 Macrobrachium rosenbergii | reverse complement strand
ATTGTGTACTTTGAGTTCTTAGGGAAAATATGCATATATATACATACATACATTATATATATATATATATATATATATATATATATATATATATATATATATATATATATATATATATATGCCTGATAGTTTGTCGGTACATGCATTTATATGAATATATATATAATACATACATACATACACACACATATATATATGTATACACACATATATATACTGTATATATATATTGTATATGTGTATTATATATATTCATATATACGCATGTACGTACAAACTATCAAGCATTCTGATATATACGGGATATAGTTACACAAACACATACACACAAACACACACAAGAGTGAAAAGACGGAACCAAACTCGCATCGTTTGTTCCCGCTATCCAACGAGAATAAAATCGAGACGTGCCCTCAGTAATTCTAATACACGAATCAAACTGCAAATAAAAAGCAAACCCTACAATAAAGTACATGAAAAGAAAAGAAAACCAGAAGTTAATAAATGTATTAACAGCTTTTGTAGAATCCAGTTTATCTTCAACAGTAGAGAAAAATATTTCCACAAATATAAAAAATATATTATTGAGAGAAATAGAAAAAGGAAATGATTCGTTATGTAACCAAATGTGCCGTTTTATTTATTTATTTTTTTTTCGCAACATGACTTATACTTCAAAACCCCCACTGACAAGCATTTATAACATAAATGTCTATTTCAGAACAATAACATAAAACCCATCAATCAAAGCAGTCACTACAAAAGGCAGTCATAATTTGTGAGATAATTTATACAGTACAGTGCAAAGTAGTTTCTATTTTATTTTCTTCAGCGAGTCCGACTTAATTTCCACAAATAAAAACACAGGATTTCCAGGTACGAGCAAAGCATATCTCACTCTGAAATTCACCTAACACTGCAGGACAGTACAGCAATTTTAGCGGCACATTTACATGTGAAAGTCATCGGTTCCCACCTGAACGCTTTTTACCTCTTCCACTCCTGAAGCGAAACAGAAAGAGATGGGAAAGCAAATATCAACGACAGATAACCCCGATGATAGACCTACCTCTTCATAATGAGAGGTACAAAGAATTAAGAGCAATTACTTAAGATGTTGAGGCCTGGCTTCTTTCACCTGCCGAAACAGAGTTGACGTGTTCTGAACATAATAATAATGTCATAACATAAAACAATGTCATTTATACATAAAAGTATTTATAACAACTGCTAAATTCCAAACAATTCTTAAGATGTAATTCACCGATTACTGAAAAATCACTGTTGATACAGTAGGCGTTTATATGAAATTTATTAAGCAGACCAACAACAGAGAAGGAAAGAGAGGAAGATAGTTTGAATCATTTCATGAAATACACACCATTCCTCTACTGACCTAAGGAAAGAATTGTGTACCAGGTAATTAGTGTACTATGTTGGATGATAGCCAAAACAGAGAAGGGCATGTGGCTAGCAACTTCATCCCAGAAGATTTACTGTGAACCGAAGAGTAACATGTTCATGAGCCAACCCTTCTAATCAAGTTTTATATATATATATATATATATATATATATATATATATATATATATATATATATATATATATATATATATATATATATATATATATATATATATATATATATACTGTATATACATATATGTGTGTGTGTGTTTCAGTGTATAATCATTCAAATAAAATGCAACGGTTCTGGTATTATTCTTGTTGTACACAATATCCTTTGTTAGTTATCAATCAGAATTTAAAACTGTGAGCTTTAGCAAATGACAACTGTCAGTTTATACAAGAGATTGTCCCATGAATATTTTACTACTCGACCAGTCACGGTGGGCTAATATAACTCGCAATTTTCTGCAGTGCAGAAATAGATACCGATATATATATATATATATATATATATATATATATATATATATATATATATATATATATATATATATATATATATATATATATATATATATATATATATACACACACACACACATATATATAAGTATATATATAAATATATATATATGTATATATAAATATATATATATATATATATATATATATATATATATATATATATATATATAAATATATATATATATATATATATATATATATATATATATATATATATATATATATATATATATATATATATATATATAAAATATGGTACATAACGGGAAGTGAATAAACAGACAAGACTTATTTACTGAAATAAGGCTTGCATTCGGAGTCTGAATACGGAAAAAGGTAAGGAAGCATATAAATATGAAAATTAATCAGTGTATTTTTATTTCAAAATTAGTGAAAAAATCCTAAAATATTATGGCATCTAGGCCCACACACATTCTCGCGTGCAAACACACATACACACAAACAAGGGTGTGTACTTCTAACTAGTTTTGACTTACTCTTTAAAAGTATCAAGAACCCAGTCTTATAGAAGATATTCCATTATTGGAAACTAACACTTCTGAGTCGGTGTATAACATCGGAATAGGAACGACAGCCTCACACTTTTACACACCTTCAATGATAATTATGTAGCCGAGTCATCACAGGATCTTCCCTATGATCATCCAAACACGGTCAGCCCAGCTATCACCGTCTACCACATAACATCCAAACAAAGTCTACGACATTATTATCTGACCTACCTATATCTAGAATCACTTTGACATCATCATCACATCATCGCCATCATCAGCCAGAAAATAGGACCTTGCACATCGTTATCGCAATAATACTTCTCTATAACAGCTTTTTTTTTTATCAACATTCAGAGGGCCAATTTGTCCAGCATCATTCAACATGCAGCACCTGTCCCATCTGAATCCAAACAGACTCCAATCCAATATTCTCCTACAAACGGACGGCGCCATTATGCAAATAAGATTCATCTCAGTATTATTCAAATTTCCTCTTCCTTTTCATTATGGTACAAACGGGGAACTGCCTTCGTTATCCTGCCAAGAACTGTCCCACCATGATTCAATCCCAACACATCCCACTAATGTAAAATATAATTCACATTCCCAATTAGACCTAACACCATTTCTCTAACCCCGTCAAAACATTCATCAAAAGACTCGGATCCTTCATTCCTCATTAGGCAAAAGATTTATCCCTCCCAGAGTCGAACATTCCATCGCCAATTCCCCAGATGGTCAAGCAAAGCCTCCCTCGACGAAATTTCCGATCCGGTAAATGTAGTAAAAGATTCGCAATGTCGGTAAAGTGCCTCTGACGATGCAAATAATCTCCGCACGGGACTGACCTACGCCCCATGACACTCACTCTCCCTTTCTCGTCTCTTCTCATCGTTTCGCTCCCACTCTTCTTTCACTCGTGCTCCTCTTCCGTCTATGCTGGTTTTCTCTCTCCCCCTTCCCCCTAATTTACCGGTTTCCAACTCTTTTTACACGACCCATCCTTCCCCCACCTCCCCCGAGAGAGTTCTCATCTCCTTACCTTTCCTCCTCCATCTATATCGGTTCTATCTCTTCGCAATAAACTGACTCTTCCTTTTCTGGTTCTTTACCTTCCTTCTTTTATTTCTTTTTTCTAGTTAAAAACATTCAAGATTTCGGTCAAAAATCAATTTTAAAATTAATAAGAAAAGGAAAATAAATGAAATATGTAAAATGTTTCAAAATGATTTCATTCTGAATACAATATTTTTTGGGAGTTTTCCCCTCTTTTTGATGGCTGATTTTAGTTTAATGTTTATAGTCGCCACCTAAGTGTTTCTATCCCTTCTATCCATTTTTGAATATCCTTCCCTTCCAACTTCCTTTTACACGAGCTTAATCCTCTCCTCTTCCTCCCTACACACTGCTCTCCTTTCTAAACTCCCTTTCCCTCCTCCTCCTCTTCTACCTGCACCAGTTCCTCTTCTTCCTCCCCTTCAATAACCCTCTAGTAGGAATATAACAGTTAGTGTCGCAACTACAACAGAGATTGCAAAGGAATTGCAACTATCCCATCAATGCAAATGCGATCAATATGTAGAGTGGACTGCATACGTCTGTCGGAATCGTGTAGTGGAGACTGGTCCGATGAATGGAGTTCGACTTGTGACCTCGGTCAATGTTTATGCAAATTCTCTCTCTCTCTCTCCTCGAAAGTAATCCATGTGCGCTATGTGTGTGTGTATGTGTGTATATATATATATATATATATATATATATATATATATATATATATATATATATATATATATATATATATATATATATATATATATAATGGATTTTGCCACTTATACACGTATGACTTTTTTTGCACACCCGTTAAGCCGCAAATATCGTTTAATATCCTATTCACTATACCTTGAGAATAACTTACACCCAAGGGGGCTCATAACCCAGAAATGCTTCGTTTCCGGCAGGATTCGAATCGTTAGTGGTTTGGAAACAACGACAGACAGTGACTCTGACCACCTGGTTATCAAGTGCGATGTAAGTTGATATCGACTCTCTTGTACATATGCCTGTCACATTCACGTTCTGTGCTTTGAATCGATATCAACCCATCTCCACCACGATAGCTGACCGGTTTGTTTGCAACACTTGGCTAGTTAAGAATTTTTGTTACTTTATGCACGCGCTTCATACCTATATATCTCTTGACAGTCACTGTCTACCATTGTTTCTAAACCAAGCGGTCCGAATCTTGCCAGGGACGAAGTACTTATCGCTTACAATTCCCTTTAAGTGCAAGTTATACCCGAATGCCCAAGCCATACAGAACTGGACTTCAAACGATATTTGTGGCTTGATGTTTATATATATAATATATACATATATGTATATATACATACATATATACAGTATATATATACATATACATGTATATATACAGTATATACATGTTTTTTATATATATATATACATATATATATATATATATATATATATATATATATATATATATATATATATATATATATATATATGTTACGACTCTATTTGAAGGCGCTTCATACTTGATCTACCTTGAAGAAGATACAGAAATCTTGGTAGCTCTGGCCTGCATCCATCCTTGCTGAGCGTCGCATATCTCTCTCTCTCTCTCTCTCTCTCTCTCTCTCTCTCTCTCTCTCTCTCTCTCTCTCTCTCACGCACGCGCGCGCGCGCGCTCTCTCTTGAATTCAAAGAAAATCTTCATCTAAACTGATATGTATAAATCAAACCCCAGAATATCAAAATTAGACAATTATTCTGCAAAACTAACAAAAAAAACCAAGTAAATGAAAAATCATTCATGGTAAATTTCTAATACCAATTACACTATTTCCAAACAGTAAAATTGTTGCAAGAAATCTCAATAGGTAGGAACTAACTCCAGCTTCCTACAAAAAACCACCCAAACGGTAGCCTGTGGTCTGTAAAAAAAAAAAAAAAAAAAAGTCGCAAGGGGCAATATGATAGATTAAGGTTTCACCTCACTTAAGTCATGGCTCCATTGAAACATTTTCAGGAAATTGGATGATGGGAATTCCAATTCCCAGTGTGTCCAACACGTCCTTCTAGGTTGGCCAGTCACACAAGAGTGCCCAATCTATCACAAGCCTATTTGCACCGAGTGGTTTCGTAATGCACAAACTAATTTACATTTCTATAACACACCCAAAAATCCGATTAGAACCGGACCTAAAAGTTCCATGGAAACTTCCATCTTTGCACAAGTGTCACTGTCTCTAGGCACTCTCCGAACAGTGTTTAAGTCACCGTTGATCAAGTACTTACTCCCAAAGGTAACCAGTTCCTACTTACACAGGTGCACACACACATACACATACACACACATATATATACATATATATATATATGCATATATATATATATATATATATATATATATATATATATATATATATATATGTATATATGTATGTATATAATTTGTTTGTGTGTGTTGTGTGTGAGTGTGCATGCAAACAATATTTGGCTACGAGGAAAGTCAAACAACAGAGCGAAAGAACTTTCATCTTTAGTCATAGGAATTTTCCAGCAAACTTGAAAATGCCTTGGAGTGTTGTCTCACTTTTCTCTTGGCCAAATATTCTCACATTCTGTGTGACATTGTTACCGCTGTGATAGTGATAGGTGTGTGTGTGTCTGTGTGTGTGTGTATGCATATGCATGTATATATATATATATATATATATATATATATATATATATATATATATATATATATATATATATATATACATATATATATATATATATATATATATATATATATATATATATATATATATATATATATATATATATATATTCATATGTTTCCACGGTTTTCCCTGTCTCCGGTAATGTTTCCTCCACATTCGTTTATGCTTCCGTGTTCTCATGAGGCCAGGCATTAATTTATTATACTCGATTGTCCATCATATGAACTGTTGGCTTCATGAAGCCAACAGATGCTTGTACGCCTTTACAAGTGAGAGAACTGCTGGGCCGTTGGCCGGAAACTTTAGACGGACCTAGAAAGCGTGAACTGAACGCTACGTCACACCAACAGAGCCCAATTTCACTGAATATACTTTTAATAAAAAAAAACAAAAAAACTGACTATACCAAATCCATATTTTTACCGTTGAATCGGGTTGAATTTCCAGCGCAGAAAACCTCCACAATCCATTACATTACTTCCTTCACGCACCTACACAGAAGTCTCCTTAACGGAGCTTCGAGTCCCTTGCACACATGCTGTGCCAGTCACCCCCAGAATGCAGTCATTTGACCTTTTTGGGTATAAAATCCTTCCCACACCTGCCAAGCACTTTTTTGGTCTTCTCTCCTGTTCTTTCTAAACCTTTCCAATTATATATATATATATATATATATATATATATATATATATATATATATATATATATATATATATATATATATAAAATGAAGACGGGAGCAGACACTCAAACAACAGGCAAATTGGAGTAACAGAAAGGCGTTCTTTCTTCTTTATCCATTTATTGTTACGCCGACGTTTCGTATCTCTTGATACATCTTCTAGGCTGAAAAAGCGATGAACTTAAACAATACTGTGTATTAACACTAAAAGGTATACACATTATATACTTAACACCGTGTTAAATGACAATTTAAAAGAAAAAAAAGGGCAACCTTAAAAACACTCACAAGATATTAAAAGAATATATTTAAAAAAGTATTTTAAAAAGGAACAGAACAGCAGAAGAAGGCCGGGGCCAATACAAAAAAAAAAAAAATAATAAAAAAAAGACACCTACCCACACCGGTAGTGTAAAGCAAACTGACACAGACAAGCAATGCAAGGAGGGGAGAGGAGGGGGGGGGGGGGAGGGAGTATAAACAAAGAAGTTACAGCAGGTAGTTAAGCGATGAACAGCTGGGTGGAAGCAATACTAAAATCCTTAGCATCTACATGTGTCTTATTGTGGGGAGAACCCGATACGTGGAAGAGTTAACCACACTTGAATCCATTATGATTAAATTTACTGTCCCTGCCCTTAATCACCAATCAACTTCCACCCAGCTGTTCATCGCTTAACTACCTGCTGTAACTTCTTTGTTTATACTCCCCGCCCCCCACCCCCTTCTCTCCCCTCCTTGCATTGCTTGTCTGTGCCAGCTTGCTGTACACTACCGGTGTGGGTAGGTGTCTTTTGTTTTTTTTTTGTTTTTTTCGTATTGACCCCGGCTTTCTTCTGCTGTTCCGTTCCTTTTTAAATACTTTTTAAAATATTTTTTTTCAATATCTTGTGAGTGTTTTTAAGGTTGTCCTTTTTTTTCTTTTAAATTGTCCTTTAACACGGTGTTAAGTATATAATGTGTATACCTTTTAGTGTTAATACACAGTATTGTTTAAGTTCATCGATTTTTCAGCCTAGAAGATGTATCAAGAGATACGAAACGTCGGCGTAACAATAAATGGATAAAGAAGCAAGAACGCCTTTCTGTTACTCCAATTTGCCTATATATATATATATATATATATATATATATATATATATATATATATATATATATATATATATATATATATATATATATATATATATTATATGTATATATATATATATATACACACACGTATATATTACATACATACGTGTACAAACACACACACACACACACATACATACATATATATATATATATATATATATATATATATATATATATATATATATATATATTGTGTGTGTTTATGTGATTGCGTGTTTCTATTTTGTTATCTCCGAATATATTTTTTCAATATCTATAAACATCTTACGTTAATGTTTTACTTTCTGCACATAATAGAAGTTTGAATTATGCCGATTATTTGTCAGCAATTAAAATATAGAGTCATTTAAGGAAATTCTCCCAAGTGAAAAACTCTCCTTTCCGTCTTGTGTACTATTACAGCGTAGACCTTTCGAATTTAGCGTCCTTTTATAATCGTACTTGGCTGGTGAAGGAGGTAAAAGGGTTAAGATGTTTGCTTTCGTTCAGCTTTATAGACTCAGTCGCAGGATGTCACATCCGCATCGCCTGAGCGCTAGACTGGAATGCAATTCAAAAAGATTGAAACTGAACTGCGGGAGAAAAGTAAAAATTAAACAGTATGGGTTATTTTAGGATGCCATTCTTAACAAAAGCTAAAAAATAATTTTTTGAAGCCAAAAAATTAAGACTCCAAACCTTACCTTTGCGATCCCTAAGCGCTTATACGTAGTCACGATTTTATGACACATAACAATAACCACTCTACTACACAACTACTGATGAGAACTTGCCAGATGTAAACACTCATATATAAAGTATGTACACAACTTTACACTTACGATAAGCATTGATGCAGTTCACGGACTAAAAAAGAATTTGTTGCTTCTAACCTCCAAGAATCGGGCCTGGCGCTCTCTTCTTTTAGAAGCCTTCCTTCCCCTTTCCTACTGCCTCTTTTTACTTCCTGTTTCCAAATTTCCTCGGCATGAAAATAGCACCATTTTGCTTGATTATTAAACCCTCTACCCATCAAGTGAAAAGTGTGTTGTTTTAATTAATAAACAAGTTTTAATTATTAAACAAGCTGATTACGGCGTTATTTAACAAAACGTCATAAGCGACACTAGCGATAATAAATAAATACATGATTAAATAAATAACTCATTGCTTCAATGATAATAACACCAGTTATCAAAGTAACGACAGTTATTAATTAAAATATAATTAGAAGTATGAGTTTAATATCTACAATAGAACAGACAATACTAATGACAAATAAATTAATTAAAGTTTGGCTTTGATAACGGCAACATCAAAGTCAGTACTAATGATAATAAATAAATAAATAAATAAACAAACAAATAAAAGCACGGCTTTAATAACAATAACATCAAAGACAATATCTATGGGGCCTGCAGAGCTTTCAATTAACAAGATTCCACTCAATATTTACTCAATTAACGGCTCCCATTAATACGTTAGTTGGCCACATCAAAGGTAGGGCGTCCGGTTTTATTTAAAATGTCGACATAGGACCTGCTGCAGTTCAACAGAGTAAATAGAAAAAAAAATATTCATATGATGGACAGTCGAGTATAATAAATTAATGCCTGGCCTCATCACAACACGGAAACATAAGCGAATGTGGAGGAAACATTACTGGAGACAGGGAAAACCATGGAAACATAAACGAATGCAAGGAAAACATCCCTAGAGACAGGGAGAAACATCGACAACAATAAGAAATAGGGAGAAACAGGAGGGCGTAAATGAAAGAGAAACGAAACATATATATATATATATATATATATATATATATATATATATATATATATATATATATATATATATATATATTACACATACAGTATATATATTATACTTGTGGAAAAGTAATAAACGTAATGGAAATCGATATTAATGTGAGCTCAAACAAAACTCACGCGAAGCAATTTCAAAACATTATAAAGAAATACATATAGCAAGGAAGGTCGAGAGAAACTGCAAACACAATCGCAACGCAAGTCAAACGTTCAAGCGTTGTGAACAAAGAGAGAGTAAATGTTTTTACTTCTCGATGATGAAAAGAACTAACTACCTTCTCTTCAGTCGTCTCTGTTGGTTGGGGTGTTCCTCAGGTCCACACCAGGCTTCCCACTCCCTTTCACACCTTAGCACATCTATGGACCACCGCAGGGCAAGGGCCTTTACTGGTACAAAACTGGCTTAATCTACTGTAAACCTGCTACCTCTCTAGGGTTCCGGAGAGGATAAGGCTTTGGTGGAATAACTAGATTTGTTGCAGAACCTGGGTTTCTTTAGGATTAAATTTATTGTAATATTTTCAGTTTTTTATATTAATACCATAAACTGAGGGGGTGAAAATCTTTATAAAATAAGCATGCGCCCTGTGAGTATTTCTTTATAGTTAAGAGTTTTAAAGTTTATTTTTAACCTAAATTTATTAATCAAACATATTTTCGACGACATATGTCAAAAACCAAACCAACTAATCAATCATGATAACTGTATTTAAAAGACCACATTAAAACAAGAATGTTAATCTGAACATGGAAAACACAGAGGCACACAAAGAAATGCGCAAAAAGGAACAAAATATGAAAATACGACGTTCAGCGGAAAACGCTGATTTTTCCAGGGGCCTGCTTCGCTTTCGTCCAATAAGGTAGAAATTCCTGTCATACAAAGTTTCAGGCGCCGCAAAACGTCGTTACAAAATTCCGTCTCCCTCTCCTCGGGAACCCAAACTTTCCTGTGTAGGTGATGCCGAAGGAAAATTTACATGGCGTAAATTGTCGCCTGGAACGAATATTATGAATTGATGATCGCATGCAGCTGAAATGCGAGTTGATCCATTCCCAGCACTTGCATTTCACATGAGCGAAAATGATCACCCACGGTCGAAAAATATAAATAAAAAAAATGTATATTATCTGAAACATATACTGTTCAAAATATGTATATCTCAAATTAAAATCACGTACGCGTGAATGTAAATATGTAAAATGAATTTTCGTACTTAACCAAACATTACATTTCCACTGAATGAAAATGAACAGCACTGCTCAAAAAATAGAATACCATTAATGAATTTAAATAGAATAAATCCCAAATAGGTCTTTCCTCATTTTCACATGTCAGCTAATCCGGCACAGTTCAAAAGTCATAACTAGAGTCCCCCCCAAACCCCCCACCGATTCTAAACACGTGGAGGGAGCCCCATGGTCTGCCCACCTCCACTAAGACCCTCCCAACCAAGGCCCAGTACACCCAGATCAGCAGCCACCCCTCCCCCACCCTTCCGCGCCCTAGTCTCCCACCCCCTGAACATCAAGTAACTGAATGCAAATTATCAAATAAATTTCGTGAATGACTACACTGGATATTCATAACGTCAAAACGCCCTGTTAATGTTTCATTCTGATTCATAAATGCGGGAGGTGGAATCCTATCAATCTCTTCATGAAGCTTATCTATAAAAAAATACACACAATTATGGAAATTATGATTAATTTTAAATGCGACGTGGGTCTACCTATTTGTTCACCTATTTTTCTTGTTGTTCGTGCTTCTATTTGTTTATCTAAACCAAGCAACACGAAATATCGATACACTCATCCACCAAACACGTATCAATCTACCTCACACACACATACACATATATTTATATGCACATAATATATAATATATCTATATATATATATAAATGTATATGCATATATATATGTATATATTTATTTGTATATGTATACACACACACACACCCACGCACACACATAAAGGTCATAAAACCCCACCGCAAAATCATTTTCGGTAAGGGAGTCATGTTGTTCATTTGGCAAAATGGCATAATCTCTTTCGGATTTTCAGTTAATAAAACAACTTTTTTTAGTATCTGCACTTTCTTGTCTTTGTTCGAATACCAAACCTTTCTCAGAACTTAGATTTTGATATCACAAATGCTATTCGATTATAAGAATCTTCGCCATCCCCATCCTGCGCACAAACAAGCAAACATATACACGTACACTACAGCTAATACAAATCCCGTAAACACTTCGTAACATTTCCAATGTTGCATCGCTTTAACAAGAGGTGGCTCTACAGAAAACAAGGCGAGTGACATTGCCTCATCCATACTTGAACAGTTGGATCAGGGGTGACAATCTATGCATGAAACTTGCACAATATAGTGTTTTTTTTTTTTTTTTTTTTTTTTTTTTTTTTTTTTTTTAAGAAAGCTCAACATCCTGTCAAACATCCCTAAACTCTGCCCTCATTTATTTGTACCAAATAGCACCCTATCATTTCTCAATAGCTCTTTCATGACATCGCCATTGCTCCTTAGGGAATCCACTAGCCATTAACCCCTAGGGAATCCACTCCTTCTCCCTCCCAACACTTCCGAATTATACTCTCTCTCTCTTTTCACAACTGTTCTCCCACCATGTTGTCCATATGACTGAACCATTTCAAAATACTCTGAGCCATCCCTTCACCTGCAAAATCCCCTTACCATCTCTTCTATGCATTTTCATTTTTCTCACCTTTTAAATTTTTCTTTCGTCACATATATAACACTAGTTCAGCTGACCGGCTTCAACCTTTTTTTTTCTCATTACATTCAAATCCACAATGACGAAGTGGATGGCGCTTTAGGGCCTACTTTGACGGTCAACGCTAGGATTAAAGATAATCCCCAAGAGGAAAAAACTGCTCTTATAAACAGGAGAATTATGTTCCCATATGAGGATTGGAATTGGAATGAAACTCTGGGACTGCGCTCTCTATAAAACTGCAATGCAGTCATATAGAAAAATTACCTATTAGAGCTACATACTCTCTTATACTCCAATTCAAGTAATGAATGACTGATATTTCACTAAATAAAATTCTACTAAACTCTAGAAATAAATATTTCCAGCCACATTACAAAACTCTAACTTCAATCAAATTACAAAATATTTTCATTCACATTACAAAACACTAAGAACATTCAAACCATTTTCACTTCACACAGTATATAAATAAAATAAAAGTGAACTGCTCAAACCTACGGATCAAGAGTGCGCATGCGTACTCAAATACAATCACATACAAACATGGCAGCCGCAACGCTGTCTTCCCTCATCCATGATCTTCCATAGCCAGAGCCATTCACCCCAGAAGGTCGTGAATATTCCGTGTTTGGACTTACTCGCTTGTACTGCGTTTACGACGGCATATACTAATATAACAGCTCTCGGTTGCAACTGAAATGGCAGTTTGTATCTTGTTATTGGAAGCAGATGAAAGGAAATGGCTGTCCCTCATGATATAGGTATGACTAACACTGGGATTTGTTGATGCGTCCGTTTCTCCAGTTTAATACTGAGCTATACGCATAAAGGGATACGTATGGATATGTAAACAAACCGACACAAACAGATGCACACATACACATATATATATACACATACATACAATATATATATATATATATATATATATATATATATATATATATATATATATAAATATACAACACACACATACTCACACACACACACACACACACACACACACACACACACATATATATATATATATATATATATATATATATATATGTATATATATGTATATATATATATATATATATATATATATATATATATATATATATATATATATATATATATATATATATATATATACATCACTAAAAGGGATGATACTGTAAACTACAACGTTACATATTCTTTCTATCCATATCTGTTATAAGTCATAAATACTTGCAAGGAATGAATGCCGGCAGCTGTTCAATATATTCAATCTTTAGTAATATAGCCCTATAGCCATAAGGTCAAAAATGACGGTAGTAAAAGAGCGGGTGGAGATAGGTATCATCCCGAAGCTGGGGTCCAAGGACCTTATTACTGCATAAAGGGGGCAGCGGTGAAAAAAGATGACCCGGGGCTGGACAACGGCTAGTTCATCACCCAAATGGATACACATATGCAGAGATTCTAAATGTAACGACATTCTTTTTAGTTTTCTTAAGTGAGAAACTAAACTGATGAAATCACAATTAAGAAAGCAGTTCCAAAGACAACGTCTCAATTCCTTGGAAATGTTTATAGGACAAAATCACACTGGGTAGTTTGAGTAGTAACTGAAAAATGATTAAACTTGCAGACTTGGCGTCACAATAACAAGTGTCGCTGACACCAAATATAAAAAAAGTAACTTTAATTAAAAGGTAGCTTAAAAGGAAGAAAAAACAAACCTACAATTCAACACATAGATATTTGGGATCATCATATTCCTTTAGTTAAAAAACAAAAACATATATTACATGAACAAAGAATAGAAGTGATACTCAAAATACCCTGTAAACCTTAATTGACATTTCAGGTTGTTAAGGGCTAAAACTAAAAAATAAAATTAAATATAGATAACACTAAAAAAATCATATATAAATTGGATGAGAACTCCATCTGGAACTCCTTAAATCAGTCCATGTTCCAGTTTTAAAAAGGCAGGCATAGAAAGCAATCAATGATGACTATAGATTATGTTTTCTTAACTTCTCTTCCGTCAGACAAGTCAGTAGTGGGATGTTCTTCTGCTGCTACTACTACTACTACTACTAATACTACTACTACTACTACCATCATTTGCATACCCCGATGATTTAAGCAGTATGGAAAGACTTTTTGTCCATTGAATTTCAAGTGCCACTGAACGTGAACTGGAGCAAAACGTGTAATCTACTCGCAAGTAAAGTTGCTTCAACATACTGTTCGGGTTGCTAATAGAAACAGAACAGATATAATGTATAAAATATCAAACACACAATAGTCACAATAATCAACACTTCTTTTGGAACAATCCTTCTTAGCCCGACGGCAACACTTTCAACTGAAAAAAAAAAACTGACGTGACAGGCAATCAATTTTCCTTATCTAGCCTAGAAGGAGTATTAAGTGATAAATCTTATAATCTTGTTTTATCGCAGCCTGTCTTCGCAGCCTCGAACTAACATTAATAAGTAAAGATTGTTTTTTTTTTAGTAAGTGTTACGTTATAAATAATAACATGATGCACAATACAAATGGTTAAAGAAACCTTTATCGCCTAATGCCATTAATGAGAATATATGTTCAATACAAGAGGATCAAGCTACAATATTCATTACAGTTCATGGGTATACCTGCGACTCCAGTCAACGCTGTCATTTTCGCTTTCTTCTCATCATAAATCACTGAAATTCCTCCACCACAGGACGCTGCATTAATCAGAATTTAATTCCTTGAAGTTTTGTGTACAAATGAAAAATTTAAGTTAGTTTTCGTTTACTCGAAATAAGTGTTCATTTAATATCCTAAAATGAACCACCACGCACATGCAGAACATACCATTCAAAAATTATTAGAGCTAAAAATAATAACGGACTGGAACGGACTGGAAAAGGCAAAAAGTCACTATATTAAAATTTCAGCTACAATTCTGTCAAATGATGTTTTACAGGTTAAGAGGATTTTTCATTCTCTTCACTGGGACACTTTTAGGACACTAAATGCTAATCCTAAAGTGTCGAGTCAAACCTTAGGTTAATTTCTTATTTAATAGAAGAGAATGAGATTTGTCGAGGACTTGCACATATTACTGTATAAAACTGAGCTTTTTCGGCAGCCCACGAATGGCAACTGAAGTCAATTACTGAACAGAATAATTCTTTATTGAAAGAAACACAGATTTGTCAAGGATTTAACTGAAAAACCCATGGCAAAAATTCTGCTTGTTCACCAGCCCCCGAGCGCGAATTGAAGGAGAATCTAGTACCATTTGCAGAGAGCAATTAAAACTACAATTAAACTTTCCTGAAATGAACAGAATATTGCTCGCTTTTGCGATTTATCAAATAAAGCACTAAATGTACCGCTTACTGCAACAAATACGGCATCAGATACATGAAACATTGCGTCAAATGAATCGTATATTGCCTCAAATATGACCGACTACCATCCACTTCATGAAATTTAAAATGTTACCAACCGAAGATCCTGTTTTTTTTTGGCCATCTGCCGTAAGCCAGTGGGCACGATTATTAAACATATATTTTTTATGACATCCATTATTAACTCATTTCTTAATAATGTTTCTCTACAGTTTTTTTTATTTCTTCACATAATAGGAATTTATTCAGTTACAGCTTGCAATTTAGGTAAAATACCTTAGCTTGTTTAAAAAATAAACATATAAGCAACGTTACTACTGTTAATAATAATAAAAATACTCAATAATAACGTCATGGAATTAAAGTAAAAACTAGTCTAAATTTTCCTATTTTCTTGAAACATAAAGCAGGACAACGAATAATTTTTCAAAGCCATAATGCCCAAAGGTCACGTTCTCTGATTAATTTACTTCATTTTGGGGAGAGCCATACCAGGTTTTGTCTGGTTATAATTTCATAAAGAAATTTTATTGAAAAAATTTATAACGTATATTGGTCTTTATTAATTGTATGAACTGATGAGTAAATATGATTTAATAACTTGCAATGATAATTCAATGCATTTTTCGAATGAAACATTCAAGGTTATCGTTGTTTTTGAGGGGAACAATGGGAGGATGAAAACCTCCGCCCAGAGTGAGTATAGTGATTAGAGTATAGTGATTACCTGGACATATCCTCATTTGATCTAACCTACGGGGCCGCGCTTCCTACCGGCAAGCATTCGGTGTCAAGGAACGCCGTTTTCGATATCCCTCACAGCCCTAGGCCTTCTCTCTCTCTCTCTCTCTCTCTCTCTCTCTCTCTCTCTCTCTCTCTCTCTCTCTCTCTCTCTCTCTCTCTCACAAGAGACATTTCTATTTCTCTCATAATATGCCAGCTATGAGGCCCATTTTTTAATAGACTTTTCAAAATCATTCATATATAATTTTTTGTATAAATCATGCTAGTCCACATCCACAAAAAAAAAGAATAAGAGACAATAAATAAACAAACAAATCAAACCAAAAACATACTTCCGCCCATTTCCTTCACAGAGGTTATAAAACCAACGCAAAGCAATCAATAATTCCCAGTAAAAACCCGGGGACTATAATCTGTAGTAAACATCGTATTAGACAATAATTTACAAAATCATGAAATATTAGATATAAGATACAAGACTCGCAGTCAATTCTAAAATAATTCAGTGGCCAGCACTTTGTAATAAAAGAAAGAAAGCTAAGTCACGTAAAAATTTTCAACAAGAATTATTCACAAGGGACTCGAAAACAGGCCATGAAATACGCCGGAAACAGTTTGTGAAAACAAATATTCAAAATGAATAATCACCCATCCCACGATCAGCCTCAGATTTAGAGGGGGAGAGGGGCCCCCAAGAAGGAGGCCAGGGAAGACGGCAACAAACTCCTGAAGCAGGTCATCAAGAGATTTAAGAAGCGTTGCAACCTCGTTTATAAAACCTTAATTAAAGGCGCCTTGTAAGAAGGTAATTCGCATCTGCGTCCCGCCAACCCAACTGGATGCTGGCAAAACGTAAACAAAAGCTTCATTGCCTTGCGTAATGGGCAAAAGCCAGGCCTTCCAAACGGGAGTAAACAACAGAACGCCCCGCCCCCTCCACCAACCTCTACCCCCTCCCACTTCTCCCCGCGCAAACCCTCCCAATTATTTTCATTGTAAGAGAGGGATGACCCAGAGTCACCAAACTTTTGCACCAAATTTAGGGCCGGAAACTCATTTAGTGTATAATTAAGGTACGACAAAGTTTGGCAACACCAGCAGAAGCAGCAGCAGCAGAAGCAGCAGAAGGCAAGAGGACCAGCCAAGACTTTCCTAATTTAACGTCGCTATGTCGGCGCGTGTGAACGGTGACGTGATTTTCAAAGACTTAAGAACGAAAATACAATGAAGGGAAGATATTTGGGAGTATTTTGACGCAGGTGTTCGAGTGACTTCATGTTTCCTTCTTTTTTTTTTAACTTTTCATTTTCTTCTGAGATACAAATAAAAGAGAGCAGGATGGAATTGCCAGTAGCGTAGCATAAAAAAACAAGGCATACGCCGTGCGAGAAAAGTGGTAGGAAGATCTGCGCGATGAATTTCTTTATTTCCTATTCAAGCTTCGGGACAAAAGGACCCCAACAGCTGAAAACCAACAGAATACCAAGAGATGCCACCGGTAAATCGACTCCCCGTAAAGAAAAATTCACGAATCTGGAACATGCACTTTTCAGTCATTTTTTTTTTTTAGTTTTCTGTAAAAGAAAACTACTGAAATGGCTTTGTCTGTCCGTCCGCACTTTTTCTGTCAACCCTCATCTTAAAAACTACTGAGGCTAGACGACTGCAAATTGGTATGTTGATCATCCACCCTCCAATCATCAAACATATCAAATTGCAGCTCTCTAGCCTTAGTAGTTTTTACTTTATTTAAGGTTAAAGTTAGCCATAATCGTACTTCTGGCACCGTTAAGGGTACCAACAACACAGGCCGCCACCGGACAGTGATTGAGTTTCATGGGCCGTGGCTGAAAGTTTCATACAGCTTTACACGCTGTACAGAAAAGTCGATTGCGCAGAAGAAACCTCGGCGCATTTTTACTTGCTTTACTTTTGCGACGCAGCAGTCGATACACGTACTTAAATAGCGCACGCAGCAGGGAACGCCATTCTGATTTTCGTACGGGGACTACTTTTTTTTTTTTTTTTTGCAATGACACGAATACTTCAGAACAACGCAATCTAAAGAGTAATGAATAAACTTGATCAGATTTCAAGGATCCTTCAGCATTAAACCAACCTCAGGACAATAAAACGTCACACTTTATTTGAAAAATAACGATACAAAGTTAAAATTTACAGGAGTACTGTAAACTACATGACTCATCTCAAAAGATGATAAACAAATGATATCTCTCTTACAGTGGATTCACGGTTCTCTTTTCAACAGGCGCCCACACTCAAGGTACATATCGTTATAGAATAATATCAGAAGTTAAGAGGATGCTGATGCTAAAGTTAGCATTTTACACACGTATACTGTATATGATATATATATATATATATATATATATATATATATATATATATATATATATATATATATATATATATATACATACACACATACTGCATACATCAGAAATGATAAGAATCTCACAGTGTGTCTGAATTCACACCAGGATCTATCATACAAATTCCCATTCTCTCTCTCTCTCTCTCTCTCTCTCTCTCTCTCTCTCTCTCTCTCTCTCTCTCTCTCTCTCTCTCTCTGATCCTCGCCGTCTTTCTTTCTAAGTAATATAACATACTTAACAACATATTAAGCTACGAAATTCCACCTTTCTCTCTCTCTCTCTCTCTCTCTCTCTCTCCCTCTCTCTCTCTCTCTCTCTCTCTCTCTCTCTCTCTCTCTCTCTCTCTCTCTCATCATGCACCACTCAATAGGAAAGAGATTTCGCTTCGAAGTGAAAAAAGTCACTGGATGTCAAAGAGAAAAGTTTTCGAAACTAAACGCTCAGAAAGTTTTTTTTTTTTCAGACGGCAGGAATGATCACTTTTTTTGTCTACTGAGAAAACTTCATTGCCGGAAAAAAAAAACGGAAGAGAAGGGAAAAAGGCAATGGAGGCCTTTGTTGCAGTTGGAAGGATAATTTGTGATAACAATGGAGGGATGAGAGATTTCATGGCTTTCATTTAGGATGTTAGTTTGTGTGTGTGTGTGTGTGTATGTGTGTGTGTGTGTGTGTGTGTGTGTGTGTGTGTGTGTGTTCGCGCGCGCGCAACTGCAAGCGCCAGCGTTCATGTGTGTGTGTGTGTGTGTGTGTATGTGTTTGACACTGAGAGAATGGAGAGTTGCGTTGGTGTGTAACAGTGAAATAGTTACATGATCTGAGTGCGTTTACATCATACGGTGTATGTGTGAGAGAGAGAGAGAGAGAGAGAGAGAGAGAGAGAGAGAGAGAGAGAGAGAGAGAGAGAGAGAGAGAGAGAGAGAGAAGTCCAGCCTACATTGTTCTTAATTATCCGCTGCCTCGCAATTTAACCGCAGTAATAATTTAGAACAGCAATTATTTTAAATGATATAATTAACCTTAATTCATTTTTAAAGCCTTCGGATGCCATTAGCTACCATGCATTTAGTCTAAATAAATCGGGACTGTAAAACCAAAGGCATAAAGTATGAACTTCGTCCTTTGTGATGCTAAGATAAATGATACTCAAGTTAAATCCAATAAAAAAAAATCACATATCAAGAAAGTGTTTCACTTCATCTCTCTCAGAGTTTAAACTCAGATACAAAATCATTCAGTTAAAGGATATTGATGAGCTATTTTCAGAAACTGATATGAACCGATACGAGCATTAAAAGATCCCTCTTTTATTCGTTCTGCGTAATTAAGGGAACACAGAGAGAGATTGAATTTCAAAGTCTAGCGGTTGAAAGACTAGAATAATTTCACAATCTACCACGACGCATGTGAAAACCGATAAAAACAATATTGGCGGAGGAACTGAAAATATTGGAAAAAGTATATGAATAATTTATCAAAGTACTTCGAATGAAAATCAAGTAAACAGAGCAAAAAATTTCGAAATGTGAAAGACAAACAGGGTTTAAACGTCGGGAGGTTATGTAAAAGAAAATTAAAACAAAGGAATAATCATTACCTGGCCAGTCGATGTATGTCCTTAATATTATTATTCAAGGTTAAGCACGTACAGTTTATACTTAGACAAAAGTAACAATTACAATTGCATGTTGTTAGTGCAAAATGAACTTAGAAGTGCCCTAGCAATTTGCTTTTCTCTGTGCGTAGTGCTGACTGAAACAAAAATATTCTCTGGTATACTTAGCTCTTTTTTTTAATACTTATTTCATTGTGGTTTAGTATCAGAATGTAAGGTTTTTGGTGTAATGGTTTTCTCAAAGAAGAAATTGAGAAAACTATTACACCAAAAATCTTACATTCCGATACTAAAAAAAAAAAAATACTTTTGCTTCAGTCAACACTAAACAAAGAGAAAAGCAAACTGCTAGGTCACTTCTAAGTTCACTTTGCACTAACAACACGCAATTGTAATTGTTACTTTTGTCCAAGTATAACCTGTACGTGCTTAACCTTGAATAATAATATTAAGGACATACATCGACTGGCCAGGTAGTGATTATTCCCTGACCGGCCTTAAATCCTCGTGACCCCTCCTCTTGAGATGCTGCATTTTGAGGGCCAACCCTAATTTATGTGCAAACAAATTGTTTGAACACAAACAAATTCACAAACTGTATAATTTCTGATATCCGCTTCAGTTTATCATAGTTCTTCCATTTTTTCCTCTCTATTTTCCTCTTACAATCGTTTACTTCGCATCTCTACTTTCTACCCATTTCCCCCCCCCCCCACCTCTCATTAGCTTCATTTCTTTTCTCTGGTGTAAAAAGGAAATCGCCCGCCCCTCCAACACCCACGCCCCTTAAAAGAAAAAATCTTCCCTCAAGAGCTATTTTAAGTGTTGTCATACTTTTTCCATTTTCTTTGAAAATTAACTCTCTCTGTCTCTCTTTCTTTCTCTCTCTCTCTCTGCTACCCAATCTATTTTATATCCCCATCATTTGAAGTTCACTTCACCCTGAAACATCGGCACCCTCCCGCCCCTCCGCCTCTTCAACTCTCCCTCTTCCCTTCCACCCACTCTCCCCCTCTCCTACTCCTCGACTCTCCGCCATTTGCATTCTTCCCAAAAGACGCCGACGAAATTTCCTTGGATTCACTTTATTTTTGGCTTGGCCAAAAGAGCTAATTTCAAGATTCGAAAAAAAAATATTCAATCCTTTTTATACTACTTCACTTTATAGCCAACATTTCCAGTGCTTTTCCGTCATTGTAATCTTGAAGAATTTCTCTCTCTCTCTCTCTCTCTCTCTCTCTCTCTCTCTCTCTCTCTGTGTGTGTGTACAACACAGCCAAGATTCGCTTCAATGCGACTAGTTTAAGGCTAAACACTGCTTCCAAGTAAGAAACCTCCACACACTCCCCTCTCCAACGGAGCACTTACTGTACGTCTCCTTTCTAACAACCCACATTTAAGTTTGAGTCTTCGAAACCTTAAAGGGAGAAATAATTAGCAGGAATACATCGAGAGGCCGATTTTAAGTGGGTCTCACGATGAAAGTAGTGGGGAAGAATGAAGGTGTACCTAATTGGAAGGACGCGACGTCTACTCTTGCCCAATGACCTTCCAGTAATCTTACGGAGTGAACGAAAAACCCCTCTTTCAAAAGCATCTCGTTAGTTCAAGGTACATTTCCCATTTAACATGAGGCTTTTTTAATTGTTTTCTCCAAACATCTTTTACCATCAGAAAAATCTGTCTTCCTCTTTTATCTGTACTTTAAAGGGCAAATATTACACATAGCATGGCATGGATTACAGAGAGGCTACATGCAGGTAACTTGCTTAAAAATATCGCGCTGCAACTTCTACAGTACTGTGACATCATAATCTAAAGGAAATAAATAAAGCACGGTCTGATTTAATTTAATTCCAGATACTTGGAGTACTATAAAAAGAGGATGATTTATCTGTATACGTTAAGACAGATTAAAATGAAAAGTTTACACAAACGTCAGCACCCTACACATATTAACACCAAGCATAAAGGTGTACAAGAGTGCATGTGTGTGTATATATTTATGTGTATATATATACATATACATATATATGCACTCACATAAATTATAACATCACAAAACCAGACCTATAAATTGAAGATTTATCAATGTATAACCCACAAGATGTAGATAATTATAACGAAAAAAACATTCATTAAGGTCATTATAACTAATTTGTGTTTTATAAGCACTCAAACGTAGGGTAGAAGCCTTTTAACCCGTTTATGGATAAAAATAATGATACACTCGACTTTTAACTATCATTTACGAATCAATAGGAATATGATCGGTAAATAACCCCGTATCTATTTACTTCAAAGGTATCTGCGCAGTTATTATGGCAATCTTGATAACAGCAGATTGTAAGTGGCATGTCGTGTTAAAAGTCTATACAGATCTTCTTTATACTGCTTGATAAAAGGCATAAACAGAAAAATGGACCTGTAAAATACTGTTTTAACAGAAAATGAATGTCATAAAGAAAAGTCTCATAATAACGTGCATACCAATTTTGCTGCTCCGTGTACGAGTATACAGGACGATGGTTCATAAATATATAATTACAGTGAGTATAAAAACCGCCATTACACAAAATACCTATACAGTGTTTATTTGTTTGCATACTTCACATTTTAATTCTACCATTACATCATCTACGGCACAGAGTACATGCGAATTATAAACCTCATAAATTTGGAAACCACCTTATATAAAACGGACTTCCTGACCAACACGATGAAGCAAACGCACATGGCCCCAAACCAAGGGAAAACGGAAGATAAGGTATTTCAGGCCTCAGAGATACACCGCGGAGGAGACACTTCTCATCCGCAGTGAAACTATAACTGAAAGGTTAGGAAGAATACGATTCCACAAGTCTTGAGTAATGTACTTGAAAAATGATCAAAGTGCTCAGGACATGTATAATGATAACGTTTATGTTCCTGAAAAGTTTGAATACCATCGAGTTGGGAAGGAGTAATGTTAAAAAGAAAGAACACGAAGTTAGTCTATATACTGAAGGCATCGAAAAGAGCACTGCTTAAGTTAACCGGCGTCAGAGCATACATGTTCACCATGTGTTTGACCAATACCAGTGTGCGCCTTGAAATTACCGGATGGCGAAATTGTCCAGGCATCGGACAGCTACCATTATCGTACAGATTGTGTTGTATGTTTTCAGATTATTTATCTATGTTTGATTCTTCCAGATGGTTAATTTTCTATAGATTGATAAAAGTGCTGTTGTACTGTTTGTTAATGGAAGTGAACATGTTCCGTTGAAATATACATTCTATAAAGGACTTCAATAATTTAATATTCATCTGCAAAATGAATTCGGATTTGATATCATACCTACTTAATATTTAATATTCAATATTTCTAACACTTGGAAAGATGAAGAATATGTAAGTCCAAACTATGAGGTGGTAGGCACAACATATGGTGCTCAAGACTACTAGGAACACAGCCACCACAACAAACATTACCGATTTCTAAACTGTGGGAAAACCACACAGCAAATTCATGCGAAAAAGAAAGAAAAAATAAAAAGAATTCCATACCATATATATACGAACACAAAGGACAAGGCGCTTCAAACCACTGAGCAGGATAAGGGGCCCAGGCAAAAGGGGCACCAGCTCAAATTCCTTCATTTTTCTCCTGGGCATGAAATGAACTCAACAATGAAACATCAATAGCCCACGAAAGCTAAACAAATCCATAACATGGACGACGCTGTCATTTGTTGGAGGGTATTTCAAACGGCAGAGGGGGTGCATCGACGAAATCTCTCCCGATCCTTGACGAAGGAACAAAAAAATCATGCTTATTCCATTCCAGTTTTATTCCTTCATTTTACGATGCTGTATGAATATTTTTTATAGGGAATACAATTTTTTTAAATGCCGTATTTCCCTATACACAAAATATATGTGATACTGAAGTTAGTCGAGAAAAGTTTTCATTTCTTTTCATGAGAGGTAATATATATGTATTCAACTAAAAGCCGGTCTTTTACCCACCACTTTCAAGAGCCTCGGCAAAGAAAAATTGTGATAGCGTACATTATAATCGAAAAATCTTAATGTCCATTTGACGATGTAAAAATGGGGAGGGGATGGCTGAGGTAAGGGGACGGGGATGGCTGATGTAAGAGGAGGGGTCTGTCAGATGTGAGGGGGGGGGGGGGAAGGGATTGGCGTGAAGGAGAAACTATAAAAGGAATTCTATTTCATTCGTATAAATCTTTCGCTTCTTGCACCCTCCCTTACTCTGAGGAGAAGGGAAGGGAAATAGCAGATGAAATTACAAATTTCTAAATCTCATTTCCTCCATTTTGAGAAAGAGACTGCAGTAAAACTACAGTTTTACTGAATGAATTCTGTTACTCTGAGAGAGAGAGAGAGAGAGAGAGAGAGAGAGAGAGAGAGAGAGAGAGAGAGAGAGAGAGAGAGAGAGAGCTTAGGACATGAAAATGAAAAGTTTTATGAAATTAAAGTATGCTTCTCTTATCCTAACAGGCTAATGCATATTTTACAAAAATAAGAAAACTCCCTCGTTACTCACACACACACACAAAAGAAAAAAATTCCTTTGAAAACGTTCCGTTGGCATCGTTAAATCTAATATTAAAAGGGTAATAAAAACATGATGGACAGTTTGGCCTGCAATAGCGGCTAATATTATTACGGAAAAATTTGATCGGCACTGAACTTATCGTGTGAAGTGTCACTCATACGGAAATATTAAAAAACGCAATTGTCAGGTTTTACATTACTTTTTTTTATTTTCTACGTACAAGTCATAATATGTCTATATATCGACAGTCCATTTGTAAAAAGAAAAAAAAAACGAGGCACACTGATCATTAGCGAAACTAGGTCATACAGTGCCGTAAAAATGTTTTTTTAAAACACGATTACAATAACGGCAATATCAATATTTGCAATGGTAATAATGAAAAGTAACAACTAATAATACTATTAGACTGTGCCATCAATTTCCGCGTTCTTCCCCTTTTAACCTTTATTTTGAACAGGCAATATGAACATTTGACCGTTATTTAAACACTCGTTCGCCATAGTTGCCAAGTTCTTTGACTTCCGTGCAGACAGGACCATACAACTAACAGTCTCCTTTTTGGGCGGTGGCAACTCTTGTACCATGATCGTCTGAAGTCTTGAGTATGAGTTCCTAAGCTCTTCGCTGGGCGAGTCGGTAGAGCTGTGGACTGGCACTAGTCAGGCCCGAGTTCGAGTCTCCGGCCGGCTGATGAAGAGTTAGAGAAATTTATTTCTGGTGACAGAAATTCATTTCTCGCTATAATGTGGTTCGGATTCCACAATAAGCTTTAGGTCCCGTTGCTAAGTAGCCAATTGGTTCTTAGCCACGTAAAATAAGTCTAATCCTCCGGGCCAGCCCTAGGAGAGCTGTTAATCAGCTCAGTGGTCTGGTAAAACTAAGGTACACTTAACTTTTTTTACGCTCACATTTTACTCTCCTTTTATTAGTTTCTTTTTACTTTACTCAGTTTGATCCGTCGATCAGGTATTGAGTTACCGACTGATAATTCCATCTTTTCTATTTAATCCCATATTCTCTATGGTGCTTTGACTTTGCCTCACTAGCCACTGGAAGCTTACTATTCGGGTAAAAGGCTTTTTGTGTGTCCCTTAGGATTTGAATATTCATTTTTCTTGACGTTATTATCAGAATCATTGCCATAGTCTACAAAAAATATTCACGGAGAGGCTGAATACTACTTGAACTTTCTTACGTTCTCAATGTAGTAAGAATCTTTTGTCTTGCAGGAAATTCTTAAGAAAATGAAATCCCCTATTACCAGCAACAGTAATAATAATAATAATAATAATAATAATAATAATAATAATAATAATAATAATAATAATAATAATAATAATAATAATAATAATAAAAATAATAATAATAATAATAATATTTATTATTATTATTATTATTACCAAAATATAAAATAATAATAATAATAATAATAATAATAATAATAATAATAATAATAATAATACCAAATGATACTGTGCAAGTAATATTACTAAAGGTCGGAATAAAAGGAAATCCCCGTATCAAGCCAAAATATTAAATGGAAATGATTTCAGTAAATGAAATGAAAACCAAAACGTAAAAATATCAAACATCAAGTGAGAAAGAGTTTCGAAATGATGATGAACGGTTTAATAAAATAGGAAGTTCCTCATTTCACTGGTGAAAAAAATGGTTAAAAATAATGAGTATTTTATGCATTCAAAACGTACTCTGCGTTTAACTGAAAACTGGTGAAGATATGTGTGTGTATATATATGTGTATATATATATAAATATATATATATATATAATATATATATACATATATATATGTGTGTATAATGTATATACATACATACATACATATATATATATATATATATATATATATATATAGATATATATATATATATATATATATATATATATATATATATATATATATATATATATATATATGTATATATTTCCTGTTCCTGGCAGTAAGTTACAGGATGAGGTTGGCAACACCGAGCACCATGGATGTTCAAGAGGCGTATATCCCACCGGTGTCTAGCTCTTTTATGTGGCCTGCCAATCAATCACTGACCACACCCAATGTTGCAAAGTTTCACTGATCGAAAGACAGGTGTCAAAGTGAACATGTTAAAGCTGGCGTCATCAGCACCTTGTAAAAGAGTGGGACAATCGCCTCGATATTAAGAAATCCTTTCAAATATCTGTAACCTATGCTGTCAAAGAAAGTACCTGGTAAAGGGGAGACTACAGTGGATTTTTTGGCATAGTGAAGATAAACACTGGTTAATATCCTTATCTTCAGATACTAGCCCGGAAAATCTACGAAAAATATTT
>JANJGK010000002.1:22849184-22856684 GCA_039081455.1 Macrobrachium rosenbergii | reverse complement strand
TCAATCATCTTACAGTTAATAAACTAATTATTAGGACATATCCCCTTATTAACATCAATCACCATACAGTTAATAAACTAATATTTAGGAAACTTCCCCCTCTTAATCTCAAATACCTTCGGGTTGATTATATAACGTTTAGGAACTCCCGTTAATAATCTAAATCATCTTAACAGTTAATAATATAATATTTAGGAACTTCCCCCTATCAATTTCAATCACCCTATCATGTTAAGAGTCAATAATCTAATATTTAGGAACTTCCCCCTATCAGTTTCAATCACCCTAGCAAAACTTCCCTTATTAATCTTAATGGTTAGGAAATTTCCCTTTATTAATCTCAATAATCTCATGAGTTAATAATCTGTTTACGAAATTTCCTCCTGACAACCTCTATCTCCTTACTGTTAAAAATATAATGTTCAGGAAACTTTCCTTTATTGATCTCAAACATCTTATAGAGAACAATCAAATATTTAGGAACCTTTTCCTTACCAATCTCAGTCACCTTACAGTTAATAATCTACTGTTAGGAAAGTTCCACTCACTACCCTAGACCTTAAGTTTTTGGGAACTTACCCCTTTTAATCTTCAGCAACTTAAATTAATAATCTAATGTTTACGAAATTTCCCCTTATTACTTTCAATCATTCTTATCGTTAACAATATAAGGTTCGAAAACTTCCCCTTTTTAAACTCAACAATTGTAAGGTTAATAATCTGATATGATGTTTTAATGAGCAACAGCGCATAACAAACGGGCGCACACTACATAAAATGAAAGATAAAGATCAGTTAAAGTCTCAGGCAAACAAACAAGCACATTAAATACCGCACGGGGGCACAGACCCAATTTAAACCACGGAACACCAGCGTAAAAGTACTTAACGAGACTCCCACAATATAACTCCGTGAATCCTGAGTGTCATTTCCTATCCGGAATCACCTCTTAAAACCTCGACCCTAATCACCTGTCCAAAAACGGTCTTCCGAAGTTCACTTGGGACAAAGGAGAGAGAGAGAGAGAGAGAGAGAGAGAGAGAGAGAGAGAGAGAGAGAGAGAGAGAGAGAGAGAGAGAGAGAGACGCTATTTGGCGGATAGCAAAAGGCATAATAAAGAAAAGGGAACGGGGGGTGGAGGGGGTTAAAAGAATAGTGAATTCCTGGAGCTGGAGGAGCCGCTTTCAAATTTTTGTGGCGAGAAGCACCAGCGACAAGAGTAGTGCACAATTGATAATGATGTCCTTAAAGCCATAAGTACCAGCATATAAATTAATTCACTCCGATATACGAAAATATACCTGCATGTGCTATTTGTCGAATCCCACCGAGCTTACAAACAATATAAAAAAATACATACATTTTGTATGGATGCATAAACATGCCTAGCATAAGTTGGTTGGCAAATATCAAAGCAAAGTTGAAAGTGAGCTTACAGTATCTCTCTCTCTCTCTCTCTCTCTAGAAAATTCAGAAAACTTTCGCATATAATGCACCAAGTTCCTCGTACTCTTTCCTCACTAGCTAGAGTTTTCACGATAACTGAAAGGAAAAATAAACCTATATATGTACTTTTAGTGTTCGATTGTTTTCTATATTCAACCACGGCGTTCACACGCAACACAAATTTTATCTGGTAACTCCTTCATTGCTTCACCGCTGATATCCGAAACCTCTCCTCCTTCCGTGTTCCCTGTAAAATGATGCCCCTCTATTCAACCGGTTGGTTTGACACTACACAAGGGGAGTCGCCGGTGACAAATGATCCTACAATATTACTCTTCGATGTCAGCAAACGAAGCGACAGGCATGACGCATCTAGAATTATTTAGCATTCACGCTGGATTACGAATTATGTACATACACTGCTACGATCTCGCTTTTCGAGATCGACAGGTTCTTTAAAATAAACAAGCAATTGGGCTGTAATGACTGACGAGAGGTGACAAACAAAGGAGGGAGGAGCAGAACAAATACAAAAAGGGTAACCTTAAACTTAATTTATTATTTACAGTAATTTACATTATATACAAAGGAGTCAGGTTCAATGACGTAATACTTAAAATGAAAAAAAAAAAAATCAATAAACATTACTCGAGAACAAATTAAACATAACAAAATCGAGTCAGTACAACATACAAACCAAGTAGTTAAACTCCAAATAAATTAATAAATAAAAATTAAGCAGCAAAATACAACCTAATTAATTAAACCTCAACTCAAAATCTTAAGCAGCAAAATACAATCCCAGTAATTAAACCTCAAATACAATAAATCAATAACACTTGAGCAGCAAAATATATAAGTACAAAGGAAACAAAATACACTAGTATAAAAAAATTCATAAGCAGCATGTTAAATACTTCAATAGTTGCTTTACCGAGTCATTAAGACGTAAAACAAATGACTCCAACACAGGAACACTGCAGGACAACAAAGACAGAGCCGACACGACAACCATCTCGTCCTCAAGCACAGTGCTGACGTCCTCCTCCAGTACCGACGACCGCGACAGAGCCGACACGGCAACCATCTCGTCCTCCAAGAAACGTACTGACGTCCTCCTCTAATCGCGACGACCATGACAGAGCCGACACGGCAACCATCTCGTCCTCAAGAAACTCTCCGCTGCTAGGACCTGACTCACAGGTACAGATACCTGCAGCTGCTACTCCAACTGGCTTGCTGCTACCCTGGACCCTATTCGTTGCTGCTACGAACCTGACTGACGAAGTCTGACGCCATCCATCAGACGTCAACTCGCCAGCAAGAAAAACAAAGAAAACAAAGGAGGCAACAATCCACCAAGGGAACAGTCGGCAAGCGATTGTTCCTAATAACACACAAACAAATCCATTATCATCTATCTATCTATCCATCAGTCTGTCTCTATGTAAGTATTTATATAAATATATATATATATATATATATATATATATATATATATATATATATATATATATATATATATATATATATATATATATATATATATATATATATATATATATATATATATATATATATATACACAATGGTCTAAGCTGCAGAGAGGTGGTCTGTTAGACCTCTCTGCTGCTGCACTTTGGAACGCAGCAAAGTCTCCGTGAAAGGACTTATGCCATTCTGACACTGATACTGAGAGATCTGAGACCACCACCCGGCAAGCGCTAGTGTCATCAGGCAACAATCCCACTCAGTTGTTATGCACGTTATCTAAAAGTAAACAAAAGCAGAGAGCGTCGGATAAATACCGTTGTCCAGTAGAAAAGAAAACGACGGCACAACAGCATTTCAAAACACATCTACAAACCTTTCAATAAAAAAAAAAAAAAAACGGATAAAAGCCATCGGCATGTATTCAGTGAGGCCGCTTCATAATTGAAGACCCTAAACGGAATCGAGAATAAAACTTGGAATTTTGCATGACCAACGAATTTACCTGCCTGACACCTGCTCGTAAGCCTAATAAATGGCACGGAACATTAACGCGCGGTCGTAATAGCGATTACTGATTAACTGCATTCACACTTCTCAGGCAATTCGCTCGTTAGCAGGTCATGGGGGGTTAACAAACGCGATCAAAGGGGATTATTGATGGCACGCGGGCAACGAGAAAGGAGATGATAAAAGGAGCATGTTGTGGAAGACATAACGAAAATGACAGAAAATAAGTTCTCTAGTCTTGCTTGCGTATGTGTTTATGTATGGATACTTTTGTAAATGCATGTACATCATATATATACGTATATATATATATATATATATATATATATATATATATATATATATATATATATATGTATATATATATGTATATATATATGTATATATGTATATATATATATACATACATACATACATACATACATACATACATACATACATACATATATATATAAAGATAAAATCCACGAAGGAAACGGATTTTATCTTTATTTATATATTCATCACGCTCCATATTTTCGTGATTCAGTTATACATACATACATACATATATATACATATATATATATATATATATCGTGAAAAATACCAGAGAGAGAGAGAGAGAGAGAGAGAGAGAGAGAGAGAGAGAGAGAGAGAGAGAGAGAGAGAGAGAGAGTAGTCCGACATTTATCCCCCCTCTATCGCGAGTATCTCGAAAGTGGAGAAGCACTCTAGGCGCCGTAAAACCCGAAGACACCCGCTGAGAACAGAAATAAAAGAAGAACGGGATATCATAGATAAAAAGTCTTCAGATAATGATTGCAGTAAAACGTGTTGGGGAGTCTACAAAGCTAAATATTTCTGGAAGCGTGAGGCGGACAGGAAAAGGGTAAGTGCTGCTTATTATTGTTATTCAAGAAAAATATTTTATAGAAAAGGACAGGTTTTTACTTAAGAATAATTTCAAACGACGAGGACAGATTCCAGTTCCTTTTTTTTTTAATGCAAAGCTTGATGTGTCAGGAAACATAAAGCCAAGATCCAGCACTGTGCCAAAGAAAGAGAGAGGAAAAACGAGGAAAGAAACGTGGTGGGGACTTCCTTTTGAAAAATGAAATATCACAAGAATTATGGGAAACGGAAACTGGACGAACATGTGGCGGGCATCTGTAAGAAAAGATAAGATCCCCTATACTCAGGCCTTATAAACGAATGAAAAAAAGTTAAGTATACGTTAGTTTAACCAGACCACTGAGCTGATTATCAGCTCTCCTACGGCTGGCCCGAAGGATTAGATTTATTTTGCGTGGCTAAGAACCAATTGGTTACCTAGCAGCGGGACCTACAGCTTATTGTGGAATCCGAACCACATTATTGCGAGAAATGAATTTCTATCACCAGAAATAAATTCCTCTCATACTTCACTGGCCGGTCGGAGATTCGAACTCGCGGTCAGCAGAGTGCTAGCTGAGAACGGAACATACTCGCCCAACGAGGAACTTATAAACGAAAGGTCTAACATATATTATGACGGATGGCATTACAGCAATCAAGTGAGCAAGAAACGTTGGCAACACCTTTCTTTGTTTGACAGGTAAAAGTTAAGAAGTATTAAAAGAGGCCTGTTTTCGATTTGCTGACCATGTTACACTAGATAACTTTGGTATGCAACCCACTAGCTGTTAAGGGATGACGGTGAGAATAGTAGCCACCTCCTTGACTATCTACAGAAAGATTAATATCTGGAGTTTCACCCTCCGAAGAGAAACAGTCAGTGTACAGAGTTGTGTATAGGTCGAAAGACAAAGCGTGAATAATCTCCATCTAATTAGGCTGCTGGCCACTAAATGAATATAAAAATAAATTTTCGAGTATTCCGAAAGCATAAAAATCCTACATGAAAACTAAGTATCCATTAAGCAATAAATACGAGTTCATACAGCAACTCACACTGAAGAAACACGCCCGCATCACTAATAAAACACTTTTAACGGAAACCCTTTGGACACCCATGATTACCAAAAATATTCACATAAAGAAAATTTTTAAAAACTCCAAAGAAAATAAAAGACAAAATGGCAAATTCTAGACTGAAAGGACAGCATAAAACTTGTTAAACTAATTCCGGGGTTCGAAGTTCACAAAATAACTTAACTTCCCTCATAGATTTTTTTCATCCTTAATAATCTTTTATCCTTTCGAGTGATTGGAATTTATCGCTACCTTCGTTAACGAAAATATTATTCTTGGCTCGGATCCGAATCGAATTATTGAGCAAAAAAAAAAAAAAAAAAAAAAAGGAAATATCCTACGAGAGTAAAACTTGTCTGGTTTTAATTTTCCGGCTAATGGCAGTGACAGCAACCAACTGTATCTTAAAGCCGAGAGAGAGAGAGAGAGAGAGAGAGAGAGAGAGAGAGAGAGAGAGAGAGAGAGAGAGAGAGAGAGAGAAACGCCAGGGCACACTTATACAAACATGTGCAAAACAGGACTCACTACCTTAGTAGTTCCAGCAGCAGCAGCCCAATACGTATATCACAAAAAATGAGAGAGGCCAGGCAGCCACACAAAAGGCTGAAAAAGAAATAAGTCTGACAGGCGGCCACAATAGGCGAGTGAGAAATGATATGCGCTTAATTCATACCCTGGTTAATAGGCAACGCCTTTTTTCGGCAAGAGGGCTGAGAGGTTAGGGGTTGGTCTGTACTTCTCTTTTTTCTCGTTTTCATGTTTAACAGACATGAATTCTTAGGTTAAAAGTAAACAGGCAGCATTTTCAACATAAATATTCGGTAATTCTCTTCCTTCCAGGAGCTTATGAGTGTCAAGGAATGGGGCAACGTGTAAAATATCATGAAACCGAATTATATCTAATTTGCCGTTAATTCACGAACATTTAATTAAGCAAAAGTTTGTTTTTTTCAAGAAATCTAAAAGTTCAGAGTAGCAAAGGCCCTCAGCTGTGTTTTGTAAATTAGCTCCCCGTACGCTAAAATAAATAAATGAATAAATATATCGATCAAAATCATAACCTTTTCCTTTCTGGGTATAACGGTCAATTTACTGGAGCTCTCCTACTCGACAAGAATTTAAATGAACATACGCGGAATCGAAGATAAGGTTAAGATTATTTAACACCGAACTCCGTACCGCAAGTTCTCTTGAAATCCATCGCTCCCTCTCACTCAAGATTAAAAAATTGCATGAAAAGGGCGGCTGACTGGATAACCTTTACCAACTTTTTATTCTTATTCTTTTTCTTCATCGAAAGTTCATGTTCTATACCTATCAATCTATCCAGCACAACATTTATCGTCCACACGTGAAACGATTATTCCATTTGCGAATAAAATCCTTGAGTCAGATTACCACCATCTTTCACTTTTAACCACGGAACAGGTGTTACTTCTCTTATGTCTGAGATTAATGACCTAACTTCTTCTTCTTCAAAAAAAAAAAAAAAAATGTATTTTAAAACACTTTTCTCTGCTAGGTATAAAAATTATCTCTAAAGTCAGATGGCACAGACATTCAGTATATACTTCCTTACATACATTAACATGACATACCGTTATGTGTAACTATACAGTTAACATGGCATCTCTTTGCATGTAACAATATCATTAAAATGATATATCTTTACATGTAGCTCTACTCACATTCTAGATGTAAGATTTTCCTTCTCTTTTATCAATCGACACGTCGAATTTTTCAGAGAGAGAGAGAGAGAGAGAGAGAGAGAGAGAGAGAGAGAGAGAGAGAGAGAGAGAGAGAGAGAGAGAGAGAGAGAGAGAGAAACTTCACAAAGATATATAGCACTCCCACGAGTAGATAAGGAGCCTATATGGTCTACAATGCCCAAAGTGAGAACGTCCACAAGGGGATACTAACAGGTGTTAAGAATATCTCGCGGGTAGAACCTTTAAGATCCACTACAGAAAAGGGGGATGATGGAGGAGGAGGAGGAGGAGGAGGAGGAGGAGGAGGAGGAGGAGGGAGGAGGAGGAGGAGGAGGAGGAGGAGGAGGAGGAGGAGGAGGAGGAGGAGGCGGTGAAGGGAGAGAAAATGGAT
>JANJGK010000002.1:22834328-22844328 GCA_039081455.1 Macrobrachium rosenbergii | reverse complement strand
GATTTGTAAATCGTGCGTTTGGCAACACGTGGCACTGATGTCGTGTTTTTGCCAAATGCAAAGGCACTTTGACCAAGCGAAATGTCTCACACCGCAAGGCCGTGGGTAACACAAACTTGACCATTCTTATTCTGACGAAATGCAGATACGACTTTCAGATAACGCTGTCGCCCCATGCATGGATACACAAAATTAGAAAATTACTGGAAGAACAAGGATCCCGGATATACTGAAGTTACGGAATGGACATATGGGTAAAAAGGGGGCGGGTTCTAATAGACCCGACTGTACCTGAGCAGTGTTAAATAGCTGAAGCACAGAAAGTGGACCCAGGCATGACGTTTGTTATCCTTTACAAGTTTCACCTAGGATTATTAAAAGTAACGCAAACAAACAAGGAATTAATAAAGATGGAAAATTGTTCTTAGGAAATTAAAAAATGAAACTAGTTTACATAAAACGCCTAAGGGAGTAGTTAACGCGACACAAGATCGTCTATTTAAAATTACTCCGACGATACAAATGTAATATCAGTTGTAATAACTGAGACCGAAAATGAAATGCGGATATTATTAAAATAAAAAATTCTCCCGCACAACAAAGAATAATGTTTCATATTGAAAATATTACAAAGGAGAAATAAAATTAAAAACATTCAAACAAACAAGGAAACTTCTTTAACATACCATTATGACAAGGAAAACTCCCATTATAAAACACTACATCGATGTAACATCATCGAGTCTAGCAAATGGAAACAGCAACAGACTGGTCGATCACTGAAGAAGTATCCATTAACAAACCAAACGTTTATTTATAGGGAATAAAATGCACACTAAGGTGTTAACACAATACTATGAGACTCTAGTGAATTCTTTACACACACACACTGTGATAAAACAGTCTCAAGTGTAGCTTACAGAGAGATAAAAAAAATGGGAATTTCGAAGAACATATAAAAAAAAGAAAATTCACCAAATACATCTTTAAGGCATCACTAAACTTCCGTGGCAACTGATAGTTAATTGTTTGCTACATCAATAACATACTGCACACAAAACCACAAATTATTACAAAAAATTATGGATAAAAAGGCCAAAGAGATTAAGTCATTTTATTTCAATAACTTCATAAATAACGCACCATCTGCTACTCTCCCACCCCAGGACCAGCACCCCACGCCCCACGGGTGTCGACCCAATATTGGTGATACCGAATACTCCATAAATCTGGCGTAACCTATTCATATACGATAAGAGGATATAATAAGCATAGAAGGGAATAAAGGTGTTATGAAGTAATTGCTGAGAGTGCTTTTGCGTCCTCTCTCTTGTTCTTTATTTGGATTTGTGTCTTATGAACTCTATCACTCTCTCTCTCTAAGTTAATAACATGCTAACACGAATTCATCGTAGTCAATACAGTAAGCATATACAGTATATATATCATAAACACATATATACATACATATGTATATATGTAGTATATATGTATATATAATATACATATATATATATATATATATATATATATATATATATATATGTATACACACACACACACACATATATATATATATCTTTCACTCACGCAGCTAATGATCATTTTCTATTCATCTCAAACAGCAAACAATTCTCTCTCTCTCTCTCTCTCTCTCTCTCTCTCTCTCTCTCCTCTCTCTCTCTCTCTCTCTCTCTCTCTTCACTCCCCCCCAACCCCCCTTTCCTTGTCACCACTGTTTACGAAACGAACTTTTAAACAGGGTGTTATGTACACATCACCAGTTTGCTTAAAGCTGTTTATTTACACAGATCTAATATCACGCTCCTTAATCTCATACAGTATAAGGTTACAAACGACCGGGAAATATATAAGTCAAATAATTTTGAGAATTTTCGGGCGGACTAAGTAAACTCTACTTCCCGTTAGCAAAAGGAAATAAAAAATGGAAAGTAATGAACAATAATATGTAAGGTCAAAAATACAACCGAGTGCGTCTCTATATATAAACACACAAGCACACACACACGCATAAACACACACACACTATATATATATATATATATATATATATATATATATATATATATATATATATAATATATATATATATATATATATATATATATATATATATATATATATATATATATATATATATATATATATATATATATATATATATATATATATAAATAAAGACAAACTCCACGAATGAAAGAGAATCAATGGAGTGCTGCAAGGCCTTTCGATTTACACTAGTCCTTTACTTAGCAGACTTTAAGTAAAGGACTAGTGTAAGTCGAAAGGCCTTGCAGCACTCCATTGTTTCTCTTTCTTCGTGGATTTTGTCTTTATTCATATATTCATCACGTTCCATATTTCGTGATTCAGTTATAAACACACACACACACACACACACACACATATATATATATATATATATATATATATATATATATATATATATATATATATATATATATATATATATATAGAGAGAGAGAGAGAGAGAGAGAGAGAGAGAGAGAGAGAGAGAGAGAGAGAGAGAGAGAGACAGAGAATCTACTGGTCATTTTTTCTTACCAAATAAGTAAGGAGTTGTAACAACCACAACGTCCTCTTAACTTCTCGATTTCTTATTTATATATGTGTGTGTGTGTGTGTTTACACACAAAGACACACACACGCACATATATACATAATATATATATTCATCAGCTACTAATGCAACTGTGGCAAACTTAGACCTTTTCCTTTGTTCAGTAAGTCCCATAGCATCCTTTTACTTTCATCAAACACATAACTTTATAAACAATGATATTCATGATTTATGTCAATGTTTTTCATGAGAGGACCAGAATTACAAACCACTTTCCATTTTGCGCTGATGTGAATTATGAATTATATTTTTATATCTTATATTGACTAAGAAAATAAAGACATGGATGTATTATGATATTTTTACTATTGTACTAAAATATTTTTGCTGTACCCAGAAACTTAAAGTGAAATATTTTCATTATTACTATTAAATAAATAACTTTGCGAAAACAAGATTTGCTTTACTTCTATATTTCTATAAATATTATCAATGGTTACAGGATAAATAACAGTAGATACACTCAGGAGAAATCCGTTTATGTTTCGTCTAATTAAAATATTAAAATGTATTACTATTCAGAATAAGAAAATCTTTACATATCAGGAAGTATATTATGAATAAACGTCAATATTCTACCATTGCTGCTTGAAATACTTTTTTTTTATTATTATCAGAGTTTCCTGGTTAAAACCAGAACGCGTAGGACAGTAAACACACTTGCAAAGTATATGACTCTTGTGAGTGCCAGTATGCAATTTGGTAAGTGGTAAGACAGACCTTGCGTTGCTGCCACAATTACTCCTCCACTCAAAGCAATGCTCTTACGGCACATTACTCTTACCGTCACATAGCATAATTATGCTTTTGATAAATAAGTATACATTATGACATAATTTCCGTCTCGCAGAGGTAAAATAAATATTTCAAAAATATATTAACATATCATCGTTTTTTTGGTGGAAACACGATGCATATAGTCATTAAATAGTTAGAAATGATGATAAATAATTTTGTACCCCATGAAAAACATTGGAATATCTTCACTGAAATTTGGGAACCCCTGATTTAGATCATCATCGAAGATATTAACTTCCGTGGGCATAATATACTGTATACGTCTGATTCAACAGAATACTTTCCACTGTAAGTGCTTGTTCCTCTAAAGCAGCAGCAGTTCTCAACCGGAAATGATCCCACCCCAACGAAATGCCACGCAGGTCTGTTGGGGAAGTGAGTATAACGCACTCAAAAATGCTTATTTTATGTACACAGCCCTTCGTGTCCGCTTCGTATTAAAGCGAAGTGTGGAAATGGGCTGAATGCCCAGCAAGACATGTAATAAGCACCCAGCCATCATGGAAAACAACAACGGTCACTAAGTTAGGTGCAAAGGCACAATTTCTTGCAACACACTCGCACGTGATGTACAATACTTTCGCTGATTTGAGTTCAGCTAGGAATTGCTATAATCCATTTACCTGCAAAAGGTCTAACATGTAAAATCTAAGTATCTTACAGTCAGTGTCAATCTATCACTGAAGTCTTTTTTTTTTTTTTTTCAAATTACCATGCTTTTTTGGCAGCTAGGGCAAGGTGAACAAAATACGTTACTCTGCCACGGGTGCAAGTAGGGCAAAGGCACCAAGACCTCCGACCTACAGATAGTTATGCTGCAATAGCTCTTATTCTGCTTGGAATACCGCAATATTACAGATGGAGAGGCTCGTAATTATACAAAAACGGGATAATGTCCCATTTTGAGGCGTTATCGTCTTTTATTTTACTTTTACGCTGTACTTTTTGAATGCTGTGTATTACTGTATAAAATCTTATATAATTTTGCATAACATCGCTTAATTTATCAACTTATTTCATTTGGCTCTATTTTTATCTGCTTTTTCACACCGTATACTCTTCCTTTCATATCAACCCCATCCAATTTCACGTTCTCCCCGTATATGGAATCAAAGTACTATGAAAAACTTACAAGACAAAACAGCAAAAAGGTAAGTGTTTTCAATTCCTGGTATCCATCAAAAGTGATAAGCAAAAGTCATATGACAATTAAAGGCCATTTCAGCCTCTGACTTGGGGCACAATGCCTTAGTGCGTCAAAGCCGTTGGCACGTTCTCGATAAGCAACGTCCTTAGAGGATTGCAATTCATTATCGCAGTCTATTCGAGTTCAAAGGTAAACCTGACACGCATATATGCATACAATGTCCTCTTCAAGTAACCAACAAAACAGCCAAAAGTTACGGTTTATTAAACTTTAAGAATTCGAGAATCAAGACAGCAGAAATAACTAAAAATACACAAGTTTGCCAAATACTGTAATAACTATGAGAGAGAGATTTGCATTTTCCATGTAAAGCTTGAAGAATTCAGAATCCTAGAAAATACTACGAAAATCACCATGCAAATCTACAAATACTGGGACAGCCCCTTCCAATATCCATTTATATATCAAATTGCTACATTCCGTTGAGCAAGCTAATAAAATATCCTACTGTAATCCCATTGCAGCACCCCTTTCATGGGGAGTACATAGCTAGATTGCACTGCGTATGACGGTAGAATGAGAGAGAGAGAGAGAGAGAGAGAGAGAGAGAGAGAGAGAGAGAGAGAGAGAGAGAGAGAGAGAGAGAGAGAGAGATTTAAAAAAAAAGGATTACAATTTAAACCGTTTATTATTAATTCAATGACAACTGAGTGCAACATTAATAAAGAGAAATTGTCTGAAACAAACATCGAAATACGTCTGTTATGCTGCCTTTATTAATTTAGCACAAGAACAGACACCGATGAAATCATACCAACGGATTGAGTTACAATCAGTAATTATATGGGGCATGTTTGTGTTTGGATCAGAAATTATATTCCGCTTCCACATGCTTGCTGCTAGAATGGTCTAGTTCTTAAGAAAAAAGACGATTATTAGAAGCAGTGTGTAAAATTTACTGAACTGAACGAACCGGTTGGTAGTAGTAGTAGCAGTAGCAGTAGTAGTAGTAGTAGTACATAAAGAAACCTTAAAAGACAATTCATAAACGCTTAATATCCTTCGAGAAATCTGGGGGACCTAGTTGAACATAGTCACGCAATGAAAATATGACCTCCATATCACCTGGGAATTGATTCTCATAACTACATAACTCAGCCATGAATGAAATTTATGGCATAACTGATTAGGCACTGCTCCAGAATCTCTAAAGTAATATAAATGACGTTTGCCCTATATTTCAATATTTTCGACGGTATTCGTTGGGATCTGAAATCATTACTCTTTCTCATCATCTACAGTCTGTTTTAAAAGCAGGCAGCTATCGATTAAAATGCAATGAAGTAAAGACATAGGAGAGGGTTAACTACTGATTAACCTGATACGTAGGCTGAATGGTGGGATATAGCCACTGATCTTATAAAAAGAAAAAAAAAACAGAAGTGTTAGAGTGGGTCAGACAAATAAATAAAGGAAAATTCCTCTATTGATTATAAGTAAGTAATGTTACCTATAAATCCCCATAAAATGAAAAGAACAATCACAATATACCGGACTAAAAACATTAGTATCTCTTAAAGAATCTAAAAGTGACCTAAGATCCGGCAAAATCAAGTTTCATAATGGAACGAAGGAGCAAATGAAAAATTCAAGAACACAAATAAAGCAAATGTTATTATCACTAAAATCCAGCTGTGTCTCGAAAGTAAAATGTTAGTACGTATTCTTTTAATAAATTATCAGCAATAGAACTTTTTACATAGCAATTATTCTTATACCGGGTAACATTTATCATCTGAGCTCGAACACGCCATGAAAATTGAATTAAACGAAAGGTTGATTTATTGATCAATCAGCTATGTAATCATTTTGAAAGTCAAGATTAAAGATTGGAATCGTAGATAATACTTTAAAAAAAGTATACTAACGGAGGTAATGTTTGATGGAAGCATGGTGTAGACATATTTTTAAGTCTCAATACTACTTGTCATATGAGTAAAATAACAAACAAATTAATATTTTTAACAGCAACACCAAGAACACCAACTATAATAACGATAACAGTCATGATGTCAACAATATTAGTTGTAGTAGTGAAATGAGAAAGAGACTTTGAGGTTAAAAAGGATAAATATTTGGACCGTATCGATCAGCAAATCGCTTACGAGTACAGCCGGAAAATGAAACCCTCCCTGGGACAAAGTCACGACGCATTTGAGCAATCTCAAAATTAAACAAGTAACAAATGAGCCTCGCCGAAGTTTCTTCGGCGCAATCGAGTTTTCTGCAAAGCGTATAATGCTGTATGAAACTCTCAGCCGTGGCCCAGCGTATAATGCTGTATGAAACTCTCAGCCACGGCCCACGAATCTCTCAGCCGCGGCCCAGCGTATAATGCTGTATGAAACTCTCAGCCACGGCCCATGAATCTCTCAGCCGCGGCCCATGAAACTTTCAGCCACGGTCCGGTGATGGCCTGTGTTGTTGGCGCCTATAGCGGTGCCAGAGGCATAATCATGACTAACTTTAACCTTAAATTAAATAAAAACTACTGAGGCTAGATGGCTGCAATTTGATACGTTTGATGATTGTAGGGTGGATGACCAACATACCAATTTGCACCCATCTAGCCTCAGCAGTTTTTAAGATCTGATGGCGGACAGAAAACTAAAACAACTGCAATCGATTAATACCATTTGTAACGAAGTGTTAGGTCGTGCTTGTGCTTTGTAATAAAATTAACGGGTCAAAGATTTATTTTCATTCACGTGTAAAAATGCGCGCTCTTAAAGCTCACATTCAGCGTCCCCCAAAACCAAATGTAAGAAACATCTGTTTTCTATCTTCTGGCCTGGTTGGTGAAAGAAATGTTAAGCTTCTGAAATTAATCATGCTGCCACTAAACAATTAAGATGATGTATTTCTGAAGGATTTAAAACCATGGATTAACCGCGACCCTGAGCATCCCAGATACGCTGACTAATCGTATCACAACGACATGCAAGAAGACTTATTTCCGGTCGAAAATTTATGACATCGTTTCGTAACGAGTTTCAAATGTACTGATCTTATGAAAATCTTTTAAACAGTCAACAGTCATTATTAACTTTCATTTACTCAAAACACAAGAAAATGTCTTTTCACAAAAATATAAAAAGCAAGCACGCAGGTTTTTATGAGTGCTCGCGCGTGCGCGCGTGTGTGTGTGTCTGTGAGTATTTATACTTATGCTCTCCAATTTTTCATTCATACCTAATTACATTTCTTTACCTTACGTGTAAAAATAATATTAAAAAAGCCGGAACAAAAAATATCTCTAGGTAGTAAATGTAGTCAAGTAAGTCAACATATACATACATACATACAAACATACATATATATATATTATATATATATATATATATATATATATATATATATATATATATACACATACATATATATATATATTTTTTACGTATTTCCCTGGGTTATTGGTATTTTTACAGGCCGGCAACGGAACTTTATTTAATTGGCCTTGGAGTTCTGACTTGCGTAAAGGGAAATCGTAAAAAAAAAATAAGAAAAAGGGAGAATTTAGGAGCTGAAGGCTCTACTTCATAAGCAAATATTACGTAAACACTTGGGATAAATTAAAGAATTATATTTACAAAAGCAAGCATTGAAGGGAAAATGGATAAGTAAATTGATAAAGGGCTTGCAACGCCTGAAGATCCTTCTACTGGAGTCTTGACTAAAGGCAAGGCACAATCCAAGATGAATCCACTGCGAATAGGTCCCTCTGCAAGAGAGATTTACACATTAAACGCCAGTAAAGGAACAATATGACACCGAATATGACTCGAGTTTGCACTGAGGGTGCCAAAGACTTGAGGAAAGAATGACAACTTTACACTCGAACACAGGACATTGAAAATGGCACTGGATAAACTGGCGCAAGGACAGAAGTGAAATGCTGGTACTCCAAACTTTCTAAAGGGCAAACTGTCGTGACTGAAAAGTCTTCACTCGCACTTTACCTTAGGGGAAGCGGGTCTCTGACGAAGAATGACGAGGGGCGATCACCGACGATGCACGCTGTCCCTCGAGGATGACTGGAGTCGGCAGGGGGGAGAACGAAGGTCTCAGCAAATGTACTGCTCACCCGCGTGTATGGCTGTCCTCGAGGACTGTTACTGCATGCCTCCTCCTCACACTACTAACTAACTGCTTTACTGCTTCTCTTCCTTTTAAGGCACACGGCCAGGGCTAGTAGCCGTGTGCAAACGATGTGTCACTGGATAGGTGTTCAGCGATTCGGTGGCCTCTTCCCAGGTTTCCTGCGGAGGTAAGACAATTCAGGCAGCTTAATTTGCCTTTAGAAAGGCCGTTTTTAAGAAGCTTAGTTGGGCTAAGCTTCTTAAGGGAGTGGCATCCAGTTTCCTCTCCTTGCCCCTTTTTATCTGTGTCATCTCAATATCTGTTCCAGGTAAAAAAAAAGGACAGATCGGAATGTTGATAACCGTGCTCCGATTTGTAGGTCAAATACGATCGGCCATGCGGTTCCCAATAAACAAAGGGTAAATTAGGTGGGGGGGGGGGGGGGGAGGTGCACTGTGCACGACTTTTTGTAGATTATAATATATGTATATATACATAGATTGTAATCAGACAAAATCAAAGGTATGGTATACCTTTGATTCCATTGTCTGATTTTCAGAGTAATATTATATTAACTAGAAGTACAATCTGGAAGGAGCTTTCGAGCGGATTTGCTCTTCACAAGAAGAAAATTACCGTTTCAAAGAAAAACCCAGGAAACTGACCCAACTGCGTTCAACGGGAAAAAATGTCAAAATTATTTGAACGTGTGAACAAAGTAACAGATCAAAAAAACTAATTCGAAATAGAAAGCACAAGATATAACAAGTAAAACGGTTTCGATCAAGTTTTCTGTACAGCATATAATGCTGTATGAAACTTTCAGCCACGGCCCTGGAAAGCCGGGTCAGATGCACGATCCATGGCTAAACTTAACCTTAAATAAAATAAAAACTACTAAGTCTAGGGTCTGCAATTTGGTATGTTTGATGATTGGATGGTGGATCATCAACGCACCAATTTGCAGCCCTCTGACCTCAGTAGTTTTTTAAGATCTAAGGTGGACAGACAGACTAAGATATCTCAATAGTTTTCTTTTACAGAAAGCTAAAAAGAGAAACAATCCTAATATTGGAGACCTAATTAAAAATGATTGACAATCCATATATATAAAACTGGATGTGTGTATGTATGCATGTATGTATGTATGTGTGCATGAGTGTATGTTCCAGCATTACTCTGAAACACATTGAGCAATTTCAACCAAACTTGGAATACATATGACTTTTGGGTAGGGCTTCCCTGAATGGAGC
>JANJGK010000002.1:22821828-22831828 GCA_039081455.1 Macrobrachium rosenbergii | reverse complement strand
ACCGTGGAACAGGAGAGAGACGCAGCAGTACATGCACTTATTCTGCAATATAGAAAATGAACACGATCACTTCGGGTTTGTTACAGCGATGGGTAAAGTTTACTTTAGAGCGCTGAAGGCTGAGAGAAGGAGTCATTCAAGATAAAATATAATGCAAACTGGGAGTGATGCTTATGAGCAATTTTAACACCAGTGATGTCAACACCAATTTGTTTAAGACCTTTAAGAGGATTACAAGGGAGGACATGAGTAGTGGAAAATACAGCTGGAGAAGGTGTTGCTGAAATAACTTTCCAATACCACACAGTACCTGTTCCTGGAATAAGGAGTCTTGAATGTAGAGCCAGTTGGAATCTTTGTTAACTGGGACGTCAACGATTGGCACTAATGCGACAAGGGATCAGTCAACAAAGACAGAGGGGATCTCTGTGGGTGGCCGGCGGGATGGCCGCTTTGCAAGGCGTCTGCGTACCATAGAGGTCTTCTGCCCAGTACTGCTTCCGTATGACCTCTAACCTCCTCCTTATACACCTTCCATTCCCGCGCTTTTTGGCTTGGGTCTGAGGTGTGCGGTTCCCGTTATTCAGGCCTTCCGGCGATTCAAGTGTTCTATCCTTGTTTTCGGCTTGCTTGGAATATGGACAGCATTTCGGCAGAAGGGAGGATTCAGCAGGAAATGGGACAATTGAGAGGTTTGTTAAGAGGGAAACAGGCCTAGGTAATTGCATAACGCGTGGCCCAGAAGAGGTCTACTTGCTTCTTGTGTGGTCTGCTTAACATGTACTTGTTGGGAAGAAAAAATGGTGAATAGCAGAGGACTCAGTAAGAGCAGTCATTGTTCATGAGCACTTAGCAATATATATATATATATATATATATATATATATATATATATATATATATATATATATATATATATATATATATATACATACATACATACATACATACATATATATATATATATATATATATATATATATATATATATATATATATATATATATATATATATATAAGCAAAAATTCACCTCGTGATAAACTGACCACTGAGGTAATGCAGATGGAGCGTGGCATTAGTTTGCTTTACTCCATGAAGCTAAGTCTCATAATGTACGCACAAGGTCCATGGTCTGGTCCCAGCCTCCAAGTCTACTCATCTGCGAACGGATATGCTAGTATCGTCTTGGGTCAATAAAACGCCCCCGAGCTAGCTCCTTATCCTTAAAGATTTGCTGACACTTGGGAGGCTCTACGCGAGCTCTAACACTGACACATTCATACTTTAACTGCGAAGTCATGGATGAACCCTCCGTACAAAAAACTTCCACAACATTAGCCACTTTATACACCTACATAGACAGCTCATCAGAAACGTGTCGAACCATATTAACAGTTAGCCACCTGCTTCTATTGTTCACACACACTTCTCGCACCTTTCCAATCCTACTTTTGTGAGGTCACTTTTAACAGCCACAAATCAATCAATCCAATCCTACTTTCATACCATATGTCCAACCCTTTCTAAGTCTTCCTCTCATCTTTCCTCCTATATTCTTTCTTCGTGACCAAACCATCTCCAAACACTGATTTACGACTTAAACTTATTCCAGTATTTCTTACCCTTTCAGTTCAATTCATCTTAAGCGCTTCACCATTTTTTGCTTTATTTTCATTCGACTTAAACTACCTGGCTTACATAAAGGAATCAACTGGTTTGATTCCCCCTTCCTCGACAAGAAAAATATTTATTGCACCATATTGTTGGTTTCCATTTACCCCGTTATTGCCCACATTTACTCCCAACTGGCTCCTATTACGAACACTTTCAAACTATTTCTCTGACTCCTGCAGGTTCTCTTCATTACTCTCAATCAGCACTATAACATCCACAAACATCAGTCATTCAACACTCCATGTATAACCCATTAAGATATTCATTAACCATGGAGACACATCACACCAAGGTCTCGGACCCACTTATACACTAGACCAGTCACATCCTCGACAACCTTCGCATTGCCTCTATTTATTATATCATAAGTTTCTTCTAGGTACACTTATGTCTCGTACAGCTTTTCCCCTTTACTTTCAAACTTGAAACTGCAGCGTTTCAAAAAAAAAAAAAAAAAAAACACTTGATCCAATCCCTATAATTCTTAAGTCTCCCTCTATTCTTAAGTCTCCCTCTATCACCTTCACCTTTATACAAAAAAAAAACAATGATTTCTCTCACACATTCCATTGGAACTAACCCAAGTCCAGACATACTTTTCCTTGACATATATATAAATTTTAAAATCAACATGACGTAAATATGTTGGCCAGAGCTAACCCTTTAATCTTTTGTTTTTCAGACGTTTCCGGAAAATGCCATTAAAAACAAAAAAATATATATTTTTTTTCTAAAGCCCTACGTCAGCAAAAATAAAACTGGAGTAGGTCATTTCTCATTACTTGGCCCAAAATATTAGCTTATATCTCTAAATACAACATTTGCCCTTACAAAACTCATATTTTTATATGGAATTTTCACGTACGTTTTCCCGGATGAACTAGTAATAAATGCCTCGGGCAATGAATTTTAAAAGGCATTTTTTTTTTTCAAAACCCCACGGCCGAGTTGACTAGTGACCTTGTCTATCCCAGACCAATAGAAAACAAGTAAAAGGGAGGGAAGGGCAGAGGGAGGAATGGCTTTGAAGGAAGCTGTAAACGAAACGGAATCACACAATGAAATTCGAAGCTGAACAAAAGCAAAACAAATACATACAAAATATATGATGCGAAAACTTTGACCTACACCTTCCAAGTTACACATAAAAACAATAAAAACAACGATAAAGTGCACACAAAAACCAACCTCGATAGATAAAACGAAATTCCAGTGACTCGCTGCAAGAGAGAGCGAGAGAGAGAGAGAGAGAGAAAGAAAGACTTAAAAAGTTGTAAGCCTTTCCCGCAAGTTTTCCCTCACCCGAATGGAAATTAGCGCTCATTAAGCACTGCTTAATACCAAAGGACTCCCAGATTCAAGACGACAGGAAAGTTTGGAAGAATGTTACCAGACTATATTGGAAAGCAATACGTGAGGAGGAGGAGGACGAGGAAGAGGGCAGAAAGAAAGCCATTCGTTCGCTAGAAGGTCAAGAGGAGAAAAAAGAAGAAATTTCATCATGAGGAAGAGGAGGAAGAGGAGACTTATTCAACGGCAAAGGATGAGAGTGAGAGAAGGAGGAAATATTTAAATTTATGGAAAGTAAATTGCAAGAATGTAGAGGAGAGGTTGGGGGGAGCAGATGAAAGAAAGATATCTTACCATAAATAGAGAGGTGGAGGGTTAAAAAAAAAGGAATTAATGAACAGGTAAGACAATCCTTCGCTAACGAGAAGAACACTGGTTACGGCATGAATATTTATGTCAACAGAAATTCTGAAGAAAGGAGAATGAAGAAGTGGCTGCTGAAAGAAATATTGAAAATTTAAATAAATGAACCGTTGATGTTGCTTAGTAATACGGTATCGGGGAAAAAATATACAAGACCGATCATACTGTACCGAATCAGCTTCGTTATAACATATTTTGAGTATTTCTTTTAATTTTTCTTCCATACGAATCTTGCACAAGTCTCTCTTCTTTTCTTACCTTTCAATATTCCCGTAATCACTTCTTTTAGTAGACTTTCCTGAGAGTAATACATGGACCAGTCCAGTAAGTCTTTGTCCTTTCAATAATGGAGATTAATGACACAGGAAATGAGGACAAGATGAAAATAAAAATGTCAAGGGGAAAATATTGGAACTCGGAGAGGTAAAGTTTGTTGGGCAAAATATGGGAGGTGACGTCAGAAAGGAAAAAGTGTATATATAAGTTAACGTATGAAGTCAAGGAATGGGACACACAGAATGAGCAGCGATATATATATATATATATATATATATATACATATAGGGTATATATATATATATATATATATATATATATATATATATATATATATATATATATATATATATATATATATATGGGGTGTGGTTCATTAAGTTGAATTAAAAATATAATACAGTAGAAAGAGGAGAAATTGAAATTGCCAGCAAACAGCCAAAAAGGCCATTATTAAATCAAATGCTCTCTGCTGAACTTGAAACAACACAAACTACATAGTAAAATACAATGGAGATGAAGCTCCGATTTTGTGTCTCATCTCCAAAACCCCTGTCGCTGCTTCGTTATGACAGAAATGCTAATCGAAGACAAGCTCTGATCAGAGACGTCTTCCAAGAAGCTGAGGGACCTTGTGGTTAGTCAAGGGCAAGGTTACGGTTCTTACGGATCAACGTGAATTTTTGAATAAAAAGTCTATACTTAAAAAGAAGCAGAAATCGAAGATCAGTTCAAAATAATAACTCATAAAACGTCACGGGGCTGACTGCCAAAGTCCAATCCGAAACAAGCTGCAGTCAAAAAACGAATTTGAATCAGAATACTAAGACTTACTGGTTAGCATGCTACTTGCCCAGTGAAAGATATCTCGTTAATGGCAACATTCTTACAATGCTCAAACAAAGAACACGAACGACGCAAAAAACCTGCTTTCGAAAAAAAAGCAAATCGTTAGAAGAAAACAGACAAAAGTGTGTGTGTGTGTGTGTTAGAGAGAGAGAGAGAGAGAGAGAGAGAGAGAGAGAGAGAGAGAGAGAGAGAGAGAGAGAGAGAGAGAGAGAGAGAGAGAATAACAACACAAAATGAGTGTAGAAACTAAACTACTAAGAGAAAAAATGTATAGAATACTTTACCCCAACGAAAATCCGAAAACTTGATAAAACAAAATACTCGCACACACACACAGAAGGAGAGACTAATGGGTTGCAATTGAAACTCCTCACATCTACCTCCGGGAGTACTGACGAGGAAGAATGTCACTCACAACCAGTAAACTCCTTTCAAGTTTCCGCTTGGATTAGCTCAGGGAGCCGAAGTTGGATGCTTTCCTTTCTTTATTTAGACCTTCTTAGACGGTATTCAGATAAAGAGATAAACGAAGATGGGGAGGATAGAGAAGGTTCAGAAACGGGGGAAGAAGAGGGGCCAGTCAAAGTGGAGGCCGCAGGGCAGGCGGATGGAGATGAGAACGAGAGAATCTAGGGGAGAGGGCGAGAATGAATGGAAAGGTGATAAATGATGAGGGAGTGGGGTGTAGTGGGATGCAGCAGAAGAGGAAGGGGTAGGTGGACCAAGTTTCGGGTGTATGTGTAGTAGAGGGAATGGGATGAAAAATTCCGTGTAACAATAAAGAGGAATACATGATATGCTACAGAAAATAAAGGATTGGGTTGAAAATACTACAAAATGGATTAAAGTGTTTGAATACCTGTCTCAAACCACTGTTGCTATATACAGACAACTAGGATACGGGAAGCGACTTGAGAAAACTGAGAATTCGTTTCAAAATGAGATACTACATTTGTTGCAGGTGATACGATCGCAAAATTTGGTAGAAAAGGAAGGCATGGGAAAGAGTGCACATGAAAATGGTGTGAAATCTATTGGTTTTTGTATTCATAATGATTTTTAATTGTAGGTACTCTTTGCCAGTGAAAGGGCACGTGGGCATCTTCACATGAGCATAAAAACCACACAGATCACATGGCTATTAATCGAGAATGAAAAAAAAAACACTGAGGAATGTTAGGAGCTACAATAGAGCTGATGTCGACAGTAATCACCAACTTGTCATTGCTACACTAAAGCTGAAAATTAAAAGTACACAACAAAAATTTTGTGAGTATCCAGGTTTATTAGAGTAGAGATTCTAGAGGATGGATATCAAGACGTTTCTGAAACTGTAGGCAAAAACAGATTCGCAGCTCCAGAATCCATATTTAAAGGGGAGCAGACACTCAATGATGACTGGTTTAACATCAAGAACATCAAGACGTAAACTCTGGATATCAGATGAGACCTGGAATATAATAAAGAACAGAGAAAACGCAAAAGGTGCATATAAATATTTTCAGGGAAGAGATGGAGAACACAAGACAGAACCTGCAGTCTAGACAATGCAGTTAAACGAAAATCAAATAGAGATAAGAGAGAATATCTGGACAAACACGCTGACGATGCTTACAAAGCCATGTTAGGGTAGCCAACAGAATTATTAATGAAAATATTAAACTTGCTTATTTTCAGTGGGCTGGAGACAGAAGCTGATAAAAAGTTTAGAGATGAAAGACTGGTTTTAAGAAAAGGCTATAGTTACACAAATCAATTATTTGTTTTAATAATATATATTGTGCATGAGTGCATGGAATAAAATAATCACCCTCCGATGGCCTTCGTTGATTATGAGAAGGCATTTGATAGCGTTAATAGATCAATATTATGGAAGGTTTCGAGTCACTAAGGCGTTCCTATTAAATGTGTAAAATTAATTGAATTATCCGAGAAAGAAACAGATAAAAAGTCAAAGCTGATCGGTTTCATCACGTGATTTTGCAGTAAATACTGGAGTGCTACAAGGGAATGTTATTTTACCTTTACAGTTTGGCCTTCTCAGATGTTATAACTGAAACAGCGCTTGGAGATGGAAGGGAAGGTTTAGCCAGCCCCACCTGAACAAGAACTATGAGACGGGAGGCTTGAGATGAATGGAGATATGCGAAATATAAAGCGCAAGAAAAACACAGAGGTGGAAAATCTTAAAAAGCAGCTGCATGAAGCAGCGTTGGAAGGAATTACACAAGTATACATGCATATATATATGTGTGTGTATAAATATATATATATATATATATATATATATATATATATATATATATATATATATATATATATATATATATATATATATATATATATATGGGTGTGTGTGTTTGTGTGTGTATGTATAACTTGCTTGATTTCTTGATTTCTTTATCAAATGAGAGTGGGACAGCTAATTTCGAAGCTTTCAACATTCTTTTGCAAAATAAAAAACAAAAAACGGAAGTACAACCTTAATCACATAATTAGCATACCTTCTTCCATCGAATGAAGGCAACGATTTACACCGGCGACACTCACTCCATCACTTCAGCAGCTAGGCGTGGAAGTAAGGCGTCCGGTAATTTACCGGTAGCCGTGTAACAAGATGGTAACACTTCATCAACGTGACTACAACAACGATTAGCCCTTCGTCTTGTGCAAGGGCCGTCCAAAGGATGATGCCTTGAGAAAGAATGAAATGCCTTAGAGGTAATGTGAGAGAATTGAAATAAACTTCGCCAGAAATAAGTGAAAAAGCATTTAGACAACATTAATTTATAAATACGAAAATTCTACCCTGTTGATCAAAAGAATGCCATATGGTTGAACTGACTGATTTACACCAGGGAAAAAAAGTTCTGAAAATGAAATTCCTGAGCAACTGGATGTTGAAAATATCAAGAAGGAGAAAAGAATTTACCGGATGAATCAGGAAAATAATCCAGACATACAAATAAAATAAAATAGAAAAAATCACGAAAATGCCTCAGCATCATACCCGTGAAAGAACTTAGTCACAGACGACGGAGAGGACTGAAACCGACTTAGAAAGAAAACCAAATACTGAATCACCGGATCGAAGCGAAGTTGACGAGAAAAACGGGAATGAGACTCCCAGAGCGCGCGAGAAATCCACGACAAGGCAGGAGAAGACTGTCCAGAAATCAGGAAGATAAATGTTCGACGAGGAATAGCAGAGTGGCAAGGAGGCTGAAAATAGTTTCTCACTTTCATTATGAAATGCAGCCATGGTGCGCCGAATTGCGCTCACTTTCTTCACTTTGCCGAGGCTGACGATTGCCGTGCTTAATAATTTGCCCCAATTGTGAAGTTTCTACTGATTAAGAAATGACTGGAAATACCAGCGACAAAACTTAGTATAGAAAAGGAATAGCGAACAGCGAGAGGACAATAAACCATTGCGCGAGTTGTAACTATCACATAAAAAGATGCCGACTGTATTGCACACCAGATAATTCTATTCACTTATGATTATTATTGTTATTGTTGTTAGATAATAATAACAATAGTTAGAATAACTTCCGTGATCACTGTGACATCCTGCAGTTCATTTCAATCATACTAAAAGTATCAACATACACCTAGATGGATTAACGACGGCTACCTGCTTTATGTATTCAAAAGGCATAAACAACACACGAGGTCAAGCAAAAGATTCCTCATTTATTATTGGAAACCAGCAAAAATAACAAAAACCTCATTATAAGACTTACGTTTTACAGGATATTGATACTACCCTGCTAATATGCGGTTTTCACTGCCACGCGTTTGTGCCTGAATCATAAATCTGAGTTATTACTGATAAATAACAGAGCTATTAAAGTAATCTAATGAAATTATATTCATAATCCGAGCTCTGATAACGTATGAAGAACGCACGTTTATGTACTTAAGCTATAAATGAATTATTTGTTACATATTAGAAATATCAGGTGCATTTATATACATACATACATACATACATACATACATACATACATACATACATATATATATATATATATATATATATATATATATATATATATATATATATATATATATATATATATATATATATATATATATGTGTGTGTGTGTGTGTGTGTGTGTGTGTGTATGCTTAATAAATCAGTAGATGCACGTGACTTCAGTGCATAAGCGAATTCCACATTTTCCTGTGGGATTCGCTTACATATATATATATATATATATATATATATATATATATATATATATATATATATATATATATATATATATATATATATATGTGTGTGTGTGTGTGTGTGTGTGTGTGTGTGTGTGTGTATGTGTGTGTCTCTGTATGTATGTATGTAAAATACCGAAATAGCTCGATAGCAAATGACAATGAATCCCCGAGCCACCTACGAACAACGAATGTTCCTTGAATAACTGCACGTGAATTTCCAAAGTGAACTCATTTTCTAAAGAGAATAAGGATGTCTGTCACGGAAAGCTCCCATCCAATATCATGCAAAGATAAATCCAAGCTTAATGACGCACATACATGTGATTTAAGAGTTTACGTTTAAAGGACTTAATCGAAGCTTCCATTAAATGACTTAGAGCATTTTCCACATTCCATGCCTGTGAATAATCCATTCTCTTAACGTGCACTGACCTTGGGGTCTCGTGGAGCTCACTCCAGAAATAGAGGTTAGAGCAGCACCGCCTTTTTCTCGGAAATATTCTATTAACGATCCGCTCTCCCAACCCCAACCCCCCCTTTCACCCCATCCCCACAAAGCCACAATGACCTACATGACATTCCATTTAAACAATCGTGATAGTTTGCCCCCATTAACTCTAATTATCTCAACCACTCCACTTTTGCACGAGGTGTCATTACTGGGAATGCTAATTACCGCCAGGGAAATAATTGACAGGTAAATGTATGAAGCTGAAAAATTAAAATTGTGCGTAAACGAAAAAGAGCCGTGCAGCGTCCAACTCAGCTCTGCGTTACAGGCAGAACCAAGATAATGAATGAATGAATTCCCTATCTGGCGTCGCATTTAAAACAGATAAGGCAGGATACATTTCGAATGGAGAATTCCGTTATACGATATGGTCGCTCCTTATGATTACTGAACAAAAAAAAAAAAGAATACTAGCATTCATTCGAGAACAGGAATCCTAGTTATGTGGTCGAGTCTATAATTTTATTTGTCCTTCGTGACAGCCTTAACACAAACCAAGGTTTTCTGCGTTTTACTGGAGTGCCGATATAAATCAAACTGAAGGCCTTAACCTTACCCAGACCTTAAGAAAACAGGCTGAGGAAGGTCGTTGGGAATTTTCTCATTGCTTCAGTATTTCCCAGTTCCTATAAAACTTTCTTCAGAATTAGACCTGTTTCCTTCCTCATCCTATTTTCTTAAGGTCTGGGTAATATATATATATATATATATATATATATATATATATATATATATATATATATATATATAT
>JANJGK010000002.1:22786828-22819328 GCA_039081455.1 Macrobrachium rosenbergii | reverse complement strand
GGAAAATGGATATGCAATTTGTGTGATGGTGTTAAAAAAATTGATGCGGCATTCCTGAAATATACAATATGAAAAAATGGCTGAGAAATGAGAAAACAATTTAAAGATCATGGAAAGCAAGTGATAAGAAAACATTTAAACGAAATCAGTTGAAAAAAAGGCAAAAGAATTAATGCAATATGGAACAAAAGGAAGAACAATGACAAGATTGTTTACATATAAAAAGTAGTAAACTTCGGCGTATACAATTGGGAAAATGCTGACAGAAACAAAAATCACAGAAGAACGGAGAAAGAACTGGAATTAAAAGGCGATCGAGAGAACGCAATAACAAGGGAAACGTCCATAGCAAGCGAAAGTTAATCTACTTAGGAAGCGCATATTAAGCTATCTGCGCTAATGGGAAATGGAAGAGATTTGAATAAAAAGAGATAATGAAGATAAAGACGCCGAACATCGGGAGCTAAAGAGAGGAGAAGAGAAGGGAAGGGAAGTGAAAACCTCTGACATTTCTGCGAGTACTCCTGTGAATATTTTCAATATCGAGCATCTCTATCATCCCTTGTAAGATTGCCCCTTCTCTCTCTCTCTCTCTCTCTCTCTCTCTCTCTCTCTCTCTCTCTCTCTCTCTCTCCTCCTGTTCTCTGGCGTTCATTTTTATAATTTTTTTCCCAATAAGTCTTCTATCTCTCTCTCTCTCTCTCTGTTTTCTGTGGTGTTCACTTTTATAATTTTTTCCAAACTAACTCTCTCTCTCTCTCTCTCTCTCTCTCTCTCTCTCTCTCTCTCTCTCTCTCTCTCTCTCTCTCTCTCTGTGTGTGTGTGTGTTCTCTGTGGCGACCATTTTTATCATTTTTTCCAAAAAGTCTCTCTCTCTCTCTCTCTCTCTCTCTCTCTCTCTCTCTCTCTCTCTCTCTCTCTCTCTCTCTCTCTCTCTCTCTCTCTCTCTCTCAGGAATTATCCCAAGCTCGAAATGTTATCTCTCGAGGGATTCCCAGGGAAGCTGTTTATGACGTTTCATAATCTAAGGCCTCCTTCAACACGGCTATCTTTTTTCTTACAACACTTTTTCATCCCACAAGTTCCAGCAGAGCGGGAGGCTAAAAGCAGAAGACGGTGCTCTAAGGTATTAAAGCTATTAGTCCGGATGTCTGTCAGTCTGTCTGTCTGGTTATGGGTGATACTTTTCTTTTATTATGGAGCCTTCTTGCTATCATTCGAACTCGCCCTTTCAGTGAGCATGTCACTCCAATTACCTCAACCACATTTTAACCGGTCACTATTAGTGTGTGTGTGTGTCCTCTCTCTCTCTCTCTCTCTCTCTCTCTCTCTCTCTCTCTCTCTCTCTCTCTCTCTCTCTCTCTCTCAAAATAAATACACTCTTGTTCTCTTACTAACTGCATAAAACGAGAATCTGAACTATATTCTTTACATTGATATATACCTGGAGTTTACTTCAAGTACGTTCTTCAGTTACGAGTATGTGCATAAAAAGCCTGAGTAAGCGAAGTGAAAAACACCTTAACGTATAAGGAAATGCTATGGAATAAATTAGTCTCACTATTTGGGCAGTAAGTAACCATATTTCATAATCTTTTTTAGCAAATATATGTACTTTTTCAACTATTTTCTCCTTTAAAAAATCTTCGCTTTGATTCTAGAAGCAATATAATAATAATAATAATAATAATAATAATAATAATAATAATAATAATAATAATAATAATAATAATAATAATATTATTATTATTATTATTATTATTATTATTATTATTATTATTATTATTATCATTATTATTATTATTATTATTATTATTATTATTATTATTATTATTATTATTATGAGGACAACCTAATCTGTTTTTAACGCACAATTTTTTCAAGCAATAAAAAATTTTATCTTCATACTTAGTAAAAGCCTCTCACTGTGACAGATAACTCCTCTTTACTGAAAAAGATCTGTCTGTGTTATTAAATGAATTAGTCCTATCCGAATGGGAAAGTAAGTAAGAATTTTTTTCCAGTGAAACGATTGATAAAGTATTCCTAAACTGGCATTTCTATTTTTAAGAGATAACTTCACTCTTATTCCTGGGCATATCTTGTATGCATTGCAAAGAATGAAAAGAATTTCAACCACTAAAACATTCCTACAAAAAGAAACTCAGGTATCAGAAGAGATCTGTAATTTCTTCGTAATGCTGTACATAATTTTTGTCTCTTCAGTGAATTCGTGAAAGACGGACAGTAAGTTTTTCTCTTTTTGCACCAAATAATCTTTCAACATTGCTATAACTAATTCAACAATAAAAATTTAAGAAAAGAAATTGTAATTTTCGCGTAATAAATTCTTCTTTTCAGCAAAACCACACAGAGAAAAGAGAGTAAGCACTACAGTTAATGTAAATACGCAGAAGAGAAAAATAATTATCTTAATGAAGTTCTCGACAATGACAGGAGATTACAGTTCATGTTTCCAAAATGTTGAATGACAAAAGCTACCTTTCTGCACGAAGAGAGAGAGAGAGAGAGAGAGAGAGAGAGAGAGAGAGAGAGAGAGAGAGAGAGAGAGAGAGAGAGAGAGAGAGAGAGAGAGAAGGGAGGGGGGGGGGGAACACATAAAGCCAGCTGCACTTCGTCCAATGCAATTTGTTGACTTGGCTGCGTGGCACTGCAGTGCCTCCGAATAGCCAGTAATACATTCCAAATGTATGCAACTGACAATGCCCTTCATCAGGAATGTATCTGATAAAGTGTACCTTCTAGCAGCTTGACAATGTACCTATATATTATGCACCCTTAACATCCAACGGGGAAATTGCTCCAAAGGGACTTGGTGGGTGAAACATTTGGAATAAAAATCTGTTTCTTTAAAAATATTGTCTGCGTAATTATCAACTTTTCATATTAATCAAGTGTCAACATTTCAAGGTACACTTATATTCCCACTCTGGAGTATATCCCCCGCGGTGGAAGAACGCATGGCACTAACGAGACTTGGGGGTCTATAAACGTTGTTGGTTGCAAAAATTCTCTTCTTTGATAACCAACTGTCTGATATGGCCATGAATGTCTAGACAGGACCACGGTAGTTTTGGGGCAGTGAGTTTCGGGATATATAAAAATCACAATATCTCTTCTTTTGTTATATAATTAGAAGAAAAACATGCCAGTTCAATTGTAATCAGCTGAACAATCATTGAAAAAATTGAAGACTGACCTTACAACAAAACTTGAACAAAGCGAAGAACAAAGTAATGAACAAATCATTATTAAACTGAGGGAAATCCAGGAAACACTCACGTCTCTTTTGGATTTATTACACATAAATGTAGATCACAGAAATTATATAAAATAAAAAAAAAACACAATAAAAAACATCCTTGCAAAGTCTGAGGACAAACCGGAAGTATGTACAGGATGACAAATGTCCACAGGATAAAAACTCCCACACAAGAAACTACTGAAAAACAAATGGAGGTGAGAATAAAGAGCAAGGTGAAGGTAGAAAAGTAAAAAAAAAAAAAAAAAAAAAGGAATATTATGAATAAAAAATAAGATATGTAAAACAAAACAAAAAAAACTATAAACATCCAATGGACAGAACTGAGAAATCCGAAAGGAAAACAATGAGGAAGCCAAAAGAAAAAAACTGACAGAGTTCAAAGGGTAAAATTCTACAGTTCAAGCAAAAAAAAACCAACACCAAAGGAAAACCTGTTACAAGCCAAAAGGAAAAGCCGAAAACCCGAAATGGAAAACTCTGATAAAATTAAAAGGGAAAATCTGAAACGGATCATACATGAAACTGACAAAATGAGAAAATTAGGAAGAGACGAGGAAAAAAAAGGACAGGAAAAATAAACACTAATAAACAAAAACACTAATAGACAAAAACAATAAACTTATATTACTAAAACTAGGGTGAAGCGAGAGGTTTTGGAATTACCAAAAAGAAATCGAAAACAAAACAAAAATCAGTTAAAAATGAGAGAAAGCTAAACTGAAAAATCTGGCAAATTTGTTTTAAAACTATAAATGAGTAAAATAAAGATTGCAGTGTAGTAACAAAAATGGCAAATAAAAACAACCACGCATTCATGTTCACTTTTATTATTATTATTATTATTATTATTATTATTATTATTATTATTATTATTATTATTATTATTATTATTATTATTATTATTATTATTCACATAAACAACTTAGAACTTTTAAGGGAAAATAGATAATCAAAAAAGGGGAAAAAATTAATAATTACATAAAAAAACAATGAGCGGGGAAGGGGGAAAAAATAAAGGCAAACAGGATAAAAGTTTAAAGAGAAAGCCAAAAGAAATGGACAATTCCCAACGGTAAAGCCAGGAAAATGTAGAGGAAAGAAATGACAATGTACAGGAGAAAAAAAACACAATTAGGATATTAGAAAAATCATGAATAACATTCACAGTATACATATAATTAGCCTTCAAGTGTGGAAACGGAAGAGGTCTGATTGATCGTAATTTTTAAGAAAAGACATTTCCAGTTACAGCATTTAAACATGTGAACCAAACATCGCAATAATACTACAGTAATTAGAGAAAGCTCCATTTTCCGTTCCCAGTTCCCTTTACTTCAGGAATAAACTTTACGTGCGTTCTTTACGATATCTGTATATATATATATATATATATATATATATAAATACACACACATATTATATATATATATATATATATATATATATATATATATATATATATATATATATATATATATATATATATATATATATATATATATGTGTGTGTGTGTGTGTGTAAACTGAATGCGTGAATAAAACTAGCCAAAAGGAGTCCGCCTGGGAAGCAGCAAATAACTGCCGAGTCCATTGAAATATAAACACCTAACTTCCAACTTTGTCCGGTCGCTCCAGGAGTTAAACGACAGATGGAACAGCGAAAGGAATTTGGTGACCTTTAATTGGGTAAACTCTCTCTCTCTCTCTCTCTCTCTCTCTCTCTCTCTCTCTCTCTCTCTCTCTCACAGACGCAATGCAGAGCTATGCAATCTTGAACCCTTCGTAAACAAAGTCAGAGAGAGAGAGAGAGAGAGAGAGAGAGAGAGAGAGAGAGAGAGAGAGAGAGAGAGAGAGAGAGACTGGGAGGGGAATACCTCTGACGAAGATACAAACCAATTACGAGAGCAAACCAACTTGGAGTTAAGCAGAACTTGTTAGTGGACGGAGAATTCGCGATAAACAATTAGTCCAAATTAAATAGATGTTTCATGGAAATATATGATGGGAGAAACTAGTATCGATAAACAAAGAATAAGCACGTAATGACTAACTGAATAAAAGGGAGGTGGGTAAACACTGATGAATACTCGGCAGGGTATAACATTGAAACAAAATCCATCTACACGATAGTTTGTAAGAAATAATGATGAAAGATTCCAAAAATACTATGTATAATTATTAATTTCTTTTGTATAAAACTTATCACTATAATCGAAAATATTAGAATTTTTAGAAGTCCACTCCACATAATATGAATGTCAATACTCCAGTATGGAAGGATAGTATATATATGAGTGTGTGTGTATGTGTATATATATATATATATATATATATATATATATATATATATATATATATATATATATATATATATGTGTGTGTGTGTGTGTGTGTGTGTGTGTGTGTGTGTGTATGCATATATATACTGTATATATAATTCTGAATTTCAGATGGAAAGAGATGACTGTGTGGCTGACTACTGTGTTCAAAGTATGTCTGGACAAGGAATATATTGTGAACGAGTGCGGGATATGAATTATTGCTCCGTTTTATACAGATAAGGGTGACATAGGAGACTAAAGGAATTGATGGAGAGTAACATTACCTAGTACACCAGGGAAAGTGAGTGACAGGAATTTGATTGAGAAACCTTATCAGATGACTGAAATTACAGAATGGGTTTAGAAAACGACGAAGTGCATGTGAATCATACGCTTGTACGTTTGTCAAGAAACAGTTATGTGAGAAGGGGACAGTGAAGGAAAAAACACTGCATATGGTATACATGGGCACAGAAAATACTTATAAAGCTTATAAGAGCGGAGAGTGTGAGCAATTGTGCAGTAATTTTCACGATGAAGTGATGAGTGTAGGAGGGCGAACACAATGACATCTTTTAAAAAATGAGTTAAAAAATGAGTGAGAGAAATGGGCGTGTTACGTCTGGAATGGACTGTGGAATGGCCTGTGCCTGTAGATGCTTTGGGTATACTGAAGAAGTGCAATAACTACCGAAGATATTTCAATATTTTGAAAGAGGGGAAAATGCAAGTAAATGTGAACAACAGTAAATTTGTGATGGTAAATGGAAACCAAGAAGTTGTTGTAATGAATGTTGATTTGGATGTCAGAAGTTAAATAAATGACTCATAAAGGCATTTGGAAGTAACTATTTTCTATGCTGGTAGCATGAGAGTAGTAAATTTACCGTGTCTATGGAAGTCAAAGCGGGATTGTATTAAAAAATTATTGAGACAGCTTCTTAATGAAAATGTACTGTAGATGTCTAATATAAAAACTTTTTTTAAAAATGTTGAAACGTATGAGATAAATATCTGCTAATGTACAAGTGATATAAGAGGAAAATGGCTCCCAAGAAGAGGTTTCTAGCCCTTGCCTTTCTCCATCCTATTTACAACCCAACGAAGTCGACTGACTGACACATACCTAACTAACAGCTTAGGTTTACATATCCCTAACAGTATTTAACGGAACGTGCACATAGCGTTTTCCTGTCTTCGGAACACAGCCTGGGGCCTGTCATTAGGCAATATAATATATACTTCTGCTGCCCCTGAACAATTGACCATGAATTGTTCTTAAAGACAGCATATTTTCTATGATAAACGACAATTGAATTTTATATGAACACTCGCGTTCCATGAAAGCAATGAGAGGTTTTGCATTGCATATTCATAACAGGTCTGGATTCTAAAGCACTCAGCTACAGCGACGCCCTCACTATAATTGTGTAAATGATATATGACTAATTCGTACATATTCAACACGAACACACGATTAAGTGAAAGAGGAGAGAGTATTATTTCTTTTCAAATTATTTTGAACCTAGTATTCTGTAAATTAATACACATAATCTTTAATATCATCTTTAAAACTCGGCCAAGGCTTAGCAATTCTCTCCCCTGAAACGGTTCCTTATCTAGATCCCGATCTCCCTCCAAGGCCATTTCCCTTGCAGATAGTCGTTAAAGCCTCCTTTGGTAAAAATTTCCATGAAAATCCTCACATGACTGCAACATCCTGATACGTAACAGACAAAATAACAAACAGCAAAATTATAACTTAACATTTAATATTTATGACATTATAATAAAGACGCATTTTGGGTCAAACACGCTTCTTACACACTACTTCATATTGCATTAAGCAATACTATTGAAATCAGAGCAGAGCAGAGCAGAGCAGAGCAGAGCAGAGCAGCGCGTAGAACAGAGCAGAGCAGTTTACTGAGAGAGAAAGAAGAGATATCTGATGATTTATATCTAGTAAATTACTTAGCCGAGGCACTTTCCCCACTTTTTAATTAGGATATGGTGATATTTCTCTCTCTCTCTCTCTCTCTCTCTGACTAGTCTGCCGAAACTGTGGAGAGTGAATCATCAATATCAAGGAAAATAGTGAGGTGTGGCGCATTTAATTATTCTTCTTCTTATAAATAAAACGTATTTACTATACACCTGTTTTTGCAGAACATTGGAAAAAGTGGATTCTGCCATTAATTCAGCAGAAGAAACAACGTTTTTATCATCAATTAAACACTCAAGTAAAAAAAAATAATCATTTATGTTATCAACTGGAGTTAAATGAGTGGTACTTCTCACAAGCAAGGAAATAAGACTAAAATGATTCCAGCAAAAGAGGCACTAGTTGATAGGTTCCCTTTACCATTTTGTAAACAATGCGCCCTAGAAAACCCGAAACTGAACATAAGTGAGGAATAGAGGTATCAGTGAACAAAGTAAAACAAAAGTTTGGCCAAACAAAAGAATATCCTGAGGGACGAGCGACGCATCCAATGAACCCGAGAGGCTGAAAAGTTGTCACGAAAGTAATTGCCGACAACAACGCTATTTCCTCCTCTTGAAGGAGATCCAAAAATCATATCCTTTTTCTCATTTCCCCAAAATCAAAGTTACTCAATATTACTTAATATTGCTCACTTCAGAATCTCATTCCCCGGAATGCACCAGAAAACTTTCCTTATTGACGATGTGTCGGCGTCTCTGATATTCCTCCGGACGAAGAAAAATTCTGTCGGATCAAATATGGAAGTTTTGATATTACGATTCTAAATTGAAAATATTGTTGCAATACGATCTCTTCTGAGTGTCCCTTCAAATGGAGCCATTCAGATCTTTTACAGAAGTCGATTTGGAGGCGTGGGTAGGGTAGGGATGATAACATACACCTTGTGTCTCGTTTTCAGGTAATTTCTTTCTACGTAATTATTTGCATTTGCATGTGTTCGGCTTCGTAATCATCAATATTAATTTTGGGGATCTTTCATTAGACCGTGTTTTTCTTGGGGGGGGGGGAGGTTGGGGGATTAAGCATTTCACTTAATTAAGAAAAAAGCTTCCATAACACAGAACGGCTAAACATGAACAAGAAAAAACAGGGGCAGATTCAGCGGTCGTTTGTCCTGTATTATTATGATTTGCTCTACAAAGCATCACAAACGACTCTTTAGTTTATATCAAAGCATCATTAACATTAAAAATTGAAACAGCCTGTGTAACCTGAACACTATTTTCAATAAATGAAATAAAATATCACAACATCTGATTTAAAAACCTTCCAGATGAATATATTGCACAATTTTGCAAGTACGAGAATGACAGCGCGAGAGAGCCTTCATGTACTAAAATGTGCTAAGGAACATGCCATCGAGAGAGAAATATCAACGTACGTACATTAGCGAATGGATGATTAGTACAGGAGGACACAAACAAAGAGTCCCTTAGTCATCTAAATGATCTCCCATTACGCCGAGAGAAGATACGCCAAGTCAGGGCTTAATCACATAGTCCTCGGATAGAGTTGAACAAAAAGGCAAGGAAGCAGCCGGTTGTCCGGCTTTTCAAGAGAGAACCGCAGAGCTGGATCTCATTTATCAAAGGCGTTTGCAGCATTCCTGACAATTTTATCAGACGCAGGGAAGCGCAAACAGATCTGCTTTATCAAGGACATGATGTAGTCCCTCACCCCATTTAGAAAATATAAGGATGTCAGCCTTTACATCATCTATTAAAAGCAGGAATGCAACCCTACTACCCCAGTTATTAAATGCAAGGGTTACTGACCCCTCAACCCCATCTGTTAGACATGAACACAGGTCATCTTGCCCTTTAAGATAGGGAGTAGGCCCTATTAATTAGGATGAAACAAATGCCCCCTCCAATTAAAGAGATGCCGCGCCCTTATTTCATGGAGAGGAACACAACCCATTTACCTCTTCAATCTAAGACTTTTGGCGGTCGAAAATTCGTATGAGGCAAAGCGCATGCTTCATTCACAACATTTAGTAAAGCCAGCGAACAGCACTTGACCCATTTTTGTTTTTTTTATTCAATAATAATGCCTTCCCATTCCCGCGTCTTCCGTTTGAAAAGATATATAGTCATACAGACCTTATCTTTTACAGTAATGTTCAACATACTGTTTTTGGATAACATAGCAGTTTACTTTGAATTTTGATGATCATAGGGCCAAGAAATATATTTTACAATACAAAAGAGAAAACCAAACCAAAATGTTCTCTGTTAATATGTGATTAAGTAAGAGAAAACGCTGACATTTAGCTGGGATATTAATTATTTCACGAAACCTTCGAGAGGAATTTAAAAATCATGAAGCACGTTTCACCGCGCAGTACCTCACTGAAACTTTTAGAGAAACGACTACAGGAGTGTGTACCAACGCACACGCACACACACACGAAAAACTTACACACGAGAAATGAAATTCTTTACATCCGCATCATCGGAACTCCCCAGCAAAGATACAAAAGAGAGAAAGAGAAAGCAGCCCGCAGTCACGCAGAAGCAAATATCCACGCTCAAAAACGAGCTCTATCTGACGACTTCGTTCTGACTTCAGAGGTCCAGCCAAGATGGCGGGGCCACACACGATGTCAAGGAAAAGAGTAGGCAAGAAAAAACTTAGTAAACATTAATTAGTCTCCGCGCACTTCATTAGCATACTTTTCTTTAAGGGGAAAAGCTTTGGACGATTAAATATGTATAAGTAAGCAAGTCTAGTCTTGGGGAATTTCTACCCAATTCTTAAAATGTGCGTCGTATGTGAGCCTTTGTACAAACGTGAACCTCGCGCTCTAGTCGTAATGAAAATGTACATCCATGCGCACGCGCGCGCACACACACACGCATCTCTCTCTCTCTCTCTCTATATATATATATATATACTGTATATATATATTTATATATATATATATATATATATATATATATATATATATATATATATATATATATATATATATACACACACACACACACACATATATATATATATATATATATATATATATATATATATATATATATATATATATAAAATCATTGAAGGCGAAGGGAAAGCACCACTATCACTATAGTTTATTATAGCAGCGTTTCACGACAGTTGATATCGTTGCATTTTCAAGGCTGAAATTATTTACAACCCATTTTACTGAGAATCGCATTAGAACATCGATTATTCAACATATATAAAGTTATAAGACAGATAAAAAGACGGGGGAAAAACACCACAAACATACCTAAACCGTAGGAGTGATAAGACTGAAAAATATAAATTTCTACAAAGGGCCAAACAACAGAAAGAAAAAAAAAAGAAAGAAAAGAGAAGATAAACAAAAGGTTAAGCGATAAATAACTGCACAGATGTGTTTGGGTATTTAACGTTGGAAGAGTCCTCTTTATAATGATGAATTCCAGTACTTTGGGGTCACATTTATTTTGCGCTCGTCCTATGATAGAAAAGTCTTCATCATTAATATTAGTTTTCCATAATTTCGCATGATTTCTTATATGTGAATCATCAAGATTGGTCAGTTTTCGATAGAGTTGGACACTTCATGTCATGCAAGACTGAAAGAAAAACCTTAGATAGTGAATGTTCCCAAGGTGGCTGATGCATCAGTGCTTAGATACCAAAGGTGATCTAACGATTATGGAATGGAATGGAATATAAAATTTAGGCCTAAGGCCAACCGCTGGGACAGCAGCTTAGTACATAAAAGGAAATTATAGAGAAATGAATACGCTTAGAACGAGATATAATAAAGTAAAATAAAAACATATAACAAAGAAACTATGAACTGAAATTCATGCCAGACAACTCAACAACAAAATTTGTAATTCCAACGATTCCACTGTAGGATTCGAAATATCAATCCACACTTCGGTCGCAACAGGAACAAAATTTCTGCAAACTGTGTTGTTAATAAACTTATCGCAAAAGGGAAAACAAGACTGTTAGAGTTCCCTGCATATCTGGTGCTTCGTGGTGGATGGTATTTTCTGGGAAGATCTGAACGCATAGGATGACCAGGTAAATGATATATGTTATATAACATGCACGATGAGCTGTTTGGAATACGGTACCAGAGATCAATATTAAGGCCTAGATTCATTTCTAACAACAAAAAATAACTGAAACAGTTAGATCATGAGCTATCAAACGGTGACGGCTTTGGTATTGTATCTAGCCTAACAGATTTCATGCGTGGGTACGCAGATGTATACACGGGGGCGTATACTATTCAGTAAACTTAGAATATATATAACTCCGAACGTGTACCAGACTTGACAAAATCTAAAAATACTAGGGCAACTGTAACACACACAAAAAAAACTTATCATACCGAAGTTTAAGTTGTACAGGTAACTGCGTAGTTACAAGAACGAGAATGACGACGAAATCTGAGAATCAGATTCCAAAACATAATAATCAGAGCGAGCGTAATAAATCAAATTTCAATCAGTAAATAAACAAAAGACAAATTCCAATAACCTACACAGAGCTGACAGAGACGAGACAAGATACATTGATTGAAAATCCACCAAAGAGGGTTATGCACCACAAAAGATATTGAGTACGGGTCATGGACAGAAAATCCTAGCGCTGTAAGGGAACAGAAAAGTCGCTTGCCATTGATGGGCGGTGTTCAAAGAAATAATTTCCTCCTATTTTCCATCTTGGAAGAGAAATTAACTAATAGCAAACTGTAAGCAAAAATTGATAAACAGGCAAACAAGGAAGCGAGAGAGAGAGAGAGAGAGAGAGAGAGAGAGAGAGAGAGAGAGAGAGAGAGAGAGATAAACACGATATATTCTTGAAGAAAACAAGGCATTCTAGAAACTCCAAGAGAATGAATGTGGGTGCAAAGACAAGAGACAGAAGTTCCATAAAAGAAAAAACATTCTCCCTACGCGATATGCATTGTCGACCAACCGTTTATTGTTCAGATGAGCACATATGAAGGCGTGTGTTTGCCTGCGCCCATTACAAACAAAAGCTCAGCCCCGTGCAAATACACAATCTATTCACAAAAATTAACACATAGTTTGCATATATATACACATATACATATATATACATATGTATATACGGTACATATGTACACACATATATAATGTATATAATATATATGTGTATATTTATGTAAATGAATTTGAAAACTGACCTAAGTACACACAAGGTTCCCGTGAGAACTTCGTCGGAACACCGAATCCGGCAACGCCTCCAACACACAAAGAGGTTGACAAAACAGGCGACCAACTCACCCAAGCCAGACCCCCGTATGGGAAATCTACGATTTCGCCCCGTGGTTTTGTAAGGGGATTCCTTCAGCCAGACTTACCTGCAAAGAATTAAAAGAATGTTTTTTAAAAATGTTTATTTTTAAACACAAAATATATTTGAGACTTCCTTTTTGCTAAGTGAAGCAAGTCGCAAATCATACCAAAATTACCATGTGTACCTTTTTGTTAAGTCATTCAGCAACAAAATATATGAACAAAATGCAAGAAAAAATGGCACAACAAAGTCTAAATAAGTTTCTGTAACAAGTTAAACTCTGTCTCTATATGCCAGCATAAGCTGTAAACACATCCTGTTCAAAACTGCAAAAATAGTCTTTCAACAACTCTCAGGGTATATCATCGACCTTCATGTTGGGACATCTAAGAATGCCATCCACCTTTGTACCGAGAAAAAAAGGATCTTTCAAAACTCCCAATATCTTGCAAAATCAATCGTCTCTTTCAAGGACGTTCCTGAGGAATGTTCTAATCTTAACCAAGATCTGGCCTGCTCTAATATTCTACTCTCATTTTGCTGATATTAAACAATTTTCAGAGTTACTTTGGCAACGACTAACGAAAATGATGAAACACCTGACTCATTATTACAGGTGTATGAACTTGGTATATGAAGCCACATACAATTCAGACTTAGATCATTCATAAGCTCCAAAGTTGACCCAAGTGATCAAAGAGTAAAAGACAAGGTTCATTCTTAATTGTAAACAAGACATGAATTATATAACATTTGTAAACGAGCACGCACATTCCTTGTCTTTGGGATCGGGTAGACGAAGTGCTCAATGTCACAGTCAGTGAAGGACAAAATTCGCTGGTCGAATTGTAAGAGATTCTCTTCACTCGCCTTATGAACAACAAAGTTCACTTCCCTTTATGTATCAGACACAGATTTAATCTTCCATAAAGTATAAGGCTCTTTCACTAACTTTCCAATTACATTTTAACTTCATTAAATGATAAATATATATAAACAAATATATATATATATACAGTATAAATAAATATATATAGATAGATATTTATAAATATATATGTATATACATACACACATATATGTACAATATTTATATATATATATATGTGTGTGTGTATATATATATTTACAGTTTATAAATCTATATATATATATATATATATATATATATATATATATATATATATATATATATATATATATATATATATATATACATATATATACATATATATATATGTATAAGCGACAGCCACAGGAAGATAGCAGTCAGATCAGTACCAAGCGTTTTCGCGAATGTTTATTTCCGCATCGTTGGAACACACACACACACACACACACACACACAAAACAATGGGGCGAATAAACATCTCGCAAAAGCTGTAGGTACGGATCTTCTGACTGTTATTTTCCCGTGATTTTCGCTGATGCTAAATCACGTGGATCTCCTGTGAATTTCTTAGCACACATACACACACATACTATATATATATATATATATATATATATATATATATATATATATATATATATATATATATATATATATATATATATATATATATATATATGCTAATATTTCTCACTCATCATCGCAAAAAGCTTTACCTCACTCGAGGTCATAAATCAAAAACGTACCCTCACATTTCTGGAATTTGACACAAATTCCCTTATTCAGAAAACTCTGTGAAAGCATCCCTTTAAAAGGATAATTCATACAGATAAAAAAAAAACACTGCAACCATTAGTCTATTACGAGAGGTGAGTTCTCCAGAGGACGATCTCTCCAAAAGAGTGGTTCCTTGCCCCGCCATATCTTCGCGATGAACGACACGGAATGACAACGCGGTTCAAAAATGTGCACTTTTAATCCCGCAGGCAATAACTCTTCCTTCATAAAAGAAACATATATGAAGGCGCTTAGAACCTGCATCTTTGTATAATATTTGATATACGACAGCCTCGGGACTCACCGGAGCATTTATGTGTATGTTTGTGTGTGTATACATATATTATATATATACATATATAATGTGTGTATATATATACATATATGTAATATATATGTGTATATATAAATTTACATATGCAATGTATATACTATATATATATATATATATATATATATATATATATATGTGTGTGTATATATACTTATATATACAGTATATATATATATATATATATATATATATATATATATATATATATATATATATATATATATATATTACATGCACGAAATTCAAGTGCAATACTTCCAAGATAAAGGAATAACAAAATATCTCCAGATAAACGAGAACGAAAGATGATGAGTTTGCAAACAAGACAAGATAATTATTCTTAACCATTTTTGAAATAAAAAATGCTTAGGAAGAATATTGGAAATGCTTCTGCATGCCAATGGCTACGAGAGAAAATATATATATAAATAATTTTCTACACAAGAGCAAATTTATCATCATGACGAATGCGTTGGCGTAACAGATGAAAGGAGGGATAAGGAAGGAAATAAGAAAGGTGGGAGAAAGGGAGATGCACGGGGCAGATCAGAGAGAGAGAGAGAGAGAGAGAGAGAGAGAGAGAGAGAGAGAGAGAGAGAGAGAGAGAGAGATTATAGAAGGTGTAAGAGGAAGGGGAAGAGGTTTAACGAGGAAGGAGAAGGTATATAAGTAGTGAAGGTGGTCAAAATATAGAGAATACAAAGAAAGGAGAAAAGCCGTAGAATAGGATAAATGTCGGAATAAGAGCCAAGTAAAACATGTGAGGAAGGAGTAATAAGGGCTTGGAGAAAATTAACCTAACGCGATATTAACATCCTCTATGTATCGTGAGAAGAAAAGGACACGAACATTTCAGCCAAAAGTTTGCCCTTTTCCTGGGATCCCTCCTCTCCCACCTACGTCCACCTCCTTCTTCTTCTTATTCTTCTTCTTCTTCCCGTCCAGGTGTAGCCATCAGGATATTTTCCTGATCCGCTACAGACCTTAAAACAATAGTCCTTCCCTACAATTCTCTCGGGATATAATATCATAAAAGACGACCCCTCTGTTACCTCTCCCGCATCGTGTGTTTTTCTTTAATACTCCCCTGTAGCTAGGAACTCCCACAGAGATGTTTTCCACGAAATTGTTGCTAATGGCCGAGTACTGGAACGGAATTACAATGGACGACGAGGTAAATAGAGAGTGACAGAAGTTATTTTCTATTTCTTATCCTAAATGGATAAGAAATTTGGAAGCAAACTACGGTCCGTATCTGGCAATCACTTGATTTATACACACACAAACACACACACATATATATATGTGTATATACATGTACATATATGTACATATTTATATACAGTATATGCATATGTATATATATGTATATATAGTGTATATATATACACAAATCATAAAACTAAGAAATACGTAAAAAAAAAATGGTACATATCCGTCTCTTATGTAACAGAATGTAAGTTCAGAGAAAGAAATTTCCAAGCTGAATTTATATGTGATTAAAAAAACACCAGAAAAAATACTTCCCACTCTAAAGGAACACTACGTTAATAATGAATATCATAAAAAATGAAAAAAATAAACAAACAAAGAAACGAATGAACAAACATTAGCCTAATTACTTTCCAGAGCAGAATTAAAAATTAAAAAGGAAAAACTCTAAAGTGTTCTGAACGTGAAGGTTCTGGACCAACCCATTTGAGGGCATAAACCTTATTTCATTAACTTCGTTTTTACTTCGAAAAGAAATCTTTAGTTTTAAAAAGTTTTCGTCTTATTTCTTCGAGGTGGGTTGAAGAGGTCAGCAGCTTGATGCTTATGTTTAGCCTTCGATGGTCTTTGGAAGTAACCAACATCTACGGAGGAGTCCTTTTTAGCGCTGACAATATATTTCAGGCACTGCTGAAACGCAGCTCTGCTCTCTCATTTAATCCTTCAGTGTGCTTGTGTGTGGGGTGACACACAAAAAGAATGTGAACATTCATATTTATATCATAAATACACAGCGTAAGGCAGAAGGTTACCAGCTTGGAGAGACAGGCACAAACGCCGAGATATATATATATATATATATATATATATATATATATATATATATATATATATATATATACATATATATGTATATATAAATACAGTATATGTATATGTATATATATATATATATATAAATATATATATATATATATATATATATATATATATATATATATATATATATATATATATATATATATATATACATATACACGTTAGAGTAAGATTGTGAAACCAGGCATAGGGACATTTGATCCCCGAGCGGCTAGTACTAAATACGGAGAAATACTGTTTCGCCGTGTTGAGTACTAGCCCCTCAGGGAACAAATGTAGCTAAGTGAATTGGTGATTTCATTAATTCCGAAATCCCTGGTTTCACAGCCTTACTGTAGCACGCACGCACGCACACACACACACACACACACACACACACACACACACACATATATATATATATATATATATATATATATATATATATATATATATATATATATATATATATATATATATAGTTTTCTCAGATTTGTCTTGCGTTCTATAATGGATAAGAGGCTGTAAAACGAACATTGCCATGCGAACATAACAAATGCAAACTCTCGAATGTATTCTCCCTCTTTATGGAGTGTTTGAACTTGATTTCTGCAACAATTAACGTGTAAATCTCTTCCTTCTCCAGTCCTATGTAACAATAGACAGTCCAAAGCTAAGAATCGATTCCAAATCAAAACGCACGCGACAGACACGGTTGCTCCGAGAATATCGCGAAGAATAAAATTCACCTATGAATTGGACCGCATTGTTTCGAAATCCCTTTTAGAGAGATTGAAACAGGCTATGTAGGAAGAATAGCTGGGTTATAAATTACTAATACAAAATCACAAAAGGACGCCCCGGAATACACGAGAGATTAAATTATGTAGAACGAATACATGACAGGACAATGACCTGCAAACTCTTATTAATTCTTTGAAAAATTCTCCATTACGGTTAAGAGATCATTCTGATAGAGGAGCGCGATGAGAGAGAGAGAGAGAGAGAGAGAGAGAGAGAGAGAGAGAGAGAGAGAGAGAGAGAGAGAGAGAGAGAGAGAGAGACTTGAAAATATAATAATTAGAGCGACGACAAGCTCTGCCCTCTCCCTAACCTTTCAGTTGACATAATCTATTTCTCTGACTGACCTTTGATCCTTAAAAAAACAGCATTGTGTTCATCAAGAAGACTTCGCAAAATACAGCACACACTAACCCTTAACAATACAATTTACATCCCGCTTTTAATATAAAACTGACTTAATTTTATATATTCGACAAGAAGCAAAAAAATTATAACCTTTGAAGCCAAGAGCAAAGGTTCTTCAACTAAATTTCGGAATACCTTAAAAACCTCTTCACTTTGAAAAATATACAATAAGAAATCATTGAATCAAAAAATTCTTGGAACTCTCTAACAGCTGACTTCAAATTCTATAAGATTAGACTGAAAAAGCTCTTTACTACACCGAGTGGACTAAAAATCCTTCAAATATAAAAAAGGATACATTAATAAAAGATAGCAGTTAATCCTTTGATATCTTTCCTTCTTCAGAGCAATAAGACAAGCATTTAGAAAAAAATTTCACTGAAGGATAAAATAAAAGAAAATGGTTTAAGTCTGTATATACAATTTCAATATCGCATGAATTTCTAAAGAACAAAACGTAAAATAACGCGCCCAACCAGAAACATTGCCTGATATCTACTGGATATCAATGACAGATTTGCTCGAAAATTATATGCATTATATTTGTTACGAAGAAGTACCACTCACTAAAAGATACTGATACTGTTGGCCTTCGATTAGAAACTGCTCCATATATCACGCAGCGCGAACTGCTACTTAAGACGTTACCTGGTTCTTTGACTGCATTAATGTGAATCGTTCTTTTTTGTGTTTCTATTCAAACATAAAATCACAGCACATTAAAGTTTTTCAACATATCGAATATTTTTTTCACGGTTTCACATTGCCTTCGATTTGTGTATCGTTTAACCACGTCGTTCTGCATTTTTTACGGAGCATTTTTGTTCTGAATGATTTATTGATCACCTACAAGAATATCTGGGGCTTTCCGAGTGTCGTAGGACATAAACCACGTTTAAACATTTTGGGCTAAATTGAATTCACCGGGTAGGTCTAGTTCTGCTTGTAGTTAATTCGGTAAACTTTTCAAGGGCAAAGGTCCAGGACTGTCATACAATAATGTACGGTTCTGGTCAATCTCTTAAGTAGCGCTTCTTTACTGGTTCTTTCCCTCTAATGCTTTTGGATATATGAGATTTTCACAGCTTTGCGAGACCACTTGCTTTATTCCATCAAACTTCAGGTCAGCACACTTGGCTTTTATATTGAAAGGATCAAGTTTCCGATGATTTCTATTTCTGGTCTGTGATCATTCAAGAACATATAGCAAGGTAAGTATATCATGTACGTATTAGGTCAAGGAGGACAAATAAGTAGGTCGAGGAGGACAGCGTGGTAGGACACGAGAGACTGAGAGTTCAACGAGCACAGGCAAATGCCAGGAAGGGCAGAACGACAGAGTTTATATATATATATATATATATATATATATATATATATATATATATATATATATATATATATATATATATGTGTGTGTGTGTGTGTGTGTGTGTGTGTGTGTGTGTAAATAAATAAGTATATATATATATATATATATATATATATATATATATATATATATATATATATATATATGTATATACGATATATATATGTGTAAATAAAAAATAAATAAATAATGTATATATATACATATGCATAAATATATAAACAATTTTTGCTCAAGGAAGACAAAAAGGCAAGTCAAGGTAGAAAAGTTAAAGAAGTACAGAAAGGAAGGTCAAGAAGGACAGTATGGCTGAACATGAAGGATAAAATAGTACTACAAGAAAGACAAAAGTTAGATCAAAGAAAACACCGTGATATTCCATGAAAGGCGGAAAAAAGAGTTAAAGATAGACAGAAGAATAGGTCAAAAATGACACCATGATTGATCATGAAAAATCTTTGAGGAAATTAGGAAAGTGGGTCAAGCGGGACAACATAATAGATCATGAAAGACGGGAAAAAGAGTTTAAAGATAGCAGAGAAGTAGGGTAAGAAGGACATGACAGACAATGAGAAATATGTAGGACAGAGAAGAATAGCATGTTAAATGAAGATATAGAGAAAAAGCTCGTGAGAATACAGAAAAAGTATGTCAGGAAGGGCAATATATTTCACGAAAGTCAAGGACAGAAAGCAGATCAAGAGGGACACTATGGAAGACAGAAAGGAGGTCAAGGAAGAGAGGAGGCTATGCTAAATATGACAACACGGTAGATCATAAAATAAAACCTGAACGAGGACAGTATGATGGGCCATGACAGACAGAAAAGAAACTTCACGAGGAAAGGAAACTAGATCAGGACGGAGAGAAGAACTTAAAAAGACAGGCAGGTCAAGGGCAAGGGATGGTAAAGCCAAGTAAGACCAATCCTAAGGTAAAAGGATGAACAGGCCCATTTGTTCTGTTTTGTAGTCCTTCAGCGCTCAAGATCAGATTACCTATGAATGAACCTGGAACTGACGCGCCATCATGATTTCGCAAAGTACTATGGTCCTTTACAAAGGTTATCGTAAACATTTATAAGTAAAATACACGGATCGGTGCTGCATGTAGTATGAAGAAGATAAAAGTAAAAAAAAAAAGTTTATATAAATCTTATTAGACAGCGACAGAACTACAGTAAAAAAACAAATGCGTAAAATACACGATGAAACCTTTCATGCTCCACGTAAATGGGATAATGATTGCGGTATCGAAAACAAAGCAATAAACATGGGCGACACATTAACAGCTAATGATATAATGAGTATGATGTCCCCACTATTTCCACTTTCATACAAAAAAGAAAAACAGTACATGCTTTCAAAACAGAAATTTGTGCCATAAAATCCTACATGACAGAGGCGATTTTTGCGTGTCGCAATACCTAAAAAGAAACCCGAATGATAATGAGTACCTGAAAACCTGTACTGAAAAAAAAATATGCCCTTAAAGCGTTGATATACAAATTGGGATGATGACAGAAAACTAAGGGCTGTGATAATAGGAACATTTGTATAACAATTATTCACTGAAGGCTGGTTACAAAAATCATAATTATCATGCACAGATGGAAGGTGACTACTAAATACTACAGTGTAAGAACATATAATTTCCTTTGTTGTGAATACTCTTAGGAACTGATAACTGCTTTGAATATGGTAACATTTGATAATATACAGGTCCTTTAAATACAATAATAAAAATGTACGTATTCGTTCAGCATCATTACTCTCATGAAAATATTCCCCTTAATAAGGTCATACTTGGAATACGTTGCAACACTAATAGAGGTCAAGTAATAATCTCAATGGCTCCTCGTAAAAGCGACAACCAGTGCTGACAGAAAGCCAGTAATAGCTAAAAATAATTTTTAGTAAATAAAGTAATGTCCAGGAGTATTCCTTTCAAATACTGTAACACTTGAGGAAAATTTCTTGATTTACGTGAAATCAAGAATTATATATTCCCCTGAATAGAGACATGCTCGTGAACAGCACCTTCGGATAATGTAATCTGGGAGAATAACTTCTTCAGATTATGCGAAACTCAAGGAATATTTCCTTAAATAAAAGTGTGCTCAAAAATAATTGTTTTGAATAATATAATGTTCAGTGATAATTCCTTTGAATTATGTCAAACTCAAGCATAAATAATTTAAATAAAGGCACGGTCCTTTGCATAACGGAACACTAGAGAATAATTCATATGAATGACGTGATACTCAAGAATAATCACTTCAAATGATAAAGTGCCCTAGAGTAATCCTTCTGACTACTGACGTGGTGAAGGATATTGGATCTCCATCCAAACAACCCTGCAATGGATCCAGCGACTGTGAAAACGGCAATAAACACAACAGCATCTATTATATGCAAATTCCGGTACATATGGCCATCAGTACGACCCACTTTACGCTGCATTTAATTAAATTAGGCTAATTTACATTTAATGAGCATTTACTAATTGCCATGAACTGGTAGGACTCTTGTATCTGATAGGCCTCCTCATCTCCCTCCGACCACCCTTCACTCCCCAAGCCCAAGGATCCTTCCCTCCCAGTCCCCTCCAGAGGCTCCCCTCCCCTTAGACCCTGCTATTTAATCATCAAATATGTAAATGAGTCACTTTGGAAATAGAATAATGTCAACAGCAAGCCGCGACGCTGAATTCACCTCAATTCACTCAGGAATATTAACATAAATATCTCCGTGCATTTACATGTTTTCATAATCCTTTTTCAGTAATTATGAGAACCGCGCAGAAATATGAATTGATATTGAGAATTAAACAGGCAGAAATTTTTTATAATATCCGGAAACTGAAAAAAGTCTTCCAGGAATGAAAAGGATAATAAAAATTAAACAGACAACAAAGAAGAAGCGATCTATAAATAACAACAAACGTGCCAACCAACTTTCTAAAGGAAAGCAAATTTGCTTTATTGGGCTAAAACTGTCTGGAGCAATTCTCTTTTCACTCTCTTTCTCACTGAAGCTTTGAAGCTGAATGAGAGATACCGAGTTCAAACCTCGGGCAGAAACGGAATGATCTGGGCATTTATCGTGAAATTTACCGACATCTGAATTAAGCAATGAATTTCGTACAGACTGTTTCGTCGAATGTACGGTCACTGCCGTGGTTGAAGTGGGGGGTGGGGGTGGGAGGGGGTTGCGGATGATAAAAAAAACTAACTTGCGCGAACACCTCTCCGCCACACTGCACACCATTACTTCATAATTAAAAAGGAATGACCTCGAAAAGATAATCCTGACTTTAAAGGGCAAAAACATTCATCAGTTATTAATATATTCTCCCTCTCTCTCTCTCTCTCTCTCTCTCTCTCTCTCTCTCTCTCTCTCTCTCTCTCTCTCTCTCTCTCGCTCCCTCTCTCTCTCTCTCTCTCTCTCTCTCTCTCTCTCTCTCTCTCTCTCTAACGTGCCTCGTAAGCTTTACACAATACACTGCTATTGGAAATTAAAGGAAAACTTAGCTAAGAAAAAGTGAAAATAAAGTGAAATACAAATATAAATATTATCGAAAAGAAGAGTGAGGAATAATTATTCATACTAAATTACCATGAGCATGTGCGTGCTCGCTCTTACACAACGAATACATACAATAAAACGGTAAATACATATACAAATAAAATATAGGGTGCTTATTAAGAGGAATAGGTAGGAAAATGTTAAAAAAGGACCTAAGTCAATTTGAACGTTAAGACCTCATCGCCAGTACATCGAAGGCGACACAGGATGAAATATCATGACCTCGTGACCCAAAAAAATCCGATTGACGCGTTGAAAAGGAAAGTGCAGCCTTGCACAGCTCCTAAGCCACGAGATACGAACCATTTTCATCAAAGATGACACAATGCTGATTACATGGTGGGAAGGAGGGAGGGGGTGGATGATCTATTAGGGTGAGGGTGATCCAGGTGGGGTGCGTTGTAAGGTAGGTAAAGGTGAGTCGTTATGTAAGGCTGGGCGGGGTTTGGGGGTGAGGGGAGTTAGGTTCCAAGAGAGAGAGGGTGACTGGCGTGGGAAATGATGGATCGGGTACAAGGGAGGTGGGATACAAGTTACTGGGAAAGTAAGGTATTAGTTAAATAGCATATGGGTGATGGGATGCAAAGACACTGGATGATGAATTGCATATCTCATCAAGGACACTGGATTATGGATTACATATCTCATCAAGGACACTGGATGATGAATGCATATCTCATCAAGGACACTGGATTATGGATTACATATCTCATCAAGGACACTGGATGATGAATGCATATCTCATCAAGGACACTGGATTATAGATTACATATCTCATCAAGGACACTGGATGATGAATGCATATCTCATCAAGGACACTGGATTATGGATGACATATCTCATCAAGGACACTGGATGATGGATTACACATCTCATCAAGGACACTGGATGATGGATTACATATCTCATCAAGGACACTGGATGATGGATTACATATCTCATCAAGGACACTGGATGATGGATTACATATCTCATCAAGGACACTGAATGATGAACTGCGCATCTCATCAAGGACACTCGATGATGCACTGAGGATGGATTGTTTGATGGAATTTAGAGGAAGCGAGTTACGTAAGGTAACGGGGATAATTGCGGGAGACAAATAAGAGGATGGGAAGGAAAGGACGGGACAGGTGAGGATGAGCTAAGGTAGGTGCAGATGAATTAAAGAGGTAGAGGGAATCAGTGAAGTGAAAAGACGCGGAGATAATGCGGTGAAAGTGGTTCAAAATTGTTTGTATTTAGGTACCTAGTGGAAGCGTTAGGGAAGTGGGATTATGAGATGTGGACAGTGGGTGTCTACGGGGCAGAGGCTAAAGCGAAGTCTAGGGAATAATTCTCTAGAACTCGGCTAAATATATATATATATATATATATATATATATATATATATATATATATATATATATATATATATATATATATATATATATATATATAAGCTAAGTATACCTTAGTTTAACCAGACCACTGCGTTGATTAACAGTTCTCCTAGGGCTGGCCCGAATGATTAGACTTATTTTACGTGGCTAAGAACCAATTGGTTACCTAGCAACGGGACCTACAACTTATTGTGGAATCCGAACCACATTACACCGAGAAATGAATTTCTATCGCCAGAGGTAAATTCCTCTAATTCTTCATTGGCTGGTCGGAGAATAGAACGCGGACCCAGCAGAGTGCTATCCGAGAACGATACCGACCCGTCCAATGAGGAACTATTGCTAAATATATAAGGAACAGACAGATACGTACGGGGCAAGTACAGCTGCTGGGGGAATGTCGAGTTTTCTCAAGGAAATTTGGGAGCATGAATGGGGTTCAGAATAAGGGATGAATCGCGGAGGTTTGTCGGGGAAAGCGTTGCGCAGGAGTAGGTTTACCTGTGTTGAGAGGAGGGTTGAGTGCAATGGTAGTGACTTTATAAACGTAGTAACGTTTTGCAAGGGAGTAGGAGACATGATAGTAACGAAAGAAAGGAGAAAAACGTCGGAAATAATTACAGGCATACTTTACAGTATATTATTAAAAATGATCACTTAGTTTGATGCCAATTAATGAAGGTTAATGCCATAATAATTATGATACATTACGTGACACACAAACAATTACACACAAGCAATCATAGGGCAAAATGCAGAGAGAGAGAGAGAGAGAGAGAGAGAGAGAGAGAGAGAGAGAGAGATAGAGAGAGAGAGAGAGAGAGAGAGCTTCTGGAACTCGGAATAAAATGAATTATGATATTCGCTAGTTCCATATAGTCGCATAACAAGATCACATTTGCTTAGGAGTAAAAGAAAAAATCAATTCATCAGATCTAAACGTACTGTATACTCAATCACTATTGCCTAAGTGTCGAAAGTGCAACATACCCATGTAGTGAGTGAGAATGACAGCGTTTATTGTTTCACAACTATAAGGAATCCATTTCTTGTGCTTCTAACATATAATTTCTCATAAAAGCAACATCCATTTTACAGCGACGCATTATCGGTGGATGGACACAAAAACCGTCGCAGTGTTCTTTGTTCACTTGCAATAAGCTTGTCAAGCAGTCCTCCAAAAGCTCAGAACAATAAAGTATAAAGATTTTTATGGAAAAATAATAAAAATATATGAATAATTTCAATAAAATTCTGTAGCCAAGAATGAAAAAGAATAATGCGCATTGGTTTGTGTGTCCCAAACAAAAAGACAAATAACAGCAATAAATGGCGATGCAGTCGAATACTGAACTCACATATCTATATTGGATGATTACACATTAATAACACTGTCGCGTAAACTCGACAAAAATATATGAAATTCGCAGTCGACATCACCCTACCGTTACTCTTCGGCATAACAACTCTTTTAACATCAACTCTTCTAAGTTGAATCACGGCATGTGAGCATTCATACAAAAAAAATGGATGGTCAGAAAAGCATTCCTTGAAAACTATTTGGGCGTCATAAGGGATGTGTTCTTGATAACAGCAATAAAAATACTGAAAGCCCCTAACAGTAACATAACCCTACCGGAAAATACTCGCTAGAGATAAAAATAGAATATAATATTGACGCTTGACTGTCTGGATTAAAATAACTAATTTAGCAGAGTATAAAAAGTATCGCAAATTCCTGACAAAACCAACGCAATAATGTGTCATCCAAAGCCTGGGATAAGACAATTCACAAAGAAATGGATGCAATCAAACGCGTCAATTGTTGGAGCCAGTGTTTCCACAAAGGAACAAAGAGTCAACTTATAAAAGCTGTTATCCGACAACGCCCTTTGTAACAGATGGGCAATATACGTCCACTTTAGGTATTGGAGTGTCCTGGGCGTGGGCCCCGACACCAACTTCCCTCTGCTTCATTAATCCTCATCTGCGTTATGATGCTGCGCCGTCCTTCTGGACTCCTCCAGGTCTTCCTCCAGGATGGAAACGAGCATTCCTCCTCTTCGAGCATAAACACCCCGTTAAATACACTCGGTCACATGGCTCTGGGTGTCAGTGCTAGCGATCTTGTGGTCGTGTTCGCTAATGAAATGGAAGTGACATTTATTCAGGGAAACCTGGGTACAGTTAGTTGATTTGCGTTTAGGGATTTTGCTAATATATATATATATATATATATATATATATATATATATGTATATATATATATATATATATATATATATATATATATATATATATATATATATATATATAGATAGTGTACATCCACACACACACACAAACATACATACATACACACACACACACACACACACACACACACACACATATATATATATATATATATATATATATATATATATATATATATATATATATATATATATATATATATATATATCGATAGATGCAATAAATTTTACCTAAATAAGAAGACAAGATTGCAAAAGATTTTTTCCACACGGTACACTTCGATAAAAGGTGTTAGTATAAATAAAACTTATTAGAAGGTAATATCGTTTTTTACGAATGTAACAAATTCTATAATCAATGTGGGTAAAGTGAAGCAAGAAAGAATCGTAATCATCGAACCCCCTTTCAGGGCCTTGACATAAAAGTGCTTGTGGCTAATGGAGGAAACACTTTCGATAGTAGCGAATTTGCCATCATTATCATAGCATTCTTTTGTAACTCGTACGAAGACTCTTAATGCACTTATGTTTCTGTTAAGTATTTTTTTTTTATCTCGGAAATGCACAGCAATTCTATAGATCAGTTCTTTTTATCTTGAATAAAAAAAAGTTATTTCAGTTAATAAAAAAGAAATTAAGTGAAGGATATAACTGAGCACAACAGAGTGATACCTACTGGATTCACACAGAAATATAATAAATGAATTATAGTACAATATATACAAGAATACAATAGGAGTAAACTCATAAATAAATCAGAGATGAGAGTAAAGAAAAAACCATCAAAATCAACATAAAGAAAAGATAGTTAATACAATACCTGAAATGAATTCCCTCTCTTTTTAGTAGGAAAAAGTCGAACAAACTGCCACAGGGAAGAGATTAGGTAAGGACTGAAGATATCTGAAAATACCCAACTACTGACTAAATAATTGCAGCGAAAAGCAAGGCCGAAAATTATGCAATCAGGGAATCTGAAATTTTACCATTTGAAAAACAGACTCAACGAAAAGAAAATTAACAAAATGTAAAAAACAAAAATCTAAAAATTAAAACTGTCCTTAAATTCAGCTTTGCTTGTACTTAAGTGTTTATGTTAAAGTACCTTAAAATTAAACGATAAAATAGTTACGCCGAAAACGGTGAAAATTTCTTGAGGCAAATAAAATATTCAAAGTCCTTATCACCTTTACCTTTGCGCAATGGCACAATCATTCCTCTCACTTATTCCCTCGGAACCTTAGCTTCGGCCCGGCATACTTTACAACCAGTGGCCATCGGCTCATTAACACTATCACCACAGTACCACAGGATCTCACTAACTTGTAATCCTCCCATCACCTGGTGCCCTTCCTTCTCCAAACTTCATAACTGTCCTTACAACCTCAACATTCACTTAACCAAGCATTCTCAGCTTCACACAATCCATAATCCCCCATTACATAAATACATATACATATACATATACATACACATATACATACATACATACATACACATATATATATACATATATTTTTAAAAATATTACTGTTGTTCGCCCTCGTAACATTTGTCTGGCCAAGACAGGGAACAGCCTTTTGTCCCGCATTAGGAGCGTCTTCAGTTCAAACTTCAACGTCCGTTGTAGCAAAGAGCCCAGTAGCATTAGGTATTTAACCCCATAAGAAAAATTTCCATATCCGACCTTAAGATAGGTGGTCTTAAAGCTTTTTCTACCTGTTCTACTCGACGGATGTGTTGACAAAATTTCAGACCCTGAGGGCATATGACGTGCTACCCTGCTTTGACCCAGCACTGGTCAGACAAGAGAGAGAGACTTAAACTATCGCGGAGAGCAGACATCTTTTTTTGGTCTCTCCGTCTTTTGTCTATGTACTAAGTGAAGTGGCGAATCAAACCCAGAACTTCCGCTCGACAGTTGATGCGTAACAACATTCGTATAACGGTAAGTCTGGAATTGTAGTTCATCCTTCGTCGAAGTACTTTATCTTCCACTGTATTTCAGTTTCCTTGTTTCATTCTCCAGCCACCATTTACGGTAGACGCTTTTACGAAGTCTAGATTAAGCCAAATTATTATATTGTTTAGCTTCATCCAATTTATTCCAGTAAGACTAGGGATTAGGGGAAGCAAGTCATTTTAATTCTTTTGCATTCTTTGTGCCTCGAATCCATTGTTTGGAAGAGCCGTTGTGTTTCACCACCATCTTAACGAGTAGAGATTGCCTGCGTCCGAAGTTGGCGACGTTTATCGTAAAGTCTTTATTCATTGAATATTCTTTGTTAAGGTTAATTACCCTTAACTGGCGACCGTTGGTTAATATAACGACTGTCTTTGAGGTTAATTCGTAGCTTCAAGTGACAGGTTACGTGTGTCCTTGGCATGCAGGGCTGTGTAAAGATTACGTAAATCAAGTAATAAACTGATCAGCCAAGACGCACTCGTAACAATATATATATATATATATATATATATATATATATATATATATATATATATATATATATATATATATATATATATATATATATATATATATATATATATATATATATATATATATATATATATATATATATATATATATATATATATATATATATATATATATATATATATATATATATATATATATATATATATATATATATATATATATATAGTGTGTGTGTGTTACAGAAATGTCCCTGCGTGCATTTGATCCCCCACGGCCTAGTAATAAACACAGCAAAACAGTGTAGATGAATCACTGTTTCGCCATCATTAGTACTAGCCGTCGGGGATCAAATGTTCCTAGGCGAATTGGTCATTTCACATATTCCCTAGGGATTTCGTGAAATCCCTGATTTTGCATATTCCTGTAACATATATATATATATATACATATATATATATATATATATATATATATATATATAACATATATATATATATATATATTTATGATATTGCCTTGTAATATGTATAGCCTTCCATGGTTTTGATACATTTACTATTCTAGTTATAATGTCTTCTGTCTAATAATAATAATTATTGAAATATCATATGTAGTGTAATGTCAGATCTCAAAAGAGTTAGTGATTTGGATAACCTAACACCGTAACTTAGAATTGGTACATTTTAGCAATAACGTAGTAAGTGATCTCACATTTTGTCCCCCAGCAACAAGTGTTCTGTACTCGCGATTTTGTATGTCTTGTTTTGGTTCAGTTGTCGTCGCAAAAGATAAAGCGTTAACAAGAGAGGGAATGGCAATTGAGTCGTATAGGGTTTTGTCTCATACAAGAAAAGACTAGTGATTTTGCAGTGTTTCATGTACTGTTTTGAAAACCAACTTTGGTTCTTCATCTTGTTTTGAAAGCGTGCCGTTTGTGACCAGCCGGCTGCTGTCTGTTTTGATCGTGTTGAGATTTCGTTAAGAGCTTTGCCTCATACGATTTTCTGCTTGAGTCACGTATGCACTGTTGAGGGTAAATGCACATATCTCGATCGATTACATCAAGTTTTGTAAGATTGCATTGCTCTGATCACGTATTGTTTTAATGGGGTGTTTGGACCCCAAAACCTTTTGCTCTGATAATGACATCCTCTGACTTGCATTTCTTGCTGAAATCCTAAAATTTATTCATTCTGCTTTCAGAGACCGTTCGTGTAGTGCCCCCCCCTCTCTCTCTCTCTCTCTCTCTCTCTCTCTCTCTCTCTCTCTCTCTCTCTCTCTCTCTCTTCAAAAGAGAGAAATTATTAACTTAAAATATTTGTGTGGTCACTAGTATTAATCTTAGCTTTTGAGGTCTGAATGTAGGAAAAGTGTGTTTTGTGAATCTCAAGCAGCTGCATTTCAGGTGATTTTGCAAAACTTTTCACAAGCTTGTGTAAGGTAAAGTGAATTTTACTTATTGTCACCATGGTATAATAAGATATATTGAGACATTTTTGCCTTAATGAAATTATTGTTGTATTTTTGTGTGTTCTTGTGTTTGGAATCTCTTAATTTTTCACATTTTATATACTGGTGATTTAACATTTATTTACTTAGCATTTTAAATATTTCTTTATAATTTAACATTGCATACTTGATTTAATTTTCATTAACTAAGATTTTCTTGATAGTTTAAATTTTGCTTGATTGATTTAATTGCTTGACAAATTAACCTTTGTAACTTAACTTAAGAATTAGTAAAATTTTGCAATGTTTTCAAGTAATAGTAAATCTTTTCAGGTTGTGAATTCTAGTTGTTAATTTTGAATTTAAAAATAAATTTTTTTATTTATTTTTTTTTTTAAAACAGTGTTTCATATATTGACCACCAGTGAATAAGATTAATTGTGTACACCCACCAAAGAAACCGATGTCGCCTCACCAGACCTGGCTGGAGAGAGAATGCCCCTTTTGCCCTGAAAGATGTTTTGCGTTCCAACTACCAGGACGTAGTTAAATGGCTGTTTAGGACAATATTGATATGAATAGCCAGTTTCATCAATATTTAAGGATTTTTCTTATAAATATGATACGAAATTAAAATAAAACAAGGTCATGAAATTTCTTGGTGATTACTTTCAAAACAATATGCGATTACCTTTATTAAAAGAATAAAATGGCTCTCTCTCTCTCTCTCTCTCTCTCTCTCTCTCTCTCTCTCTCTCTCTCTTTAGTGTGCACCCTTTCCAAATCAGCAATCCGTTATCGCACCCTCAAAATTGGAAAATAGGAAAAAAAAAATATTAAAGAAATGTTAAGAAACATAATTGATGTGATGTGTATTGATAATTTTTTTTTTCATTGACAAACCTAGCGTTATTACTATTTTCGTTTTGAGAAAAAAAAAGTAATATGCATATAAAGAAATATATATTTGTCTTAATTATTCATATTCATCCTCACACCAGTTAGGCACCTTCTAGACGAACGGACAAGTGTCTGGGAGAAAACATGGTTACTATATCTGATAGTCAACAAAATGACGCCAGTAGCGAGGAAATAAAAATATCCCTGTCACACAACTTCTGTTGAAGTGTTACCAGAATTTTTACGAGTATTTCTTGGCTTCTGGCGTTATTTTGTTCGTCTGGAAGGTCCCCTAGGAATCGGCCTTACATCCCATAGAGGAGCGAGCACCCCTGATTATGAACACCTGAGATTAATCATACTATTGTTGATAACTATGTCTCAAGTGGTGGCTATTTGGGACGGTTCGGCCATCTGCTATTATGGTTCTGTTCTCCATTCAGTTTGCAAAGAACGAAGCTACTTTTTGGTTATATTTGATGCAGCATATTTCAACGGTTTTTACTCTCAAATTAGGGAAACTGATATCCATAATCACCATAACTTTTGCCAATGACGATTTTGGAAAAATAATCTTCCCCCTCGAGGCTCAAACCCTTAAACATCAGAATACCAGTTAGTGATCTTATCGGTTCAGCCATGAAATCTCATAAAAGTGTTGCATTATCGGGGTCGTGGAGTGCTACTGCACCTATACTCAGGGTTTTACACAGCACCAGAGCCATACTAGACTTTATCTAATTAGTTCACCCACGAACGGCTCGGGTGTTGTGTAAAAACCCTGAGTATAGGCGCAGTAGCACTCCACGAGCTCGAGGAAGACTTCGAGGACGACATTTATGACGACATCGAGAACGAGCTCGAGGACGACTTCGAGGACGAGCTCGAGGACGACTTCGAGGATGGGCTCGAGTACGACTTCGAGG
>JANJGK010000002.1:22778794-22786728 GCA_039081455.1 Macrobrachium rosenbergii | reverse complement strand
ATCGGTCTCCGCTGACAGTGGGAGAGGAGGAGACACGGGGGAGTGAAGGCTAGTCCCTGAGCGCTTGTGCGCATGAGCCAGACACGATGGGAAAGAAAGAATATTTATATCTTTTGAGCTATGGTTTCCATTACTTTGTAGCTTTATTTCATTTGAACTCTTTTTACTTTTGTGATTTTTTTTCATTTTTTGTCAGTCAAAAAAAAATTATTTAAAAAAAGGGACTTTATGGATTAAAATTAAACAGAGCTTTAATTTAACAAGGAAGAATGGAGAAAAATGTTGAGCAACATGAGCTAATTTACCAATCTTTGGTATTTCTCTAATACATTTGGATTATTTGAAGGATCGTGGATCTACTTTTTAATTGTAAAATTACCAACTGCGACCATTTAACAGGCCGAAAATAAATTCGAAAACTATACCTTATAAATGGTAAATAAAAAAAAAAAAATTCTCAACCCGTATGCAAAAAGGTCAAGAAGTGAATAATTTGGAAACTGAAACCAAAGATACCTGATCATCCAAAATCCAACATGAAACAAGGCATCAGTCATTAGGGCGACATGGCATTAACTTAAAAAAAAAGCAAAGCTGAATACGAAAAAGACTTAGTATCAAAGGGATTGATTACGTCTTGACAGAGTGTGTGTGTGTGTGTGTGTGTGTGTGTGTGTGTGTGTGTGTGTGTGTGCTAAAGAGAGAGTAAACATTATTTAACTAAATAACTGTTTTGGGAGAGGAAAGACGGAAGGACGAAAGAAGGGATGCTGTGATCAGCTCATGGAGCAGTGGGATCAATTGGTGGGGCCTCTGGGTAAGGCTGTGTTGGAGAATTGGGAAGGAAGGAAGGAAGGAAGGAAGGAAGGAAGAAGGAGAGGAGAGGAGAGGAGGGGTTGCTTTGGAGTTCCAAGCCCAGCTCCCTTTCCCCTCCCCATTCACCTGGGATCGTATAATTCCCGATCCAAGAGAGGTCTTTTACGGCTCCATCTTGAATCATTGACAGTTGACCCTCTTCCTTATCTGGTCGGGATGGTCGATGACACGGGGAAATGACAAAGGAGGGGTTCAAGAACCCAGCGAAGTAGAAACAGAGACAATGAATAGAGATAAGCGTCCGGAGAGATACAGAAATGTAGGAGAGAGAGAGAGAGAGAGAGAGAGAGAGAGAGAGAGAGAGAGAGAGAGAGAGAGAGAGAGAGAGAGAGAGAGAGAGAGAGAGTTACGAAATGTTCTGTCACAACATTATCTTTTTGATAATCAATCAGGTTTTGGGTACGGTAATTTGTCTAGGCTAGTAGGCCAAAGACTTCTCGTCATCTCTCTTTTAACCATGATAATAACCAGGAAATATTATTTGTGATATTCAAGGAAAAACAGAGTACAATATAGTGTATATGTATGTGTGTACATGTGTGTGTGTGTAAATATATAATAAACACATACACACATATATATATATCAAATATATGTATTTTATATATATATATATATATATATATATATATATATATATATATATATATATATATATATATATATATATGTGTGTGTATAAAGAAAAAGAAAACCCCGCGTACTGAAAAGCTAATGATAAAAATGAGGACATATAAACGAAATAATTACTTAAACTTAGCGAAAGAAAGTAAAACATTGTGAGGGAACCCCGGCCGCGTAAGTAACCCACACATCCACCCGATACGCACACATGCAAGCATATATATATATATATATATATATATATATATATATATATATATATATATATATATATATATATATATAAATATAATACACACACACATATATACATATACACACACACACACACACACACACATATATATATATATATATATATATATATATATATATATATATATATATATATATATATATATATATATATATATATATACACATACTGTATGTGTGTGTGTGCGCGCTGCTTACATGGCCGGAGTTCCCTCACATTATTTTACTTTATTTCGCCATGTTTAAGTAATTATTTCGTTTTTATGTTTACATTTTTAATATTACTTTTTCAGTATGCAGGATTTATATTTTCTTTGAAATCTGAGTCAATTTCTCTCTCTCACTCTCTCTCTCCACCCAATATTTTTTTTTTTTTTTTTTTTTGCTTCCAGCCCTAGACTAGTTAAGTCAAATGGAACCCTCTTATCAACAGCCTTCACTAAACTGGAATAAAAACAATGTTCAAAATGAGGTTTTTTCAAACAGTAAAACCAGGGATTACTTAAAATTAAGGAAATCTGAAATTTACACTTTGACATTTAAAAAAATATTAGAAAGTCAGGCTAAATGTGTATCCTTCAAGAATGTAGCCAACATTATAAGATAACTTTTATAACGGCGAGAAAGCGTGGCTTAACATGCTTAGCATCAAAAATCAACTAAACAAATTCACGAGAATGTCTTTTTCCAAAACTTTTGGGAAATATAATTTCAGTATAGACCACAAAGCATTTTAGTATTCCAAACATTTCGCGTTATTCGCTTTTAATTCAGAGCATAGCAGAAACCACGACTATCACACTCACTTTTATTATATGAAATTTTAACTTGATGAGGTTGTTGATAATAATAGCGACCTCAGTAATTATTTACCCAGCGAACCGTAACAGGAACGTTTCCTGCGAACTTACGATACGTGACACCTAATTCCTCTTCCCCTTCGAAAAGTTTTATATATATATATATATATATATATATATATATATATATATATATATATATATATATATATATATATATATATATATATATATATATATATATATATATATATACACACACATATATATAATATATATATATTATACATATATATCGATAAATGTTATCTACACGATGTAATTCCTCGTAATTTGATGGGATTTAAAACTAAATGCGAAATTATATTCGATGAGTGCCACCTGATTAGGTTGAAGTACTGTGTTGTAGATAATTGAAAAAAAAATCATTTGCAAAGCATCAAAGGAATTATTTTCCCAAAGCATTTAAGTTTCCTAATATAATGTTAAAGTCGTATTATTTGCAGACTTGTACAACGTTAATCATATAATTATACATTAATAAATGTCCTGTTTTCCCCTTAACACTACATTTTCTTAAAATTTAGTCATCAGCGTTTTATGAAAACCTTACTGAGGTCCTCCCTCGATGAGAATAATGAATGGAGACCACAGAAAGTTGCAAATCTTATTTTGTGGCCGGTAAAACCTCCTTGGGACGGCGTTTCACCCGGTATCTTTGCGCGAGATGCCGAAGAAAAAGAATCTTTCCGCGAGGTGCTGGGGGAAAATATAGTATAGATTTATTGGATAACGATTCCAAAGTGACAGACGCCGGAATTGCTAGGGTTCAGAAAAATGAAGAACGAACTGGATTTGGACAGCATCTAGCGTTTCTTCTAAACTTACAATCGTTTCGAGAAATGGGGTTTCATGAACGAAAAAATCTTTGAAAGACATATTCATTTACTCAAAATCATTTAATAGTATACACTTTCAAATGCGTATACCATTCTTGAGATAATGGAAATATATGTTTTTTTTCAACTGGAAAAATTTATATTTAAAAAACAAGGTATAATCACCTTTACATATCTTGAAAAATTTCACGTATGACCTTCGACGTTTCTAACTAAAGGCACTGCTTAAAAGGGAATCATATCTAAAGGGAAAAGTCTCATAGTTGTTAGTGTATATAACCTTACTTGTATATAATACAACTCAATAGTGTACGTAACTCATCGCACTCAATTATTGTTCCAGCTACAAAAATGCTGGTAAACGATACTGTTTTCCATTCCATGGATTCTCCGTCCAATCGCAACATTCCATTTCGAACGTCTCTGTGTCCAAACCATCCCTTGGGGAGACACCACTAACAGGCAGCTTCCGCTGGTAGTCGCAGAGTTATCGGCGCAATAAAACACAATGCGAAGCAATAAAATACAATAAAATTGCCATAAAATACAGCAAGGGGAGGCGATCCCTGCCGGGGGAAAACTCGGGCCCGACTTGATTGATGACAGCGCGTTCAATTTCCAGAAATAGAATTAAAGGGTCGAATTTTATTAGTTCTTATTAGTTTACGACGGATACTTCCTCGATGTCGTCGCTGAACTGCGGAACGGGAGAGGTTGGCTTCTTGTCTGCAATGTGTGAGGCACAAGTCCAGGCACACAGTTTGGTCGAAACACTTCTAATTCAAACCTGCTAAAACTTCTAATTCAAACCTGCTAAAAGATTGTACTTATAACCAATTTACTCTCCTTCCTCGTGACGACTATTTCAATAAAAAATATTACAACGGAGATTACTGCATGAGTTTTTTCGTTCTAATAATTGCTTATGATTGACATTCATCGCGTAAAATGCAAACATTACACGATAATCTAATTCCAGTCTTGAAATGATAACTATAAAAGTTCAACTGGAAAGAAATCTATTACCAATATCTCACATTTACCGACAATTACATTTTACACGTTAAAACTTTCTATTTTTACGCAATTACTTTCATCATAAATGGGTACTTCTTGTATATCAATATAGATTATAAAGAAATAAGAGTAAAGCCTACTAAACTTTATGTAAAAGTATACTGTACATAATCACTGGGATGACTGAGCTTATTTTTAGTAGGTTCTCTTCAGCGCATTGTCTTGTTTAAAAAGCATTCGATTTTCCTTAAGTCATAATATATATGTAAATACACACACACACACCCCTACATACATACATACATACATACATACATACATACACACATACACACACACACACGCACAAACACACATACAGTATATATATATATATATATATATATATATATATATATATATATATATATATATATATATATATATATATATATATATATATATGTTGTACTTTATTTGGCTGATGTTTCAGGACCATCTGCCCCATTTTCAACGCTATAAATTAAAGAATAAAATTAAAAACAGACTCAGGCTTAAAAAAGGGTATTTTACATAAAATAATAAACAGTACAAAAGGAAACACAATAAAAAGGAACAAAGTTTACCGAGTAGTAGTTAAGGTAAAAACTGAGTGACACTCAGGGCCCGTTTGGTTCCAACGGAAACTCACGGTAGGTACAGAGGTGTTGTTGTGATCTGAGTATTTAGCTGGGGAACCAGCTGTTTAATAAAAAATTATTCCAATACTGACTGTTGATGGCCATTCGGAGCTTTGCCTGTTATACTGAAATCTTTGTAATCGATGTTATATTTACATTTTTTGGCGTGATCTCTTATGCATGAGAATTCGGGATTTGATCATTTTACGCCCGTTCGGTAACTTACGCCATAATGAGTCTTATCTCACATTCAACAACCTACGACTGAAGCCCACATACTTCCCAAGGTCACATCTGGGGCACTTAAACAAATAAATGACTCCCGAGGTCATCAAAGGGTGAAGACTTTCTTTATATTTAAACAGTGACCCAATCGTCACTGGGTTACTAGGTATTAATTTAAATTCAACAGCAGGTAGATATTTGTTCACTGTTTGTCGTAAGTCCTGGTAAAAACATTTAAAATGTGAAAGCATATATTCAAACTGATGGTATGGCCATGGGATCTCCATTAGGTCCTACTTTCGCATATATTTCTATGTGCTCCCTGGAGGAGCTCTTGTTAGACGAGTGCCCTTTGGCTTGCCACCCCCTTTTTTTACAGCAGACATGTTGATGACACCTTCCTGCTGCTGAGAAGCAAAGATCAGGCAGATGAATTTCTTGAGTATGCCAGTAAAATGCACTCAAACAAAATTTACGATTGAGTATGAAAAAGAAAATAAACTGCCCGTTTTAGATATAATAGTTTATAGATACGATGACCATTTTACTACCACGGTTTTTATGAAAAAAAAAAAACTTTTATTGGCCTGGGTTCTAATTCTTATAGTCATTGCTTCTTTAATTTAAAGTTAAACTCTCTATCTACCCTCTTCCACAGGGCCTTTAACTTAACATCTGACTGGAACAGCTTCCACAGTGAAATTTTATATTTCCACCAATATTTTGTTATTAACTGCTTTCTATACAAGTTTTTTTCAGAAACATCTTCATAAATTTTGAAATAATATTTTTCAACCAAAATTTGAAATACCAGCAGTTCCTAGACTAACTTTTTATGCATTTGTCCCGCTAATTTACGATAAACGTTTTTACAAGGACTGACGACAAGCAGTGAACAAACATCCACCTGCTGTTGAACTTAAATTAATACCCAGGAACCCAGTGACGACTGGGTCACTGTTTAAATATAAAGAAAGTCTTCACCCTTTGATGACCTCGGGAGTAATTTATTTGTTCAACTGCCCCAGATGTGACCTTGGTAAGTATGTGGGCTTCAGTCGCAGGGATTTTTTAATATAATAAGCTAAGCTCCGAATGACCATCAACTGTCAATATTGGAATCACTTTTCATTAAACAGCTGGTTCCCCAGTTAAATACTCAGTTCACGTCAACACCTCTGTACCTCTCGTGAGTTTCCGTTGGAACCAAACTGGCCCTGAGTGTGACTCAGTTTTTACCTTAACTACTACTCGGTAAACTTTGTTCATCTTTATCATATTTTTTAAGTACAATTTTACTATTTTATGTTAAAAAGACTTTTTTTAAGCCTGAGTCTGTTTTTAATTCTTATTCTTTCATTCCTAGCTTTAAAAATGGGACACATGGTCCTGAAACGCCAGCCAAATAAAGTACAATGAAAAATAAGTAAAAAAATGAGCCGAAGTTTCTTCGGCGCGATCGAGTTTTCTGTACATCGTATAATCACGGCCACCGAGCACAGATCTATCTTTCGGTGGTCTCGATATAACGCTGTATGAGCCGCGGCCGTGAAACTTTAACCACGGCCCGGTGGTGGCCAAATGCACGATTATGGCTAACTTTAACCTTAAATAAAATAAAAACTACTCAGGCTCCAGGGCTGCAATTTGGTATGTTTGATGATTGGAGGGTGGATGATAAACATACCAATTTGCAGCCATCTAGCCTCTGAGGGTGGACAGAAAAAATGCGGACGGACAGACAAAGCCGGCACAATAGTTTTGTTTTCACAAAACTAAAAAAAGGAATTGTCATTCTCCCCAAACTCGCTGCTATACATAGATATATGTATATACGTGTTATTCAGTTATAGGCAAGAATTCAGTTTATATATATATATATATATATATATATATATATATATATATATATATATATATATATATATATGTGTGTGTGTGTGTGTGTGTGTGTGTGTATATATATAATGTATGTATGTATGTATGTGTATATGTATATATATATATATATATATATATATATATATATATATATATATATATATATATATATATATATATATATATCAGGCAAAATTATCACCTTTCGCACTTTTATTCATCTCCACGATGTAGGAAGTACATTTTCTAAAGCACATTCATTTCATATGTATACAAATACAGCATGTTGAACACACCTCGGATTATATTTGCAAATTTACATACGCAATACACAGCTCACACATGTATAGCTTTAATGTGATGACAGTCCCAATCAACTGAATTCTTGCCTATAACTAAATAACAAGATATGAATCATACATTTTTTTAAACAATATTACGGAAAAATGAGGTATTAATAATGATTAAGATAATAATAAAATAAATATCTGACAGGATAAACTCGATTAAAAACATTTGCTATATTTTCAAAAGTGTTCAACAATGAATCAAAATGCAAAATGCACCTGACCTCAAAACCTAAGTGACAAACCGTGCTTTTAAAACGACTTTTTGGCAACCATCCAGTACTGTCTAAATACTTTTTTCGAACTTTTCTTTGCCCTTTTTCCAAAGAACCCAATAACACCTTATAAAAT
>JANJGK010000002.1:22763794-22771294 GCA_039081455.1 Macrobrachium rosenbergii | reverse complement strand
GACAACTCTACCGACTCTCCCAACAAGGAACTAATTAGTGTACAGTATTATCATTATCTTATGGTACAGGGAATGGAAATTGGGGGTGATGGCCGAATAATCTAGGTATACTATTTCTTGAAGATACTCTCAATAAATGCAAATCTAACAGCTACTAAAAAAGAAAGAATTAATAATAAAATACAATGAAAACAATAGACAGATGTGTAGCTGACAAAATCTGTAGTCTGCCGCACCTTAATAAGATAAAGGAAGGCAAAAAACGACGAGAAAAGGGAATTCTTGCTATAACGACGGAGAGAAGTTTGAATCAAAAAGTTTCTCGAACTTCTTTTGTCCGAAGTAATTAATATCTGATTGGAGGGGCATTCATTTAAGGAAACTTTGTCCATTAAGGTCATTCCATTATTTGCCTTTTCAGTTTCCGAACACTTTCTTCAATCACTTCTTTCGCTATGTCTATTTTAACGTCTCTTTCTCTATCTTTCTGTCTCTGTCTCTCTTTGCTCATTAAGTTATCATATCGCTGTTTCATATTTATGGCCAAACTTTTTTTTAAATTTACCTTCTCTTCCAATCCCCTCAACTCAATCTTTTGGTCATATTATGATCATCAGTGTTTTTTCAAAATTTCTCAGCCTAATACTTCCTAACATAATTAATGATATATTTATCGCCAGTTACTCGATCATCTACCTTTCACTGTATACATGACAATCTACACCCACCTTTTAACACGGTGCCATCTTGCCATGCATCATGAATGAGCCCCACCCACGAGTGCCACCAGAGACCCATAAAAATGAGTGCCAATACGTCACGTGGTTCGTATGTCAGAAATCCCGAAAAAGGGGCTTGCTATAAGCGGCCATAAAGCGTCCCTTCGGGTTCCATAAAGGTTCCACCGCCACAAGTAATCGTTGAGGGGTTGAGGCCATTAGGACTGCTCGACCAGGTTCGCAGATACAAAATACGTTATATGTTCAAGAAGAAATGTACTCGTGTCGATTATATGGCTAGCTGTGACAGAGTCGATTAATAACAGATTATTTTGTAAATGAATGTCTTTTAGTTCATATCCTGTAAGATAAACAATGCACAACAAATACGCAGAGTGATTTAGCATACTCCCTAAGCACTTTAATTCTAAAGAAATAAAAATGCTTCGATCACTCTTGATAAATAAAAATCACAAGGTACTTTACGACAAAGTATTACATTTCACAATACCCAAATTACAAAAGCTTTCAAGACTTGAATATCAAAACTTCGAATATAATTATAAGTGTTCTAAAAGTATAAAATCTGAAGAAATTATGCTAAGCTCAAAAGTTATATATATTTATAACGATGAATTTTAATTAGGAAAAATAAAGACGTGCAGGAAGAAAGACACTATTTTCACAAATTGTAATGAATATCAGACTCACCGTAAACGATAAACAAATAAAGGCACACACATACACATATTTATATTATAAAACACACACACACGCACACGCACACATACACACACATAATATATATATATATATATATATATATATATATATATATATATATATATATATATACTAGTATATATACTATCAACTACCTCAATTTAATGGATTCTTGGGGACAAAACCAGTTAAATCATGACTCTCTGTTGGAGGAGAGACAGTGACCAGGAACATTTGCCAATGGCGACAGGTGAATTCACTGCACCAGCCTCCAACTTTTACAACATACCAAAAAGAAACTGAAATAAGAACGCAACTGGATGAATAACTTTAAAACTAGAAAAATAACTGGAAATACTGTATACACAATTTAGGCTGTAAAAGCACAAATCTAACGGGGAGCCACCCAAAGACTTTTCCCTGTTACTGTATTGATTCTGCTACTTCTATTAGGACTCGATGGTGTTAATAAATTACAGAACACTGCAGTCCTTCTTAGTCAGACAAAGAAGTGTAGCCTATTGGATAGTGTCTCTATACGATGAAGTAATAGGGAAGTCATGTACGTCCCTAAGCTTTAATTTTCTTAGGCACAAATGCCTGAGAGATAAAAGATGAAACCTTTACTTATATTCTTATCTTTTAACAACTTGGTACAAGTGACAATGAAGAGAGAAAAACATGAGCATAAGGTACAACCACTAGCAATTGTGGGAACAATTGCGGAGGTTATTCCCTTCTACATAACGTGTCTATTATTTCTTCTTTTCCTATTAAGAATTTTTAACATTCTTCTTCTTGATGGGCACTGCTTTTCAAGATGAAGAAAAAACAATGGACATTACAATAAAAAAAAAAGAAGCGAAATAAAAAGGGCAGACGTAGCAGTGAACAGCTGGGAAAGGAAACACCAGTATAATGCATACGTAGTAAAAAAAAATCTGTAAGAGAGCGTAAGGTATTTTCAGAGAAAGTACAATTAGACATAAATAAATCTCAAGCCTAAAGTTTTCCATCTCAAAGGTTGCCATGACATTTACATCTTCTGGCTGATTTCTAACGTAATTCGGTTTTGGAGACGGAGCCATGTCTGTGCTCTTGTAAGTATGTTCGAGATTTTACGTAATGACAAGGTTTTTCATGATGAATTTCAAACTGATTTCTATTTTAAGGCTCATTCATAATTACAGCATCCTGGCCCTGACCAGTGAATATTACTTGTATCAGCAAAGGACACATTCTTTATAGGTAACTACCAATTAATAAATAATGGTTCTGAAAGGTTGTGAACGTCTTTAATCTTCTTTTGTTCAAGGTACTAACTGTTACGCAATTCTTTAGCTGTGCTTTTATGTAAGCACTACTCTGTTTAACGTATAAATTTTCAACCTTCTTCAAGCAACAAAATTTATATCGGAGAAACTTTTAGACGATCTTATTTCATGGAATAAATGGTTCACGACAGGCTGACACATTTTATCCTCAACCTGAGTTTATAGATTCACAGACGCAAGTACTTTCTGTATTTACATCTGAAACTTTAGGCAATAATTATTTAATAAAAGAGTCAATCTGACATTGACAATACTAGACGTCACAGGTATTTTATGGCGACAGTAAACACCTACCACTATATAATTTTTAAAACACTTTTGCACAACATACTTAGACAAGTTGTTTTATATTTTAATGTTCAAAGGGTGTAAAGTTTACTATGAATTAATTCATTGTATTTAGTTACTGTAATACGTATCTGTCACGTCGGCTTTCAAAGAAAATAATAGTGATGTTTCTTGTACCAGTTAGGAGATATCTAATGTACGTCAATCTAAAAATGTGAGTGTACTTGTTTCTACGAGAAATCTTACCGAAAACTACTAGTTATTAATGAACCATGTGTGTTTAATTATTGCACTTTTGAATGATCATACCTCCGTTCTCCATTCTTATGTGCATGAGGTGATATTTTTTAATGTGCATAACTATTACTGCTGGATCACGTATCGAGTACTGTCGCTAAGGTTTCAATCCCAAAAATCATGAATGATTAATATTTGAAAAATTCCGGAGAGACCCTCACAATTGCAGTCCAGCATGAATTTCTACAGTTTAATAATGTGTTCGACTAGGCGAATCAGAGACCATAATTAATTCGGATCAAATTCAATTTCACATTTTCCTTTTTCATATACAAATTTAGTCCTATGTATACGTGTGCGTGTGTGTGTGTGTATATGTATATATATATATATATATATATATATATATATATATATATATATATATATATATATATATATATATTATATATATATATATATATATATATATATATATATATATATATATAAAATTATATATATGATATGCAGACACATTAATATGCCTGTGAAAAAATGTGATAGGCAGTTGATACAGATGATAATTAATGACAATTGCAGATGGTGCTGAGCTAAAAGTGGCTGTATCATAAATGACAGAAAAAAAAGGACCAAGTCTATATTCTTAAAAAGTACACAACGGAAGAAAAGCAAGCAAGATACATTCCTACTTACTGGAGAGAGAGAGAGAGAGAGAGAGAGAGAGAGAGAGAGAGAGAGAGAGAGAGAGAGAGAGAGAGAGAGAGAGAGAGAGAGAGAGAGAGAGAGAGAATAAAAAGAAATAGCTTTACCTACAGCATCCTAGCTCTTTCTATTCCACTGCATCTGAAAAGGAGGGTTACCAAGGCCTCGCGAAGCCAAAAGACGACCAAGCACGCATGAACTCACCTTCCAAAAAGAGGTCATAATCTGGCACTACGCTTAACCCTTACGGAGAGAAGAGTCAAATGTTAACAAGCTACAGACGGTGGGGTTCGTAGAATACGGAGAGGTGTATTAGGCTCAACAGATGCAAGTTCTCTCGTCAACATAACCATGTTTCACCACATTTTAAATCTTGTGAGCGAACCAGTTTTTAGTGTAAACTGAAGATAAAGTTCTAAAAGCAATACGTGGATCAAACCCAGAGTAACGAACGATAGCCGAGAATTCTCATTATTCAGATTAACCTTGTGAAGGTTTCTTGTCTACCAAGAATGTTAATGTGTCAAGGAAAGATTAGAATAGTAAAATCCTATAGTGAAAAGAACAAAAATTAAATTTGAGGTTCTGATATATATATATATATATATATATATATATATATATATATATATATATATATATATATATATATATATATCAGAACCCCATATATATATATATATATATACACGTATACATACTTATTATGTGTATGTATACGTGTATATATAGATATGCGTGCGCGTATTTACATACATACATACGTATTGTACACACACATATATATATATATATACTGTATATATAAAAAAATATATAATATATACGCATATATATCATCTATCCATCTGTCTCTTGATCTATTCATATATATATATATATATATATATATATATATATATATATATATATATATATATATATATATATATAACACATACACACATATATATACTGCATATATATATATATAATATATATATATATATATATATATATATATATATATATATATATATATATCAATTTATGTCTTCAATATCACAGAGGTATAAATAAAAGAATCATAATAAGAAAAAAATCAAAGATGTCAACACGAAACGCATTTGTTCATTCACCTCACGAAAAAATAAATTTTGTCTTCATTCGCCCTTGCCATGGGACCTCTTTACAGGATAGTCGCCGCATTTAAAACGCCAGAACAGTCCTCTCATGATTTCCTGTACAAGGCTGCTTTAGGAGCAAGAGCCCGTGCCAGCACCTAGATGGCTGAGTCTAAGAACAGCAACGACAACCCTTTATGTCTTTTTTATGTATCATCATCATCATCTTCATCATTATCATCTCTCTCGAGATTGGATTTTATTCCTCGCTAAGTCAAGTGGTTGAAATGTAATACGACGTCCCTGATTTTTTCCTTTCAATCAGTCAATCTCAGCATTACTGCCACGGCAGTTGCAATTAAAAGTTTTAAACATTTTCCCTACTTGAATCAAGAGTACCAACATTTTATTAATCAAGTTAACCTTTAACAAGATTGGCAATTTCATTCTTTTCTTCCTTTTTGATTTTTATGTTAGTAAACATATTTCTTAGGAATAACAGAACAGTTCAACCGTACGGCAAAACTGATACCTGTGCTACGTGCGCGCGCGCACACACGCACAAACATGAAACGATTTACTAAAAAAAAATCCAGATATAGCGATCACTGCATGAATGCAAAAATGCTCTTAACTACTAATCCTTGGGGAGCGCTTCGTGTATCGCAAGCCATAGGCACATGCCAAATGAACCTATAGGCAGTGAGTTTCCTCACTAATAATAACTCCATGAGGCACTTCTATATGGAGGCAGATTGGACAAATACTGACAAGATATAGCCGTTTACTTCACGCTGTGCCTCGCTTCATGCCACAAAGACATAGAGAACGTGTGAAACCACACAAAACCCGAATCAGGGCTGCGTAGGGTTCATTGGGGCCCTTTGCATCCCCCGGAGGGAGATAACACTAATTTTAGATTCAACGTATTCCAGTCATAGACTAACAAATTTGGTTAGTTGCTCCAGTGCTAGCACTATTTCTAAAACTTTGGAGCATCATTGTGAACAAAAATTCTAAAATTTTGGAGCATCATTGTCAAAAAAAATTCTCAATATGTAATAATAATGAATGCTCTTGAAATAGAACTTGACAACATAGCTCACAAGTCTTGAACCTCGAGCTATCAAGGAATTCACGGTGCAGCACGCGTGGTTATAATTTACATTAGCATTACACATACCAAATTAAATCACATTTTGCGTCTTCTACGCGTTTCAGAAGTAAGGAAAACTGGCTTAGGTAACTACAATTCATTTATTTTTCTATATGCAACGCACACACAAACACACACACACACACACACACACATATATATATATATATATATATATATATATATATATATATATATATATATATATATATATATATATATATATGTATGTATATACAGAAAATATGTATATATACATGCATATAAATAAAATATGCTAATCAGGTTGTGGTCAAAATGACTGACTGTACAGCTCTCGCCTCATGCCTGTTGGGTACTTGGTAAACTCCCGGCCTACTGCCCACTATCTCTTCAAGCTGTAAATGGGTATCAGTAGGCTCTAGGGTCAACACGATATTCTCAAGACTTGTCAAATAATCGTAAGGCTATGCCTTTTTGGCATTAACACCTAACCCTAAGAGAGAAAGGCCGCATGATGAACAATAAATCTTCAAATAAGAAAAGCAAATATATTAGCCCAGAGTTCACTTGTCGTATGTGTATGTTTGAGAGAGAGAGAGAGAGAGAGAGAGAGAGAGAGAGAGAGAGAGAGAGAGAGAGAGAGAGAGAGATAAAATTATTCACTTGTTCACATCCGAAATAATCGCCAGCCTTTGTCGCTGTCTTGTTCCCCGAAGCATCAAAACTGTAAGCAAAACGTCCCACGTCTCTTCTTGAAAATAGCACAGCATCCTATGCAATATGCTAATTTATAAAGAAATATACAAATCCAACTCTTCATTTTAGAGTTGGGCTCTAAAGGAATTTATGCATAAGTTCACTACAGTAATTACTTCCATAACAGGCTCTTATCCATGCTTGAACAAAGCGAAGAGGAAAAGGACCATTTGATAAGCTTGTACGTGGAGAATCTGGGGATTCAGATTAGTCCATAAAGGAGGTAACCATCTCAATATGAAAATTTTGTTATATGTTGAAGATAATTCCGATATGAATTTTCCTTATAATACTCCTAAACAGTTCTGAACAGAGGTTGTTCCCCCATACCACCTCTTCATTACATATTAGGTGAGAGGGACACTGCCATTATTAGCAGGCTTCCTTTCACACATACCATTTTATCGATCATTCACGAACAGACTGTGCTATAGGCGCGATGCCCCCCATGTACAAAGTTGCTTACATCGCTTATTTTCTAATTTTATTGACAGGAA
>JANJGK010000002.1:22751294-22758794 GCA_039081455.1 Macrobrachium rosenbergii | reverse complement strand
ATAATAATAATAATAATAAGCTGTAAGAATACTAGCAGTAGGCTATAAGTCATCCTAACTTATGTAAGATGAAGTTAAAATCAAAATAAAATAACGATTATCTACCCAACAATATTATTAGCGTAAATAATAACAATGAATTACAAGAACAGCTATGCTGATAATTACAAGAATAATAATAATTAATCTAATATCTTTAATCCTGAGAAATTCGTTCCAACTTTTTACTGACAATTAGTTTCATGAAAAATCTACCCGTTTTTGACGGAAATGTAACTACTGAACACATTGCATTATAAGGATATTCACAATAATTAGATGACAGAAAAGCTGGAAACCTCGTGACACAGGTGAACTTGAATTTAGCTCTAGCTATCCTAGAAATAGATGAAAGCAATATATTTCATAACCATGTTTGAAAAGAAGACAACTTATTTTTCTTGTGGAGGAAAGGTGCAGCTATATAGAGGTGCTTTGGAACTTTCATTCTCTAATTATGATGTTACTGTATGGTAAGATTCGGACTTGTTAGTAAAAGTGTCAAAATTATTCTAGAAGATAAGGAAAGGAATTAAAATACAAGCATTACTCGGGAAAACATTGTAATCTCCTCGCCCCATTCCAGTAGAACTCAGCTGAGGGTATATAAAAAATAAAAGGTTTAACTAGTTGCTTCTGCTGGAAAAGATTGTTTTTTACCACTTGTGATGGAATATGAAACAGTTATTACATAAGTGTCGCTTTGGAACTTTCATTGCCCCATGGTAGCACAACGGAGTTGCCAGTTTGTAACCCTGCCTTTAAAATTTCCGATGTTAGAATGGTCAAAAAGGAGAAAAATGAGGCAAATAATGTGAGCAATAACTCTAACATGTATTAAGTTACACTGTTACTGCCCACACTTTGTCCTATAATTGAACTGATAGGATAAAATGCTAAAACACACGAAAATATACACAACAACGTAATAACGTAAGCTACTTAAACTCAAGCACCACATTACCACTGTGGAAACAAAAAGAGACAAAACGCAATAATACCCAAGATACTTTCGGAATAAAATGCCAAAAATATAAGCAGCGTAATATTCCAAAGGCCTTCGCCATAAGGAAAGAAAAAGGTCATGATATAAAAGCCTTGGCCGAAGCATTTCGGAAAAGTATCCAATACTTTTGAGAAAAGAGTGATAGATGGCGTCCGAATCATTTTCCTAAATTGACTCCAACATCGTCAGAGCCCGGCTCAAAGATGACGAATAGCCACAGACGAAATCCGGAAAAATCCTTTTTCCTTTCCAAGATGTAGAATATGTGGTGCGTGGTTTCTCGCTTGCTCAACTACTAATCTTAATTCGGCCATTCTATTTTTCTGAACTGCAATTCTTTTTATTTCTGCGATTACTGAATTGATAACCTTGATCAACTTTTTAGGTTGCTGAAGTGACTATATTATTAAGAATGCTGTGCTTTAGTATCTTATTTTAAGTAATACATCTTCTTGAGTTCAAAGACTGATTCATATATTATTCTTGTCTGGTGAGCTAAAATTTTAAATGTTCATACACAGCTGAATTTTTTTCTTATCAATTTCTATTATACTGTGGTTAAGCAGTAAATATTATTATTCTAATAGATGGTAAGTTATTGAAATACGTCTCTTAAGTCAACTGAACTATATTTTAAAGGCTATTTTTCTTCTAAATGTCATGCACTTACTGAAAAGCTTCGTTACAGAAATTCTTTTCTTTAATGCAAACCTTCAATATATTAGACTTTCCATTCCGTAATCATTACTGATCGAATATTAGACAAGTAATCTTATTCCTGTTCTTGGTTTGGTGAATTTCAAGTTAACAGTATTATTAATATCTTAAATGAACCTGAAGTTCATTTGTTTTATACGACCCAACTACACTGTAATTATTAAGGCCTTGCGTTCATGTTCTTCTCTAATTTCAACCGTCCTCTGCTCATGTACTTGCTATTCTGAAAGTAAACAATTATAACGTCTCATAATTAATTATCTTTGCATTCTCCTGCTACCCACTTGCTATTGTTACTTCCGAAAACCCACACTTTCTGAATTGCAATTTCAGGTTAAAAAAGCAATGTACTGTAGTTAAAGTCAAGTAATAGTGCAATGGCAAATTACTGAACAAAACACCTTCGGTCTGTGACTACGATGTATTATACTGTAGAGTATATATTATGCATATTTTTTTCTGCACAGAAAATTAAAAAATATTAAAAAAAATGAGCATTGCCCGTGGAATTAAATATTGATATACGAAAGAAAACCTATTAGTTAAAAAGCCTACATTGTGACCATCATTTTCATTAATTACGCAACTCTGAATTTTGGCCTTTAAAGACATTCATTAATAAAAGTAATTGACAATTTAACTACGCCTACGTCACATTTACTATTCAATTACAGCAGCCGTTTTGTAGTCTGAACATTAATTATCATAAGTATCAGAAAATAAATTTTTGGTTGCAATAATTAATAACAGTTTTAGAAAGTTCTGAAAAAAGCTAAATTGTTGCTTATATATATCTCTTCCACTCTTTGGAAGACCGAGTGCGCAATAATTCCTCATTTCCACAACATTAAGTGCGAAATAAATCTGCCACTTGGAGCAAAATCTCGAGAAAGAAATGGCAAAAATATCTGCAATAATAAAACATCATCCTTCACTGCCACTAATCTCCTAAAGACGACAGGATCAAGAATCTTTTACTGCCAGAATTGAAGACAGCGAGCAACCCTGACTACCACTGGCGGCTATCTCGTACCAGTGGAGTATAAAAGACAAAATAGTGTATTAATGGGGCTAGCACTATTGCAAGTATTCGAAATTATATGTATTTTTACTTGGGATCCTGCAAATAACATGATAATTAGATAACATTTCTCTACTTAAAGATCTATAAATCTTTTATACACGCTTCTTTCCATTCCTCTTAACTGATACAAGTCTGATATTTATTTGACCATTTATATATATATATATATATATATATATATATATATATATATATATATATATATATATATATATATATATATATATATATATATATATATATATATAAATATATGTGTGTGTGTGTGTGTGTAAATGCACCCTTTAAATGCTGCTTTTATAAAACGATTGCTCAACTTCAAACGACTCGCTTTGAAACTTTGATGTTATTTATTTTTCCTTCCATTGTTTGGTCAGCACCAAAAGCATCTGTCTAGGTATTGTTTAATTTTTTATCCTTGAAGAAACATCACGCCACTAAAGTGAAATGTTTTGAGCTCGTCGGTTTAATATAAGCAACGTCACTTGACCTGGAACGGAATCATGCAAAGCTATACATCTCCGATACTAGTCTCTAAACTGGTTGGAGTGAGCAACGGTTAAACAAGAAATAAGTTTGGGCACTAACTTGAAAGGACGTCAACCCAGTCATGATCACAGATTGACTGTTATCAAACTGGCTAGGCTTCAAAGAAGTTAAGTGATCAAAGAAACCGGCTCTAAGACAATAAGGCCTCATCAAATTTAAGTTTCAATACAGTCAAGTTTAAAAGAAATTCGTTTCAATACCGTCAGCTCCAAAAAATTACGCTTCACGGCAGTAAAGCCACAAACAAATTAGGTTCCAGCAGTCATGCTTCAAAGTGAGATCGATCCCAAGGGTGCAAGCCTGTTTCCTGCAAAATACGTAGTGCCTTTGTTAATGTTAATGTGAATAAGTTATATAATAAAGAGATGACTAATAACTGCAGCAGGAGGGCTGGGAACAAGCTGATTAACATCTGGAGCCGCCCAATCTGATGCAAAGTAGAAGAAAGAACTTAAAAATATTTACGTACATCTGCACAATGCTCTCTCTCTCTCTCTCTCTCTCTCTCTCTCTCTCTCTCTCTCTCTATATATATATATATATATATATATATATATATATATATATATATATATATATATATATATATATATATATATATATATATATATATATATATATATATATATATATATATATATAAAGTACCTTACTCATCCAGCTCCCGGGTCGTTCCTTGTCTACCGCCTACAAGCTCACATGTAAATGGGTACCAGGATTCTGCGGGATCAAGAAAAAGATCGCAGATCTGGCAAACTCTTCCCTACAGACTGGGAAGCTGGAAGACTGTACTACTTAGCACCACTAACTCCAAATGGGAAAAAACGGAAAAAAAGCGCGTAGTTTATATATATATATATATATATATATATATATATATATATATATATATATATATATATATATATATATATATATATATATATATATATATATATAGTATATATATACATAGGCCTTTTACCGCACTTACCTTGGAGTGTGTAGTACTAACAGATGCAGCTTTACAGTTTTTCAGCTTGTAGGGATGAGTTTGCTGGATCTACGTCCTTTTTCTTGACCACAGCTGACGCTGGTACCCATATACTGTATATGTATGCAAACAGACACACACATATATATGTATGTGTGCCAGCGCCTTCTGGGGCCAGAAAAATGGGTGTAGATCTAGCAAACTCATCCCTACAAACAGAAACTGTAACGCTGTATCTTTTAGTATCACCCACTCCAAGGAAAATCTGGAGAAGGCGTATGGTGTGTGTGTATATATATATATATATATATATATATATATATATATATATATATATATATACACACACACACACATATATATATATGTGTGTGTATATATATATATATATATATATATATATATATATATATACATATATACTGTATATATAACTGCGCGCCTTTCCCCGATTTTCCCCCTTTCGAGTGAGTGGTGCTAAGCAGTATAACAGTCTTCCAACCTCCTATGTGCAGGGAAGAGTTTGCCAGATTGACGATCTTTATGCATATTCTGCAAGGTAGTTTAATAACCCCCCCACAAATCATTTTGAATATATATCCATCTGTATCTGAACTCAATGACATTAAAATAATCCTTGCGTAGCACAGATAAAGGAAATAATACTCACTATGCTTGCATTAATAAAAAGAAGTTGCAATATGAAAGCAGAAAGACACACTTAAATGTAAATACATAAAGCATATCATCGTTAACACCTCACCTTCAAAACAAAACTGAAAAGATCACAAGGGACCGTCTATTTTCTATAGCCGTTTCATCTAAAAATAACATTCTACCCTGTGAAGCCATTAAAAATCGTATTAAAAACCGTAAAGAGGATAAAAGTGAATAATAAACTAATAAAGATTAAAAGGAAGGCCGGGGAAAAATTGCTAGGAAAAAGAAAAGCAATAAAAGCTTTAAAAAGTGAAAAAATCACATGTTCAAAGAGGCCAATTCCAGCGAGGGTTAAAAAAAAATGGATGAAAAAAGGGTAAAAAAGCGGTTGTGAACAACAACAATATCAACAATAGAAGCAGCGGCAACAGATACGCAGTAGTCACAAGCACTGACACAATGGTCCGTTATTCAAGAATGGTGATCTTTTCCGTTTCCAGAATTACTTGAAGATGACTTCATTTCCTGGTTGGAAGGATTCAAACGCCACACGGACGGACGAGCCGGGTAATCCTGGAAGGGTGGAGGCATGTAATGGGAGGGGCAGAATTTTCATATGAAGAGTGAAATGGTATCCGTTATGTGGGGTGGTGGGTTGGGGGGTTACCTGAAGAATCAGGTATAGACTGAGGATGTATCTCAGATTGTGCATAGCTGGACTGAAGTGTGGGAGGGTGGTTGCACTAGGAGTAAGTTAAGTATACCTTAGTTTTACCAGACCACTGAGCTGATTAACAGCTCTCCTAGGGCTGGCCCGAAGGATTAGACTTATTTTACGTGGCTAAGAACCAACTGGTTACTTAGCAACGGGACCTACAGCTTATTGTGGAATCCGAACCACATTACAGCGAGAAACGAATTTCTATCACCAGAAATAAATTCCTCTAACTCTTCATCAACCGGCCGGAGACTCGAACTCGGGCCTACCGAGTGATATGCCACAGCTCTACCGACTCTCCCAACGAAGAGCTGGAAGATTGAGAATGAAAATACTAACGGTCATTAGATGGTTCATAGTATGGATGCAGTGGGCAGGCTGTTTGAGGAGTGGAACCAGGTAGGGAGATAGGGATTTCAGAGAAAGAAGTGGTATAGGATCGAGGGCTGCCTGGGATGCTGCAGTGGGGATAGGTCGGGTTATTAAATTGCAGATCATTTCGGTAGGGACGGGTTGCTTCAGAGTCGGGTTAAATAGGTTGAGGAGGTGTGCGTGGTTTGACTAGCGTAAATTAATTGAGGAATATCTTTGGTGTAATGTCCGAGGTTATTTCTGGGACTGCTTGAAGGTGAACGAACACTGCAATAATGAACTAATATGCAAGATATCACCCTTCTTCCAAACGATAACCTACAACGCACTTGCATTCCGCCGAGTGTTGTTGACATAAAATCCCACATGCGGCAAAAGAATAGCGCGTGATCCTGAATGTGGCATTTCTGCAAATCGACGTTCATTAAATGCAAACCACTGACAAAACAATCATTTCAATGCGATATTAGCATCAGATATATATAACATTTATGTATATTAACCAGAGCCAGGTTTCATATATTTCCAAATACAATGAACATGTATATTAATCAAACCCAGCCTTTCATATTTCCAACATGAGCCATGTTGTTGAAGGATAACACCGTGTCTATATACATACACATACATAAACAAACACACACACACAACATAAAAGATGACTCACTAAAACAAGACAAGTGGGTTCGCTCAATAAGCTACACAAATTGGTCTGTTGCACGGCATGTGATCAAAGCATGCAATAATAAAGGAATATTCAAGATATTTTACTCAACAGGAAACAAACACGCATTCATGCATGCGTAGGCATACTCATGCACAACAAAACAATTATTTTCACGTGAAATCATACTTATGAACATACGTACGTTCCTAAAAAATATATACATACATTATATATATATATATATATATATATATATATATATATATATATATATATATATATATATATATATATATAACAGAAAACCACAGGAAAATAACAGTCGGAAGATTCAAACCAAGCGCTTTTGCGTTTGTTCACGCTCCGTGAAGGTACATGACTTATTTTCCTGTGGTATTCGCTTATAGTAAATCATGTGCATCTCCTGTCAATTTTAACATTATATATATATATATAAATTATATATGTATGTGTTATATATATATATATATATATATATATATAACACACACACATACATATATATATATATATATATATATATATATATATATATATATAATGTTAAAACTGACAAGAGATGCACATGATTTACTATAAGCGAATATCACAGGAAAACAAGTCATGTTATATATGTATATATATATATATATATAATGTATATAATGTATATATATGTATATATACAGTATATGTATATATATATATATATATA
>JANJGK010000002.1:22708794-22746294 GCA_039081455.1 Macrobrachium rosenbergii | reverse complement strand
GACGTGACACGCTGACGGTCAGTCGTGAAAAATTGCCCCTTCGATATTATTCTATTAGTACCTTGTTGCTTCTTCTAATCCTCTCTTGGGCACCGTGACTACGATAAACCTCTTATTCCAGGTACTAACCTGAACTCGGAGAAGATGCCTGGCCACCTGAATGACGTGAGGCACTGATTAAGATGTCTGCGCCTCCTGTATGACTTGAGGCACAGATTAACCGCCCAGCATTCGCCGAAAGAGAAAGTTGGACGTACCCAGAATGCATCTGGATGCCTTCCGCGCTCAAAAGCCGGCGATCCTAGGAGTTGATAAATAGCCCCCATCACAGGACCAGAGAGAAACCAGGACACCACTTCAGAGCCAACATCCGTCTGTGGCTGAATGCCTCAGTCCTAGTATCTTAAACCCAGTGCCAACGGCTACATCCTTCCATTGGTACGACTACAAGAGCCATCTCTTCAGCATTAAGGTACAGTAAGGAACTGAGGTAGTCCAGTCACTTAGCTTTTTCTTCTCCTCAACGTTTCCGTTTCCAAGTGCAACTCTTACAAAGACCTGACCTGTCAAGATAAACTCGCGTCACAAGTTTATTCAGTAGTGTTTTATGAAAAGAGAAATTCTGTCGCCCTCAGCAATAGCCTCTTATCCTCGCTATTACCATTAATTTATCAAGTGATAAATTAACGCTGTGGACCCCTCTGCCACGACTGCATGCTTGTTAGTTGCACCGAAGAATTGCCAACTGCAACCTTATGAACAGTGCCATTGAAGTTTAATCCCTGGCACCAAGTTAACAATAATATTCACTTATGTGCTGCTGCAGGAGCCCCCGTGGCCTGCCTTATCCCTCCTTGCGTTCTGATTTTGTATTGTAAATACATGCAGTTTAGTTATCCTGTGAGTTTCTCTCCAGAATCCCTCTAAAATAAGGCCACAAGCTCTTGTTCTTTCTCATTGTATTTTACTCTTGCAGGTGATACTGTCAGATCAGTGACATCCTTGTGGTAAGTTTTCTAGCGCCGCACCTTCAAGCGTAAGAATATATATATATATATATATATATATATATATATATATATATATATATATATATATATATATATATATATATATATATAATCCCATAACACTTCAGCCGCATTGCTATACACAGCCGATCAAAACGACAAGACCAAACACAACCTATACCCGACTGTTTGTAAACAAAAAGGGCACGATTCGCAATATCGCTGAACACAGTGGTGTCATTGTTACAGAAAATCATATGGATAAATCTAATGTTCGATTTAACACTACGGAAAATCTACGTTCTAAAAGGAAAGATATAAAACAGTACTATCCATGACAGCTCATGCAATGACATCGGTAAAGCCACATTGAACGCACCTATGATAAAATACCTATAATGAACGTATCAAAGGAAATATCTCCTCCAGCCCCAAACCATAGCAAAATCGCAACAACACATAGACACACCAAAAAAATGTTCTATTATGAAAAAACATCATATCAAAGGCTGTTAATGTTCGCGCTGGATAATGCAATTTGCCCTGTGAAATGGAATGATGGTGTAGAATTATATATATAAACACCAGCGACAATCACAGAATTTTAACGGATACGGCGCCTATCCAGTTTAGTTTAGGTAATAACCTTCGGGGGAAAAAAAAAAACTTGACAAAAGTGATCCTCTTTTCGTTTTGATAAAAATAAACGTTCATCAGCCTACAGTTGGATATTTGCTTAATACGCAAAAAATAACAACGGTCACGCTAAAATACATACACGTTCACTTCCTTTCGCGTATACAGTATATATATATATATATATATATATATATATATATATTATATTTATATATACATATATATTTATATATATATATATATATATATATATATATATATATATATATATATATATATATATATATATATATATATATATATATATATACATAAATACATACATACATACATACATAAACAGACGAATCGCAGGGGAAACAGACCCGGCAAACATCTTAGGCTAAAGAGGTAAAGGCATATCTCTGACAAGTATCAAGTTTATTATGCCAACGTTTCACATCACATGATGCATCCTCAAGGCTGGAAAATTACAGACTATAAATACGTAAAACATCACTTATACACCGGAAAAAAATGTACAAAATTTTCAACATTTACAAATACAAAAATTAAAATAAGAACTTGCAAGAGCTAAAAAGTGACTAAAAAGACAGGGAGAAAATAAATATACGAAAGATACTTATAGCGAACGTGGAAAGTAAACAAACAGGCAATTATGCTATAAACAGTTGTGTGGACGACGATTGGGTGTTTAGTGTTGGTACATGAGTTTTTATAAAAAGCCACTCCAACACCATCAACTCGTCATTACGGGCAGATCCAATAATTTTAAAATCATTCATGTCCAAGCGGGCACCACAAATCTGAGAATGGTTCCGAACACCGGTTAGTTCGGGATTGGACAATCTGCAACCCGTCCTGTAGCTGACACCTTGATGGGAGCAGAAACGGACTTCGAGAAGCCTCCTTGTACATCCAACGTAGTTTCCAGACTACATCTGGGACAGGTATATTTAGTTATAAATAATTTTGGATGTCACTGAAGGGCTCAGTCTGTCCCTCACTCTGAAAAAGGAACGTGTATTAGAGGATTTCGTAGGATCAACTTCAGATTTACAGCTGGCAATTCATGATTAATTAATTTCATATATTCATACATTGGATCTGCCCGTAATGACGAGTTGATGGTGTTGAAGTCGATTTATATAAAAACTCATATACCAACACTAAACATCCAATCGTCGTCCACACAACTGTTTATAGCATAATGGCCTGTTTGTTTACTTTCCACGTTCGCTATAGGTATCTTTCGTATGTTTATTTTATCCCCGTCTTCTTACTCACTTTTTAGTTCTTACCTCGGTAGGTGTTCCTTTCAAGTTTTTGTTTTAATTTTTGTATTTGTAGATTTTAAAAAAATTTTGCAATTTTTTTTCGGTGTATAAGTGACGTTTTACGTATTTATAGTCTGTAATTTTCCAGCCTTGAGGATGAGGCATCATGTGATGTGAAACGTTGGCATAATAAACTTGATACTCTTCAACCTGATATATATATATATATATATATATATATATATATATATATATATATGTATATATATATATATATATATATATATATATATATATATATATATATATATATATATGTATGTGCGTGTGTGTGTGCATTATACACACACACACACATATATAATATATATATATATATATATATATATATATATATATATATATATATATATATATATATATATATATATAAAAGGTATATGATTAAACTCGAGCACATTTTCGTACCAGAGTACAAAGTGCAACGTCCAACAGCACTTACTGATCTATTATGAATACGGCGATTCTGGATATTCTTCCCAAATTGCATGTTAAAACCGACTCCACTAAGTGCTTCATGGGTTCTGCCATGCAATTCGCTTACTACCGATGCACCTGATGGATTCTCAAATGGCCATTACGGTATAAATAAAATCATACTCCAACGCTTTATTATTTTCGTGACATGCGGACCTCATTGCGACCCACTCATGCTCGCTTTGCTTTGTTTTGTGCCGTCTCAGCTCTGTCATCATCGTGTGGACCCTCAATGACCAGCAGATTTTAAACGTGCTATTGATATTATTGCCATAGAAGAGACCTTACGATATCCCATATTATATTATCATGAAGTAAAATTATATTTCTGTCGTTAGACAGCTAAACTACATTACTTCTTTTAGGTAACCATTTTGGAAAAAAATGCTATCATTACCGTACTGTAAATCTCTGATGTTTCTGTCATTCTAATCTCTTGGAAATAATCGCTGCTATTGGGTTACGGTAAATTCTTAATAGTTTCCATTTGCTGTGATGCAAAATAGTATTTGCTATCTTGTCATTCATAAAAAAAAAAAAAAATCTGGTACTTCTTCCTCACTTTTTCAGCGAGGAAAACTCACCCTCGGATACCTCTCTCATCCGAATTATGATAACTGTAATATTGATCTGTGTGGATAATTACTGTTTATATATGTACACACACACACATATGCCTGAGGCCACCATGTAATGTGAATTGTACTGTAAGGCACAACGGGAGTGGAATGAGTAAATGCTCTTGGGAGTTGAATTTGTTTCAATTGCGTTTCTTTTATGGAGCCATTATAAAGAAGGTTTGTTAAATCACACGGGTCTTAGAATTCTAAAGTCTACAACCTTCCTAAAACATATGTTACTGCTTTAATAATATAATATTTAATAATCCTGTGCTTTGGTTACTCGTTGTATGATTCCTTTAGGGATGAACAGTATTCTCTTTCTATATTCTCTGCTTCATCTGTCAGTTCTAGGCTTAGAAAGGATAATTAAAAAAAAACACTAACCTTTCAGCACTAGCATCTAGTAAGAAAAAAAAAACGGAAAAAGTTTAGTTATATTGCGATCTGGATTCTTCTTTCTTTTGTTATGGTTTACTATAAAAAAATATACTAACTTTTTTTAACTGTCATGACTTATGAGAAATTGTTTTCATTGTTAAAAAGGAATTCGATTATTTTGTTAAGAAGTTTTCAGTTCTTAATTCTGATAAACCTTTTTTCGTACGCACATCCACTCTTTCTTTCTGCAGGCATTTCTGATCAATTTCCTTTAACTCTTCAAAGCAGCCGAAAGTGTTTTATGGAAATTCCTGTTGTGTTAAATGGAGCAAAGGAAAGGAATTGGAGATATATTAGAACATCTTCCATACGTTTTAAAGGAATTACGGAAATTTATAAGAATAAATTTAAACAGATTTGTAGGTGTTTATGGCAACATTTCTTTATAGTTATCATGTTTCAAGTATCTCGCAAGAAATATTAATCTACACAAGAAATACCATGTACTTCACGAGAATTTCTTCTTCACTTTTAGACGGAAGGGGAGATGTTTTACAAGAATATCTTCACAACTTTCGAAAGGAGTGCAAATTATTTACTGAGAATTTCGGTCCAAACACTATTTTTGTTTTTCATGTTTGGCTTGAATCAGATCATTGCATTGCCCGTCAAATGGCTTTTGTTTGAAAAGAGAAAAGTATTTAGTCAAGCAAAATAAACCGTATTAATTATTTATTTGTTATTGATTCAAATAATTCTACCCATTATTCTAGAATCTGGACTATTTGTCCGACATGTAAGTATGGGTGGAAAAATTAAACTCCTTTCATAGACAACTTTCAGGTAGAGTCACCAGGCGGCCATTTACATCCAACAAAAATTTTGGGAACGCGAGGATCGTCATAAAAATGAGAAAATAATAGGTTTAAAGCTATTTCTAACCTTTAAAACACTCAAATTCTGGGCTAATATTTCACGATGTTTTTACGTTGGAGATCACCTTAACAGCTGAACAATATATCACAGGGCTCTTAATCGAAAGAAAACAATCTATTTGCAAAACTCGAATATTTTACGTAAAGAGGTAATGAATTTCTTTTCCAAATCATTTCAGCAACTGACGCCCATCAACGGAAAATATAAAATAAACAGCCCGAGGCCAATACAGACCTTAAAATAACGACAGTGTCTAAACTTTTTTTCCTTCACAGTAAAGTTCACCGACAAACTTGACAACAAACTGGAACTAAGTACCAACTTGATCAAAGTTTTCAAAAGTCGTGTGAAAGAAAAAAAAAATGTAGCAAAGTAGACCAATTCCTTCACCCTATGTTTAGGGACGCTTCCTTCACAAGAGTCGGGCCCGAACTTGTTCGTGACCTTCTTAGATTGTTTTTTTTTTTTCGTTCTTCCAAGTTGTCATTACTCTTGTTTCTACTGCTGGCTACAAAAACATCTACGAAGTTCTCACAGATGTGCCGGTGTTTATGGTGTATTTATTAGCATCATTAATATAACTCGATATATATATATATATATATATATATATATATATATATATATATATATATATATATATATATATATATATATATATATATATGTGTGTGTGTGTGTGTGTGTGTGTGTGTGTGTGTGTGTGTGTGTGTGTGTGTGTGTGTGTGTGTGTATAAGTATGTGTGTGTTGGTGTATTTATTAGCATCATTAATATAACTCGATATATATATATATATATATATATATATATATATATATATATATATATATATATATATATATATTATATAATGTGTGTGTATGTGTGCATAAGTGTGTATGTGTGTATGTATGTACGTATGTATATACACATATACAATTCTACACATTTATATGAGAAGAGTTTATTCCAATAAATTTATTCCAACAAATGTTGTATAACTCCTCTCCATAAAATTTGGAACCCAAAGCTTGGGAGTTAAGGAGAAAGGACGTGCTCCCGAGGACGTGAAACTAATTATCAAATAATGTTGCCATTTTTTGAAGACAGAAGTTTTCGGGTTTTCCAGCATCATCTTCCATCCAGTTTTCTTAGAAGTGGACGTTTCAGGAAAAAATGAATGATTTACTACATGTGCAATGGCAACTGAAAGAGGAAGCTACCGTATTTCTAAAAATATTGTAGCGTATTTTGTAAACATGTAGCGATAATAATCATCAGTATATCCCCCTTCTTACAGACTGTGACATATTTTAAAGAAATATGAGATTATATATGAGAGCGAAAAAATTAGTATTAGAAATTTGTATTTATTCATATATTTTTATACTGAAGATAATTCAGAATATACGAAGTTTCTGATATTAAATGAGAGAGAGAGGGTTTCATTTTCATATAATTCTAAATCATCCTTTACAAAATGCAATGAAGATTAAGTAAAAACGCGAACATTTTCTCAAGACTGTAACTTACGTCAAGAGAATGTACACTTATTTCTTGACTTTTAGGCAATGGTGATTAATTGATGACATTATTTCCATGGATAAGAGCTAAACTCTCACAAAACTCTAACTTGAGCGTCATAATAGCTCAGAAATATTAGACTTCCTTTAAACACTCCATAAAATCTCTTTTCACGCTGGAGCGAAAGATATATATTCGCTCGCCTCTTTATGACATGCACCATCAGCCGGCCATTCATCAAACTTATAAAACGTTATAAACCTGAATTTCTTATTATAATTCAGGCCCCCTGTCCAAGCACTTCCTCCGAAGAATATCGCGCGATATTTTCCCTTTAAATTTTTCAGACCGAATGATTTTAAATCTGACGGCCTCTATTTTCATAAATCTCTTCAGATATATTTCAACGTCTTGAAAACTTTCTTGAAAAACAGACATGATAATGAATAAACATCGCAGACACATGAACGCACACCCACACAAGCACTATATATATGCATACATATACATATGTAGATATATACAGTATATATATATACATATATATATATATATATATATATATATATATATATATATATATATATATATATATATGGCGTGTGTTTATTGTGTATATTCATTACACACACCTACACGATATATATATATATATATATATATATATATATATATATATATATATATATATATATATATATATATATATATATAATATATATATATATATATATATATATATATATATAATATATATATATATATATATATATATATATATATATATATATATATAATGAACCTAAAAACCAATAAACGCTAGAAGCTACAATACGATAGTGCAAATGAGTGAGTCCAGCCATCTTCATCAAAATATAGCTGAATTTGACAGGTATAGAATGTCTGACCTGAACTAGACTTATGGCCGTCTTCGCAGTAGTGCGCATTAGTGAGTCATGGCTGGAACCTCTCGTGCACCGGTTCGAGTCCTACAATGGAAAATGAAACCTTCTTCCTTCATTTTTTTCTCACACGGAGATAAACGTATTAAAAAAAAAATAACGCGAAGAAGTCGAGGCAACTGTGTCTATTAGAGATACGCACACACAATTTATTCCCAAGGTACAGTGAATCCGATATTGAACAAGTTTTGTGGCTTTATATTTGAGAATACAAAAGTCACTTATACACAAATGATATATATACTGTCAAAAATATAAGTCACCTCTCCCTCTTAAGAGTGCAATGATTCAGCAGATGAACTTAATTCAGGTATTCAATTAAAATGAAGGTAGTCGCGCTAGTAACACAGCTGACTAACAAACACAGTTTATGGGAAAACACTGCCCCTTCCTGGAAGAATCTCTTCAATAATCTTTTAATCCTCTTCCTTGATCTAGTGACTGCTCGAGCCTTTCTTCTAGGTACCGCCTTTGGAGACCAAAGAGAGTTGAACACGTGGTTCCCATATGGGTCTCACATGGCCGAGCAATATAGAAAATGGACTGCCAATCGAGCAACGATAACGCCACCTGAAATGAGGAAGGATGTAATCCTTACAAGGGCATGAAAGGACGCACAATAACCCGTGTGTTCTCAGAATTCGAGTAACCAGAGAAATGCCTGGCCCTGGACTGAAGACACTTGTCCCTTGTCGCATCCACTCCATCGGAGCCCTGATTTCCCCATGTGGCTGCTTTGAGCCTGAGTCTTTCTTTGTGGTGAAAGCCCCTACTTCATGCCCTCCCTGCTGGCACTGAAGAGGAGGTCCCATCTCGTACGGAAAGGTAACATACCCAAAGTGAGGTTTTGAATTAGTCACGACTCTATTATTCTTCTATTGAATTTATTTTCCTTTCTAAAGTGTGATCTTTTCAAGAGACCTAATTTGTTTTGTACAGAGAGTAAATTATTCCAGGTTACGCTCATTCCAGTGCCTACAATCGAGCTGCTCTGGCACCTTATTGCAACCCCCTCAATTCCGTAATTTCCTAATTAAATCTGTAAAAGTAACCGATGCATTCTCGTTTGCAGACGAGTTGCTAGCTGTGGAATCATCTTTTCACCCCTGTGCTTCTGCCGTGGTTACAACCACTGCCCTCACCCAATAGTGTCCTAAAAAGTGGATTTTTCCCCTGTTCATGTTACTGTGTAAAATACTGTAATTTTAGTTATACGTCAGGAATCTGTTTTCCCGTCTGGTTTTGCAAATTCCCCATTATTATGATCTAGCTTGTTAATGTAAATGCAAGTGATTTTAAGTGAACTTGAAGTGTTTACCTGAACTTTCCCTATTGAAGTAAAGCCTTCAGCTTACATTTTTCCTTATTAATGTTTACGTGAATCCACACCTGCAGTCAGAATTGAACCCACTTGGTAAATTCCTATTCTTCCCCAGGTAACTCTTTAACAATATATATACAGTATATATATATATATATATATATATATATATATATATATATATATATATATATATATATATATATATACTCGTATATATATATATATATATATATATATATATATATATATATATATATATATATATATATATATACAGCATGCATAAATCAAACCCGTTACATCGAATATTAACAATGATAATCAAAATACCAAACGAACAGACTACAACAAATGACAATACTTAAAACGAAATAATCAACCCGTAGCAAAATATCTGAAGTCTGCTTTTAGAACGAAGTATCAAAGTTAGGTGTTGGGGATTGCTTGTCGAAGCAAACGATTGTAAAAAAAAGTTACCCAACAGTTCTTACATCATTGCATTAAATCATGTCATAGACACTGATATTAGTGAAAAGAAACGGAACCGAGACAACACAAACTCTGGATCCAGACGATGTTTGTGAAGAGACACCAATTCGTAGTGCTATGTATTTCAATAAACTGTACGGAACAAAATGCAACTTTTAATGAAATATTTAGCGAACAACTTCGCCTACTGACGTCATAAATTCTAATAAACACTGCGTCGGTAACATCATAAATTCTAATACAGACGGCGACAGGGCACATATTGTTCGCCAATATAAAACAGGTAAACGAAAAAATTCTTCTCTCCAAAAAAAAAAAAAGGAAAAATCCAATATTTTGTAAAATTCCGGTCAACTTTGTCCTCTGAACTTTTGAGCCATAAATTTTCTGCTGGGTTCTGGTGCCATTTCCTTTAAATATATAACTAAGAACGCTATTTTTCACAGCCTTGACCCTCTCTTTTTTCATTTTTTCCCTTGACCACTTGCCCGAATGTAACGACTAACATCCCTTTCCTATGAGTTTCGCTTTTATGTTCGTTCTCCTATTGCGGGATACAATTTATCGGGGTAATTTTATTAATCATATATATATATACTTTATATATATATAATATATATATACATACATATATAAATATATGTGCTTGTATACTGTATATAACTATATATATAATTATATATATATATATATATATATATATATATATATATATATATATATATATATATATATATATATATATATATATTGTATATATATATATATATATATATATATATATATATATATATATATATATAATAAACAGCAGGGTCCGTAAAACACATCATAAAAGCCATGGTTTAATCAAGAAACGTTTCGCACATTAGCTCAGTGCACCTTCAATCTGTAAAATTAACACAAACTCATTAAAATATTACAAATCAATAAAATTACTATAAACCTAATGTACTAATTATAAAAACTAAAATAAACCTTAACCATCAACTTTACTTAAAAAGAACCACAAGAATTGTTTATAGTAAGAGACAGACCCAGTGCTTAACGACCTATTAGAGTGGAGGAGGAAGAACGAACGACCAGGAGTCAGGAAAGAAGACCCACCCAAGACTTCAGTTATGCTAGATATAGAGAAGCAGCAGACACGTTGGAGTTTAGAGACGGAACCAGCCGTTTAACGTATAAAGACTGAAGGGTGGTGAGGTAGTTATTGTGGCTTGTGCCACCAATAATAGAAAAACGTTTCCTATCGACTTCAATCCAACATATAGAAGCATGGTTCCTAATGTTAGAGAATTCAGGTTTGCTAATTCTCTGTCCCGTTCTGAAACTATGTCCCATGTGACTGCAATATCTCACCTGCAACAACCTTCGACAAGAACCAACATAAATACCGGGACATCCCGGGCGCTTAAATTTTTGTAATGATGGATCTCATGAAGGTCGGCGGTTTGTCTTCGTGGTTGAAAAATGTGCAAGTCTTAAGAGGATTGATAGGGATAAGATGCATATTAGGACAGCTAAACTCTTGTTCAATTAATGTGTTCCATTTTAATTATAACCCTATCATCTAAGATAAAAGGGATGGTACCGAATAGCTTTTTCCTTTGGACATTGTAAGAGGGAGTCGGCTCAGAAAGATTTTGCAAAAGCAGCCTGTTAATAATTTTATAGACCACATTTTCCTGATGAGAGTTCTGTAAAAAAAAAAACTTACTAAAATCTCTATCTTATTGTGCAAAAGAGACCAGCTCGGAGAGTAACTAATAGCCCTGTAAACCATAGTTTAAATGGAGTTCCATTTAAAATTCTTAAAACATGAACTATAAGAGTTATTGGCGAGTCCTGTGTACAATTTTTTTTCTGTACACCGACGTGGTAAATTCACCATATCTCAACCGACTCTGTCTAAGACAGGCAGAGGGTTGTTACTTTAATTTTCCATAGCAAATTTCATATTTTGGTGTTGTTTATTGATATGACCTAGGGACATCTCATTTTGCCAAGGTTGTTTGAATAACACAAAAGTGTAATCGACATACCGTCTATAGTATGTGGGTTTGCACACATCTGGGCAGTTAGCTAAAATAGTTTCTTCTAAAGAAGACATAAAAATATTGGCAAAAACAGGTCCCAAAGGGGTTCCCATGGAAACTCCATCGAGAAGCGTCTTAAAGAGTTGTCTACTGGAGATATGAAAAATTACATGTTCGTAAAAAATCTTATCTAAAATAATGCTAATGGTTTCATTTAAAGGAACATTAGTAAAAAGTTATTCTACATCAAAACTAGTCATATGCAGATCACTATCCCTTAGAACTATTTGTGCTTGGAACTCGTACCCATTTTTCAGTGAGAATTGGTAATAAGCAAATTCGGTAAGTAAAGTAACTAAATATTTAAATATTGAATATGCTTGACTATTATATGCTGCCCTAATAGTTCTAATGGGAACCCCCTTCCTTGTGTATTTTAGGGACACCATAAAAATACTAAATGAAGAGCCTGTTACAAATAGTTTTTGGTAAGTGGTTTCATCTAAAATGCCCTCATTTTTTAATTTTCTTAAAAACCAGTTAGTTTTATCCTCCCTTTTACAAATTTCTAAAAAATTTAGTTCACCGAGACACTGAAATTTGGTGTTGTCTGCGAGGATGTGATTAACCTTATCAGTGTAGTCCTGCTTATTAACTTTGTACAGGTTTCATGTAGCAAGAAAGATAATTTATGTTGTAAGCCACTTAATTCGTTAATCAAATTTCAACCCTTGACTCAAGGACCTTGAGTCTTTGAAAAAGCATTTCAAAAGAAAAGTAAAAATCAGCATACTTAGGTCTGTAGGAAGCCAAATAAAAGTCAAGGCCAAACTCCTTCCCTCTCAGAAAGCACATAATCAGAAAAATTAAAGATACAGTAGTTTCTATTATTAAAGTTAGGAATAAAAATACCTAGAGCTTTAAGTTTTTTCTGATGCCGTGTTTGTACAGACGAGACATAGTCATTAAGAAAATTATTAAATAGTTTTTGGTGCAAAAAGCGATCAACAAATGACAGATCTTGAAACAGCAGTTCACGTAATTGACAGCCAGTGGTATGAGTGTTTTCACTAAGTCGCTGTTTCGTCCTGATTTCCTTCTTTATTATCGTCTAAGGCGATTTTTTTTTTTTTTTTTTTTTTTTTTTTTTGAATTCCGTGTGATAAAGCGATGTCTTGTGGAGTTTGAATCTCACAAACTTCGGGTATACGCTGTAGAATAGACAATACTGCAGAAAATCCAAATCTAAGGTTTAGCTTCTCCAACCCCCTCGAGGTGGACAAGGTCACTGGCGGATATCGATGTCTTAGGATCTGAGAGAAGTGCCGAACCTGGCGAAGTCGTAGCTTGAAGACGAAGAGGAAGGCGAAGAAAAGCCGATGTACCATTGTAGGCGTATTAAAAGGCTCCAGATAAGGTATCATATCAGCAGGGTCCGCAAAACACATCATAAAAGCCATGGTTTAATAGAATCACTTTTTACTAATGTTACATTAAATGAAATCATTAGCATTATTTTAAATGAGATTTCTTACGAAGAACGTGTGCTTGTGTGTGCAAGTGGACGACTGCGTATGAGTGTGCTTTTTAATCTTTAGCTATCTTCAGTTATTAATAACAATTATCTTAAAATCCTACAGTGCCGTTAAACAAAATCCCGCATGAGTCTAACCAACCACGAAGATTATCCGTTTCATCACAGAGTTTAATTCCTCTGTCCTATTGCTCAGGAACAGCGGTATAATGACAATGTGTGAAGTGACTATTCAGATATAGTGACAGGGCGGTGTGAATAGTATTATTTTTAGGATTGATATATTACCTTATGCAGGTGGGGTGGTAGCCTCACCACAAAATTACAATTTGTAAAATTAGAGTAGGAAAAATATAGCATACAGACCATACAATTTGGTAGCTAGGTCTGCGTTCAAGAGAGTCAAGCATAATGCGTTCTGTTTCTCCATACAAATCATACTGTTCTCAAGGACGGTCTTCAAACCGGTTGAGGGCAGATCTGGCATTGTATTCTTCGGTCACTAATGCTGCAAGTAAAGATCAGTATTCTCATGTGCGATGTTTATTGTAGTAAAACTCATGGATCCTCATATAGAGGGCCTGTACTGATGATGTGATGTCTAATACTGATGGGTATCAGAACAGTGAGAAGATTAATTTAATCAACAAAATCATAACATCCACAGTATGTTTGTTTTCCTGTCACTGTTGGAAAGAAGAAACATGCGGAGCTATAGTGGAAGCTACGGTGGCAACTACAGACCTGGAAGCCTTTTCCTGACAAAACAACCGTTCCAATATACATTTTCAATAATATCTAGTGGTCGCGAACAATAAGAGTAAGTAACAGCGTATATCCCAATTCTTCAACTGCTTTTGGATCCTTGAGGACTTGATAAATTGATAAAAAAAAAATTTTTATCTCTAAAATAGCAGGATGTGTATTAATATCCATATCTACATTCATACCGAAATGAAGACAGAACAAATTGTTCACATATTTTCAGCCTTTCTCATCTCATATTTTTATTCCTAGACATTACCATGTCGGAGCTATCACTCTGCTGGGCCCGCGTTCGATTCTCCGACCGGCCAATGAAGAATTACAGGAATTTATTTCTGGTGATAGAAATTCATTTCTCGCTATAATGTGGTTCGGATTCCACAATAACCTGTAGGCCCCGTTGCTAGGTAACCAATTGGTTCTTAGCCACGTAAAATAAATCTAATCCTTCGGGCAAGCCCTAGGAGAGCTGTTGATCAGCTCAGTGGTCTGGTTAAACTAAGGTATACTTAACTTTTATCTAACCATGTCCGAGATTTACCCGTTTATCCAAATGGCCGAAAAATCTCAGTATCATCCCTTTCCGAACCTTTTCTATTTCTCATTTGAATTCTTTCACCCATCGAATGCCTGAACCATTATGAAAGCTGGGCTTTACAACTATTGAAGATTCCAGTGGTTATTTTGGATTAGGCAGTTAGTATACGTGAAACTACTAATTATTAATTAACAAGGTCAAGACTTTCAAATACTTCGTTCCCTTTTGCCTTCCAAAAACAAAAAATTCCATATATTGTCAACATTGCTTGATGCAATATACCTTTCACGTTTTACTCAGTTCTTCATAAAATCTGCAATAGTATGATACAGTAAAATATAGTGGATCCTAGATTCTGTGCCCAAAAGAATGATGAGATTACTTTCAAATTGAAACTGCATCTTCCTTTACTAATTAATTCAACTCTTCACTACACGTGATCATAATCTGTGATAAATTCTACGTTTCGCCGAAACAGACAGACAAACTGCTCTAAAGGGGTGAAAACATGAACTTCCCAACTTCGTTAGCCGCTGCTAACGAACACAAAACCTACTCGAATACAAAAGCTCAAAACTCCGTTGGTGCCCCTAACAGTTCCTCATGGAAGACATCCTCCGAAGGCGCAAGAGATGAACCCGAACCGGAGGTCTTTCAGAAATCATAAATCACCTCGTGTGCGAGAGGAAGATACGGGGTGTAAATCTTCCGTGGGATGAGACAGGTCTCCTCGCGAGCTAAGATAAGATGTTCTTCAGAATTAATTAATTAATGACAGAGAGAGAGAGAGAGAGAGAGAGAGAGAGAGAGAGAGAGACTCACCAACAGAGGTTATGCAAAAAATGAAATGGTTAAAAAGATTCGTGGGAACATTTCTTCTGTAAAAACTCTGTTTTACTTTTTGTTATTCAACTTAGTAATCCCACAAGGCACGAAACTGAAATTCATTTAGCAGTCGAAGGGGTCACCACCCTTCCCCCTAGAACACTAAACAAACTTTATTTTCGTGCTTTGTTATTTCGACTAAATCTTGTATACAAGGATAACATGAATATTACAGTATTCTGTATCCCATTAGTACTTAGTTTGTTTTTAAAAAAGCATTATTATCATCATACTCATCATCGCCTCCAACGCCGTGTGACGCAAAGGTCTCTATGAAATTCCGCTATTCATGTCTTTGCTGTTTTTTATTTTCCACAAATCTCCACATCTTCAGCCTCCTTTCTCACAGTTTTCATCTAGTCTAGGTCATCACAGGAGCCCAGCAGATGGCACTATCAAGCACTATCCTCCCAGGGGTTGTGCGAATTTTCTTTTTCTCTAACACTGTCCTGCCACCGGAATCCTAATATTTTTCTTAAAGTTTTATTCTCAGTTCTACAATATCTTTTAGATATAATTTCATTGTCAAACTAGACTTCTGTATTATCTTATTTTCGTATGTAATGTCATTCTATTTGGAGATAAAATCTTATTCAACTGCTCATTGTTTGATTCGCCTTATTTTGGTCTTTCACCAAATTTCAAGTTACGAAAACCTGTACGGGAGATCATTATTCTGGAATATATGAAAGACTGAACATTATAATATATATATATATATATATATATATATATATATATATATATATATATATATATATATATATATATGTATGTATAAATATATATATAATATATATATATATATATATATATATATATATATATATATATATATATATATATATATATATATATATATATATATATATATATATATATGTGGTGTCCATTAAGTCTCTTTAAAATTTAAAAAATGTATTGTATGAACTGACAAATATGTGGAAATTATCACAAAATGAGGAGCAGATATTTAATTATTTTTTTTTGTCTCATTTAATACACCTCTATATGGCACAATTAGTTGCATGAAGCACATCAAGACAGTACTCGATTTCCTGCCATGTTCGCTGTAGCAATGGTGGCATTGGCATCAATGATCTTTTGCTTGAGATCAGTGATGTCCCGTATCTTTGTTCGACACACGATATCTTTAACGTAACCCCATAGAAAGAAGTCCAAGGGAGTGATATCTGGTGAACAAGGTGCCCAGGGAATTGGGCCATCCCTTCCAATCCACCGGTCGGGAATTGTTTGATTTAGGAACCCACGAACATGCAGTCTCCAATGTGGTGGTGCACCACCTTGCTGGAAAATGATGGTTGGTTGAAGGTCATCTAGTTGTGGTGCCACACATTCAGTCAAAAGGTTAAGGTAAACATCCACAGTAATTGATGTCTCGTTGAAGAAAAATGTACCAATGGTTGGATTGCACATGATCCCACACCATATACTCACCCTTGGACTATCTCGGTAAAGTTCCCTAGTCACATGGGGATGTTCTGATCCCCAGATTCTCACATTATGTGTGTTCAGTTTCCCTGAAACATGAAATGTTGCCTCATCACTAAAACAAACTCAGTTGAGGAACGTTTCATCCTCAGAAATTTGTTCCAGCATGTTAACTGCAAACTCTTTTCGTCTTGGTTTATCATTTGGCTCGAGTGCCTGAATGAGTTGCACTTCGTAAGAGTACTATCACAAGTTCTTGTGTAGGAGACTGTGCACTGTTGAATGTGGTAGCTGTAAGTGTCTGGCAGCAGTAAAGATGGACTTTGTAGGGGAACGATCAAAGGCTTGTCTTACACGTTCAATGTTTTCCTCATGTGTTCTTGGTCGCCCACTTCTCCATTTATCCAACACTGTCCCTGTCTCCATACATGCCTTGTGCCATGCGTGAACTGACGGACGTGACGGTGGATCTCTTCCATACCTAGTTCAGTAGTTTCGCTGAGTCTGCATATCCGATTTTGTTTCAATAAACCATGACACGCACTGTGCCTTTTCTTGAGGAGTAGCCATTTTTTTATGGGTCTCTTTAATAATATCTCTTTCATTAACAGGTTACCTGAAATACACAAATGCAATGTGATTAAAAACTTTGATAACTGCTAAGTACACAGAACAAATCTGATTAAAATATCTCATTAATGGCTTTTGTAATATATTTTTCAAATTGTAAAGAGACTTTAGGGACACCATGTATGTGTATGTATGTATGTATACATAAAAATATATACACACACAAACGCACACACACATATGTATGTGTATATAATATATATATATATATATATATATATATATATATATATATATATATATATATATATATATATGTATATACACAGTATATATATCCAAGCGCTGGTTATCAAGACTCGTGCAATTTAGTAAAGTGGCCTTGTGGTTTAGTAAGGTCTGGCGGCGAGATTTTATTCTTGACTAAACAGTTCGCATATAAATGGAGCGGCGATAATTGAATTGTTTCATTTTGCATGACACCAGCCTCACTCTGGAAAACGGTTGACTGCCTGACGTGTATGCCTAAGAAATATAAATGCAAAAGACTTGAGAATACGCCTAAACATTTTCATTCAAACAAACTGATTGCCTGATATAGGTTCTTCACACGCCTGCGTGCATATATGTACAAGTATGCTAAAATATATTGCATCACTTTACGAAATATATCGTTCGGATCGTTTTTCTTTTTTATTTTCCATACAATTAGTTTGATAAAAAAATTTTATAACATGAAAACTGGAATCAATTACCACAAGTAAAAAATAAAACTGCAAGAAAAAACTTGTTTTATGTACGTTTTAGTTTTCTGTAAAAGAAACTATTGAGATGGCTATTTGTCTGTCCGTGCACTTTTCTGTCCCCCCTCAAGCCTTAAAAGCTACTGAGGCTAGAGGGCTGCAAATTGGTATGTTGATCATCCACCCACTTTTACTGAATATATGCAATAAACATAATTTACTGCTGTTTTTCTTTAAGTGTGTTCGAAAGAATACATTGACTTATACTTAGATACTGTTGTTGTTCTTTAATTATATTCTAGAGCATTTATAGAACTTTCATTAGTTAATATTTTTCTACTGTATGCAATTTTTTAATGTTACGTTTCAACCTCTCGCTCACTATCAACATTATCTACCACCCATTACGGATGTTAATAATATATCAAAATGCATTATTTTTGTTTTTCTGTTTTACCTCATTATGGAGAGTATAAACATTTTTCTCTCAATTCAGCAATACGGCTTCAGACTTCATATATTTGCGTAACGACTGTCAAAGACCACAATAATGATTATGAAAATATAATACCACACAAATACTTATAAACAAAATCACACTGCACAAACAAACAAACACACACACATATGTGTGTGTGTGTGTGTGTGTGTGTACCATTGGGATGCAAAATACTGCATCAGTCCCTTTAGTGTTTCAGACAGTAGGGATAAGGCAGTGTTCAGCAAGCAGTATCTGTCAACTATTCACCTGGCCGCGGAGGCGCATGATGTGCTATGGTGACAGACTAAGTTTCTGTTACTTGGCTACCGGTTGCCCTAGAGCAAGCGCCTTTGCCTGCACAAGGCTGGCTTAGTCTAAAACGAAGAACCGAGTCACTTGCTTATGCATATTATGGCAGCCAAGCTAAATAACATTCTGTTTAAAGGAAATTAAAATTGTTATTGTACTTTTGTATGTTTTTTCTTTAAGAATTGTGGAATTAATTTTTTCTTGTGGCCCAGCCTAACCATTTTTCTCGGTCTGAAGAAGATTTTACTTTAGCACTCAAAATTGTAGGGCTTTATATATATATGGAACACTCAGCCGATTCCCCAAGCAAAGACAGCCGTACAAAAAAACAGAACGGTCAATGGGACATTCATACTTAACTGCTCATAGAAGAATAGTCCTAATCTGCAGAAAAACTGCATTTTAATACCCGATTCTTGTATAAAAACGCCCTTCCCTTATAATGGTTCTTTCAGTTCCTCTCGCCAGCACTCTTAGAGTTCCTTCTCCTCCCTCCTCTCACATTTTTCCACAACCTATCGTCCACACTTCTCTCCACACAGCTAAATAATCCCTTAACACTCCAACTCACTTCTCACCTGCTGAAACATTTCAACTACTTTTCCAATGTATCTCCACATTTCAGTACTTGCTCTACCACATAAACTGTAAAAATAAAAAAAATCTCAAAAGCTTCAACCTGTTTTCATTCATCCAAATTCATATTAAACACTTCATATCCATGAAAGAGAGGTCCAGTTATTTTGAATACACCCTCCTATCTCTTGCTTCATCTATTCTGTGATTCAGCTTACCGTCTTCCTTTAGATTTTACTCACAAATACTATCACTTCACTATCCGTACTAATAATCAGTGCTCCATTTCCAGGGTTTCTATTTACCCTTATGTGCTTAATGTTGCTTTCAACTATTTCCCCCCTTACAGTATATACACATCTATATGTGTGTGTGGATGGAAGTGTGTGTGTATGTGTGTGCGTGTGTATCTGCGTCTGAGTCTCTGTGCGTGTTGAGACGGATATAGAGACAGGTATGACGATATCAGTGTAACGTATATTTTCAATATTTCCAAGTATTATGCCACAAAACAGATAAAATCGTATTTTTATGTCCACGAAAATCACGATTTTTAAAAAAAATTTCTACTCCTCAGTTCTTATTTTCCTCCGCTCCTTCTAATCAGTTCTTATCCTTTATCCTGTCTCAACAGACTTCCTACGTAAAGTCTTTAAATACTTCGGTTTTTCTATCACTTACCTAAATACTTTTTCCTGTGCACCGTTACAAAGGAAACTTTTCTTTGAAGACCCTCCTGTAACTTGTTTTCCTGCGGGTCTATGTATTCATCTGGTAAACAATATCTTACCATTTTTAACGTCTCCAAACAGACTCTCATAAGTAGCTATTCATAGGTAACCAATTCTCATTTTAAAATCAAATTTTAATCCACTACTAATCTTTTGAAAGACTTGCCCTCAATACCCTTACTAAACGCTTATCCCCTTTCCAGCCTCTCCGAGTTTCCTTCCCCTCTTCACCACGAATGGAAAAGGAAAATACAATCACAATTTCATTATTTATAATAATTATCTACGAATACATAGTCAGGAATTCAATCATTTCTAATAGTCATTTAAAACCAAAGTCCTTATTTCTATTACTTCAAAAATTAAAACATGACACCGGTTTAGGTTCGATCCCGATGTGAGTTAGAAAGTTATTTCTATTGCATACTGACTGTGCGTTGATCTCCGTTAGTCTTTTGCACGATAAAACCGAAATAAAAAAAGGTAACAGAACAATTCATTCAAACTACTGGCTAACATAGTTACTGACTAACATCGAAGCCAAAATGACATTTCTTGTTTATATTTTTAACCACAATGGCTATTTTACCATCGCATGCGAATGACCTTTTATGTTTTCCTTTTCAAGCGTTAGCCGCATTGGCTATTTGGGTCGTGCGTATCAATGACCACGGTCGAATAGGTAAAGGGATTTGCTCAGCCATTAAATAATGTAATTAAATATTCACGTAACACCTGTTAATTGCCTAACAACATTTGATACTTTGAACTCCCAAGTCAAATTGGAAGAGCTTCTGTGATATTCATTAAAAGGTTGAACTGTTAACGGCATGAAATGTAACTGTTATATATATATATATATATATATATATATATATATATATATATATATATATATATATAAATTTTTGTCACATACACTGTGACACTTTATATTCACAAATAAAGTTCTTCGTCTCCCCCCCCCCCACCCCCCACCGCCAACTCCCCGTCCCTTTCCGAACCAACTTTCTCTGCTCTATTTTCTTGGTTTCCATCTAACCGCATAAACGTATTCTTGCCAACAATAACTATATAATTTTTCCTCTTGCAAACACTTCCAATTCCTTTCAGCAGTGTTTGAAGTTTCTCTTTACTGTCATCCAGGAACTCTTGATAATCTACAAACATCGACCATTACACACTCCACTCAAAATTTAATTCTTATCCCATAACTTTGTGTCTGTATGTACTGACATCCTCCAATTTCTTGAATGATTCTTAAGGATACTGGCCAGCCACAGATATGAAACACAGCCTTGTATCAGACCCACTTTTACACGCAGTCAGTCTCCCGTCTGCCCTTATAAAAACTTATAATCATTCTAAACATCTTACCTTCTATACCATACACTCTAAGAATCCTCGTCATTGCCAATCTATTGAATTTACCATTAGCTTTTCTAGGTATATGTGTCCCATAACTTAAAACTATTCGCATAAATGATCCATAGCAAACACTTTATTCGAACATCTTCCTCCTTGTCTAGATCCACTGTTATTCCCTTATCAGTCTTACTAAAACATGTTCTGATTTCAAAATAGTACCATGCACCTTCCCTGGTACACTGTTATTATACTCTTCTATTTCTTACAGTTACCATTATAGTCTTCACGAAATTACAATAATTCCTTAAAATGGAAACTTAAAGGAATTACTCAGCCTAATCTGTGATGGACCACACTGGCACCATATGTCTTTGGGTCAGGCTCTTCTACCATTTCACCACTACTTACAGATGATGGTAGATTGGTTACTGGCTCTATGAAAAAGGCTGAACTGCCTCATCAAGCTTTTGAAGCCAAGTAATCAGCTGAGGAGGCCCCTCTCCCTGACACCCGTCATCCTCAATCTCTTTTTTCAAAATTTGTATTTCTCTAGGGACGTCAAGAAAATCACTGATAATCTGGACAGCTGGGGAGGAAAAGATCCTGATGGTTTCTTCCCTTTATTTTTTAAAAAGATTTCTAGTGTGTTACCTCCCAAGATTAGCAGATTCTATCGATATTCAAGCTGACCCAGTATCTTTGCTGAGTAGTGCAAGCTTAGTATGCAGTGCCTGTTCCAAAGAGTGGAAGACTGCAGGCTGCAGTAACTACAGACCGATTTCTGTTATTCCTATGCTCTCTAAAGTTGCAGAAAAACTTATTTTTAAGCAACTGTATAAGTATGTGGAATGTAAAGGATTGTTAGCTCAGAGTCAATATGTAAACAGGAAGCAGTTAGGTACCTGCAATGCTCTTTTAGATTTGATATGCCATTTGCAAGAGAACCTTGACAAAGGCTTCGAGTGGAGAGTAATTCAAATAGGTTTTAGTGCTGATTTCGATTTAGTAAATCACAAGGAACTTATTTAAAAACTTCAGAATCTTGGAGTGGGTGGATATGTTTTAGGATTACTTCAAGATTTCCTTACAGGTAGGAAGCAGCGAGTTGCTGTTGACAGTGTCTTTAGCAAAACAAGACTTATTGTGTCTGTTGTTCCACAGGGTAGTGTTCCTGGTCCACTATTATATTTAGTCTGTACAAGTGATATTGCTGTTGGCATGGAAAACAAGAATATTCAATATGCTGAAGATGCAACACTTGTCAGTGTAGTAAAGACTCCATTCATAAGAAATGAAGCTGCCCTTAGTCCCAATCGTGACATGGAGCGGATTAGCGAATGGTGTAGTTGATGAGGTATGAGGTGAACTCCAGTTAAACCTACACACTATTGATTAGCAGACCTCGTACAGGTTTTCCACCCTCATCCTCCCCTTCAGGTGGACGGGACTCTGCTGAATGAGACCGAAGCTTTAACTATTCTTGGTGTAACTTTTGACTAACATCTTACTCTTGTGAAACACCTAATGAAAGTGTCATTCATGCCGTTCAACAGTTAAGTATTGTACATGTGGTCTCATATTAGAACAGTGATAAAGTCAGTACAACCTGCTTTAGGTCATTTGTCCTTTCTTTACTAGACTCTAGTTCTCCGGTGTGAATGTCTGCTTCTGCCAGAGATTTATCTCATTTTGATACAGTGATTCGTGGTGATAGGTTTCTGTTTCCTATTACCTTCTGCTACTACTTTCAAATGAACACCGTATTTTTTTGAAGCTTGAATTTCTAGTCAAAGGCCCCTGTAGTTTGTTCCATATGAATAGGGTTCACGCTCTGAATAATAATAATAATAATAATAATAATAATAATAATAATAATAATAATAATAATAACGTTTTTCCAAAAACAGAGCAAGTATCCCTTCCGAAAATTCTTCCAGAACCTGCCCTTCCTCCAGACATGTTTTATAGACCCTGATCAGCCACTCAGTCACAATGCTACCAATGTACTGCAGCGTTTCGCTTGTAATGCGAAAACCGCTGGTGCCTTTCTATTCTTTTCGCTTGTATTACAAAAACTCCTGGTGCCTTTCCATCTTTAACCTATTAACTTTCCTTCTTGCTTCACTATCAGCCACCTGCATTGAACAAATCACAAAAATACTCACTCCACCTGACCATAATCCAGCTTGCATCTTTTATGATGTGATCCATTTGTTCATTACCCTTTATCTCTACATTTATTTCCTTACACAACCGCTTCTTATTCTCTCCAGTTTCTCGTTCGTCGTTTATCCTTTATTTGCATTACTAGAGTTCCTTTTCTCTCATATTTTTATCCTGACTACTACGTGCCACATCCCACTCTTTCTCCAGCAATAAATTAATTCATAAAGTATAAAAAAATATATATATATATATATATATATATATATATATATATATATATATGTGTGTGTATTTGTATATATATATATATATATATATATATATATATATATATATATATATATATATATATGTGTGTGTGTGTGTGTGTGTGTATGTATATATATATATATATATATATATATATATATATATATATATATATATATATATATATATATATATATATATATATATATATATATATATATATAATAGGCTGAGACAGACAATGCCCAAGGAAGATTAATTGACACAAAAATATGACAAATTTGCATGGAGGGGACCTTAATTTAACCAAGTTGGAAGGGAATTCATCTCGCGGGCAAGCTAGGATTGACGTGGAATGTAACGAACCCCCTTAAATCCCTCGGTTGGATAAAGCTCATTAGAACTTTGCACATTACAAAGAATTTCCTTTGAGAAGGGAAAACTAACTTGGCCACAACTCTCCTTGCTTTGTGAGGAGTTATATTTTGTGAAAGGGGGAAATATGGAAATTCTGGCTAAACCCTATGCCGTAAATCAGAGTAATTAATCCAAAACTATGGGTAGTCAAAAAACTTTAAATATTTATATATATAAAGTTTTATGACTACCCATAGTTTATAGATATACTTATAAAAGTCATTGCGTCCCTTATAAATCCCTCAGCATACGGTAACATATATATATATATATATATATATATATATATATATATATATATATATATATATATATATATATATATATTATATATTTATATATATATATATACACTGTATGTAGATATATATATATATATATATATATATATATATATATATATATATATATATATATTACCGTATGCAGAGGGATTTATAAGGGGCGCAATGACTTTTATAAACTTACACTATAGAAATGGAGATAAAGGAATTGATGAAAACATTGAATAACCAAAAAAAAAAAGTGGGGGACAAACTTACTTAACATTAAATGGTAAAGTATTGGAATAAGGGAGGACGGAATAACGAACATTTCCCATGCTTAGCATTAGAGAGAAGGAACAATAACAAACAAGTAAAAATGCGCCGAAGTTTCTTCGGCGCAAACGAGTTTTCTGTACAGCGTATAATGCTATATGAGCCGCGGCCCATTAAACTTTCAGCTACGGCCCGGTGGTGACCTGTCTTATAACGTTGCCAGACGCACGATTATGGCTAACTTTAACCTTAAATAAAATAAAAAAAAAACTACTGAGGCTATAGAAGGTGGTAATTTGGAATGTTCGATGACTGGAGGGTGGATGATCAACATACCAATTTGCAGCCCTCTAGCCTCAGTAGTTTTTAAGATCTGAGGGCGAACAAAAAAAGTGCGGACGGACAGACAAAAGCATCTCAGTAGTTTTCTTTTACAGAAAACTAAAACGAACAGTCCAAATAAGTCTTACAAAGAGGCTAATGTTCAGGCAAGTGTTACGATGCTGCTTGGGGAGTCTGCTCTATTTAATAAACTTACATTAGGCTCATTTCAAATCTTCATACAAAGGAGGATGAAATTAATTATAAATAAATAAATTTATTAAAAGTATATAATTACACACCACAAAGCGATGGTAATGCAGAAAACATTTTGATAGCATTGATTTCTCTGTCAAAACTTTATTATTATTATTATTATTATTATTATTATTATTATTATACAAACCTTCTAAAAACTTCAATAATCACATGCAACAATCATGAAACAAACTGTTCCAAAGACCATATATTCATCACTACAAAAGGAAAGTTCTTCGTAGATAAATGAACTTCACCAAAAGAGACAGGTACCACTCAAGTGTTACAAACGAAAAGAAAAATACACATTTCTTCAGAGTATCGGAATGTCTGTAAGCACCCCATACAAAAGTAGTAACTGATCCAGTGTAAGAAAAGACTTAAGGAATAGAATCTTACAACAATATCATGAAAAAGTTAAGTATACCTTACTTTAACCAGACCACTGAGCTGATTAACAGCTCTCCTAGGGCTGGCCCGAAGGAGTAGACTTATTTTACGTGGCTAAGAACCAATTGGTTACCTAGCAACGGGACCTACAGCTTATTGTGGAATCCGAACCACATTATAGCGAGAAATGAATTTCTATCACCAGAAATAAATTCCTCTAATTCCTCATTGGCCGGCCGGAGACGCTAGGCCGAGAACTCTACCGACTCGTTTAATCGTGTAATGTAAATAAACCTCTGCCTCCAAACACAGTACGGATTCCTCAGGCAGTGTTGGTGGATGCACGTAATATTAATGAACTACCAAAGGTTGTGGCTTTCAAATACAGCATTAAGTAAAGCTTTAATTACCCTTATTGTCAACAATTCCAGACAAAACAGCTTTTCATAAAAAATTATCAATTGTAAACATGACAACCTTCAACGGTTTTCGTCTATATCGTTCAAATGAATATTAAAATTCCACACTGGGCCTATGTTTCCAAGATTTTAAAAAAACTAGAGCACCAACTCAATGAATAGTTTCGGCACTTCACTTATTCAAAAACACTTCACAATGCAAGGCCTGCTATAGTATTGATAAGACGACTGCTATTCTTGAGCCTTGCAAGAAGCAACAAGCAAGGAAACTGCAAAAAAAAAAAAAAAAAAAAAAAATCCCGCGTCCACTGACAGGCAGCATTCTCTCTCTCTCTCTCTCTCTCTCTCTCTCTCTCTCTCTCTCTCTCTCTCTCTCTCCTCTCTCTCTCTCTCTCTCAGCAGAGTTATTCTCTGCCTCTTGAAACGACACGTGACCTATACCTCATCTTACATATTGAGTTCAGAAATAAATTTCAAGTGTTATTTAAGAAAGCACTGTTTTTCAGTCAGTATACCTATTCATACATCCAAATGGTATTCATACACTAACTGCGTATTTACATTAATAAAGTAAGAAGAAATTTAAATAACATATGCACATATGTTGAAGATTCAATAAGCGACAATGGCATGCGCGCGCGAGCCAGCAAGAGAGAGAGAGAGAGAGAGAGAGAGAGAGAGAGAGAGAGAGAGAGAGAGAGAGAGAGAGAGAGAGAGAGAGAGATTAGGCACTTAAAACTCCTTGCCGAGATGCTCCCTCTCCATCTATATGAAAATTAATTACTGGAAATTACGAAAGGTCTGAAGAAGTTTTGCAAATTATTCGTCAAATGATGATAAGACGACGGTAATGGCGTTAGCGATGAAGATGAGATGAAAATGATGTGGATGACGATGACGGCGGCTTCAATACCACGGTCGTCTATTAGGATTCTATTTTCCTTCCCCCAAGGGACTTGGTGTTTATGTGTTTACAAAAATACCTGCGTATATACTGTTGAATCGATTCAGTTTTTTTTTTCTATGCGAGTTGTTCGAGGCATTTTTACTCAGGCGAGTCTGATTCGTATCACACCCTAAGGCGGAAAAATGACTCACTGATCATTTACTCTACACCAGATTTACTCTCAATTATTCCTTCAAATCTTTTATATCAACATTACTATAGTATATTAAAATAACTATATGTACTTTATTTAGGAACATAAGATGGAAAAATAACACACTGTAAGAGGACTTCTTTTAAGTGATTTCACATTACCTGTTAAATCTCATACGATTTCAGGAACAAAGAAGTTCTTGATGAAGTCCAATGGAAGACACATATCAATTGCACATTTATACACAAACTATTTATGATAACACTCAAGAGCATAAATATTACAAAGTAAATGCAACGATGACAGTGGTAACACTCACGGAAAAATAATGTTCCACTAATGAAATACTTTCCTTTGGCAGAGGAAAGAAATTTGCATAAAAGACGTTAGAGATGAGAAATGTTCCTTGAACCCTAAACGACCATAAACGTGAGATAAGGAAGAAATCGAACGCAGCAGTCCCTTACGAAGCTTAAATCACGAGTGTTGGGTTGCACAGAAGTTATGTTTGTCATTTCCACACAAGCTAAAGAAAGCTATGCGTCCCTTCATGAATTAAACATTTACAAAGTGGAGGTGATTAACCTTTCATATATAGATATTCTAGGGCGTATAATTCATAAAGCTTTTATCAAGACTGTCAAGTGAAAACGACAATTAGCCATAGTCTAAAACTATTATGAAAGTGATGAGGCATCATCATTCCACAACACATACTTGCCTACGGTGTCTCTGACAAGTTCGAATAATGATGCACAGAGCAAAGGAGAAGAAGCGGGAAGTAGGAGAAAGAGGAGAAGGAAAGGGAAGGGTGGAGACGATGGGGGACGAAGAAGAAGGGAGAAATGGAAGACAATGGTGAAGATGACCGAGGGGAAGCGGGAAAATAAGAGCAAAAGGAGAGAGATACAAGATGTGTGAAAGGAAAGAGGGAAAGAGAATAAAAACGAAAACTAAGGAGTAAGAAAAATTCGAAGAGGAATAGGAATAGTAAAAGTAAACGAAGGGAAGAACAAGAAACCCACGACTGAATGGAGACTGGAAAAGAACAACCCTGGAAATGAGTGAAGGGATATGAACACAAAAATCAAGGAGAAATAGCAGAGGAGAAGAGGGGAGAGAACAAGTATATCTCGAGGACACGAAACAGGGTAAAGAGAACAACTTCATCATCTTCATGGAGTCACATTGCAGGCAAAACCGTCTCAGTTTTATGCCTCCGGCTCATACCATTAACAAAACAAGTACCCAGTTTTAATTAATCTGAAATAATTACGACTTCAGCATTCACACAATTTGTCGGTTTGCCCCCACCCCCTTCCTCCCCCCCCCCCCCCCCCCAAACAAACCCTCCTGTGCTTCTGTCGCTCTACTTGGAGCTGAAGCCTTCGCCAGGTGTGGTTTATGGAGCAGGTTTCGTAATTAACCTGTCGGCTATGCTGTAGTTATGTGAGCATGAGAGCGTGCATGTCATTGAGAACATGGTGGTAATGCGTAGGCATAATTCTCACGAACTTTGCTAAATCGATGCTTATATGGCGATCAACTAGAAATGGTTGTTATATAAAAATAAATGTCAAAAACGCCCAAATACACACATAAACATACAAACTGATCTAAAAGCAACCCTTAAGCAAAGCAGTTTTCTCATCTTACCCAGAAGCACAAACATAAGAGAGAGAGACTGACAAACTGACAAGAGTCATCAAAGTGTCGAAAAGCACAGGACCTAATCATATTCATTCGAACAATGGATTAGAATGCAAAACAGCCAAAAGTCCGGATTACTGGAGAGAGGGAAAAAGGAAGTACCCATCTGGCCAATGTTACTTTCATTCACATCTCTCTTTCATACTGATGACTCATGTGTCAATTACTACTACAACTACTGCTAGCAAAAACAATAAGAAATGTAAAAAAATAATGACGTATATTTCTTATTTTGAAACACCGGCATTCATTTTTACATACGTTACTGTACCAATACCATACCTGACAGGAAAAAAAAAACCACAATCATATTCTAAAATTGGTAAACAAAATCTAAGTTCCTTCACCTACTGTTAGTGAATACTGTACCAACTTTTATCCACCCAAGTCCTTTCACAAAATAAAATATAAATCTACAAAGGCGGAACAATTAGTGTTATACTAATTGCAACAGTATTACGCTAGAATAAGCAGAGCCACAATTTGAAGATGATTCCAGTACGAAATCATTATCAGTTTCACATAAGAAAAATATTTTACCGGATTTCTTGGTCTCTTAATGATACTAATTAACAGCAAGCCAAATTATTTTAAGATTTACTCACAACCCCCAACTACAGACAGAGGACTACCGACCTGAAATTAAAATAAAATAATGCATTAGATTCAGTACATGCGTGTAAACTATTATATAAATCATCAGCAACAAAAACAACAACAACAACAACAACAACAACAACAACAATAATAATAATAATAATAATAATAATAATAATAATAATAATGACATTAATTACTCGTGAATATTAAAAATGACTAACGACACTATACCGATAATTCTGCACTAAAATGTTATATGGATACTCACTTTACACTGAAATCAATCAATGTTTCTGTAAAATCCACACTTTATAATAATAATCATAATCACTCTCATCATCATCATAATCATCTCATCATCATCATCATCATCATCATTATCAACAATAAACTACTGCAAAGCAACCCACATATTTCTAGAGGTGGTAACTTAGAATTTTCTGTAATGCTTTAATTATTAAAGGTCAAAGTCCGAACAAAAAACAGATTAAATACAAAATAAGCAATAACAACATACCTGCACATTAAAGAGAGCTGTTATGACGAACAAAAAAACATATTTTGTACAGCTCCTGTGCATGACACTAAAATATAACAGGTGAAAATCAATTTAAAGGGGTCTACTATGTTTAAGATATTTCTGCAATTAACATCCTCAGGTTAGTTCTAAAAAAAAAAAAAGAAAGGAAAAAATTCTGAGAGCGCCTAACAACAATATTAATGCTAGGAAACAAGTAACAGTAGTAGGGTAATGGATGAACCAAATTTTGATGGTGATCCCAAGAACCTGAAAAAACACGAAAGCCATAAATCACGATCTCAAGTCATGTTATGAGAACTGGGCAAGTGGCTGTTCTCCAAAGGCCGTTAAAATAAGGACCAGAGCGCGTAACCTACAATATGATCACCTGGTAAAAGTCATCATAGGTGAATATTCTCAAAAAAAAGGAGAGGAAAGAATAAAAAAAAGGATTTAGAACTCCTAAAGTTTGAAAATTTTATTACTTGTTCAAAGAGAGAGAGAGAGAGAGAGAGAGAGAGAGAGAGAGAGAGAGAGAGAGAGAGAGAGATACACCATCTCTCCACGGCCACATGCTGGAGCAACAAAAGGCTAAATCTATTGTTGCCGTAGAATGTCTACAGAGAAAAATGATGTCGAGCTTCAATACTTGCCGATGAATTTCTATGCGGCATTCAGTGCTATCCATTATCGATTATGGATACTCAGCCAGATAAACAAACATGACTGGAATGTTCGGCTGCTGCGATATGTCTATGACAGAATCGCCGTTATTTGTGACAGAAAGGGAATCCTTGAGTAGTTACGTTCGACAAATCGTAGGCCAGTTCGTATTCCCTAGGGAACACATTAATGCTACAGCAGAAATGAAGCCGTATGAGGTTCCCCCAAAATAGCTGCCATTTGATCAATCAAGACATTGCATGATATATTTTGATCAGAATGCACTCAGCCTATACGAACTTGTACCAGATGGGGTAAATGAACTCCAAGATAGTGAAAATTCCTGTTTTCAGGCCAACGCTGCTCCCTTGTCGGCTGTCTTGAAAAACAGAATGGCATGCTTCCGGCTAAGAAATGTATTCATTGTTTGAACATTTCCACTGGTTAACCATCGAAGGGCGAGTGCAGGTATTTCTGTAATATACTGAATCTTGGAATGATGCGTTAGTAGGATCCTTGGGCAAGTCTTTCAAGAGGTAAGACTCCTGGCTTCTGTCTTCTTGTCCACCATAACAATAACTTCATTTTCCGTCTTGGGACAAGAACATAACCATGAATTTTTATGTACTCACGAAGATCACGTTTAATATAATCCGAGCTTAACGCTATAAAATCGACCAAAGTCGAAATAACACCTGTGAATAACATATGACCACTGCTATGCATTTCTCTCGATACACAATTCGGCCGGTTTCCGATAACGAAGCAGTAGAGCCAAGGAAAGATTGTGACAAGCTTAAACAACATGAAATAAAGCATAAATATGCCGTAAAGTGTAAGAAGATGTACTTAAAAGGAAAGGAAGTTTTCAGACGTAAGTCTTACAGGAAATTGCACGAAAATTCTAGAAAAAACTATCATAATACCTAAATATACAAACTGACTAACTTTTCAATTTTAAAAAGCAGTGAAACATAAACATCATGCTTAAAACAGATTTCATAACTGAAACAACATAAAAACATTATGCAAACTGGGATTTTATTCAATCTATTCACTAAGATTTCAGTCAAATGTATCACCAAAAACACTGGAAAATCCGTACATTGATTCTCCCAAAAATTATGGTTTAAAAAACCATGATAAAATGTTTGTCATACTATTCACTACGGGGAGGAGGATTTTCATAAATACTGAAGAATGAATATTTCAGTGCATCATCCCGCCAAGGAGTTGAAACTCTGACAATAAAATAAACTGCATAAATGAGATAAAAACAATTCCTCAGTGATCATGTGACCTGGAAATTAAAGAAAATTTAAACTAAACTGAAGGAAAAGCAATACGTAATAAAAGTCTTAACAATCAACAGAAAGTGAGCAATGTTAAAAATAAATAATGTAAGGGTTTCAGAATATGAAAATATTAATCATGAACAGCAACAATAATAACAAGAAGAATAAGCAAACCAATAATGGTAATCATAAAACAACCAAATGAAAAAGCCACATAAATAAAATCCCGGCTACTCACTTCAGATTTCAAGTCCTCCTCTGAGCATTCACGCTGACACACTCCAACTCCCTAAGATTTCCAACACTAGTAATGACTGACAGATGTCTGTCATGTCCCCTCTCTCCTGAGTCTCTTTCTAGTAACAAGTTTCGTTTGCTGTAGCAAGAAGTAACATAAAAGCCACTAAATTTCACAACAGACATGTCAAGAAAGTACAGAATAATTACACCTATTATTGAAAACAGTACATCTTACTAATACGATATACCACATTCTTTTCTCTGTCTCTCACATTTACACACATAGCCTACACATACACATACCAATATCGATTTTTATAATCAATGAAATCTCTTTCCTGCCTTATTCGCAGATTTATATATATATATATATATATATATATATATATATATATATATATATATATATATATATATATATATAACTAGAAATAAATATCGTATATGTTGTGCATAATGTATATTTATAATGTATATATATTATCATGAAAAGTTAACGTAAGTCTTTTTTTTTTTAGCCCAGTAACGTAACTGTTAACTTTAGTTTACTTTTTGCCGTTAAATGAAGGTTTGGGCTGTTCTTTTTTCCCCACCGCCGGGTGTTTCGCTTGTTACTGGTAACACACACAAGTGGGATAATTTTCTTTTATTTTCATATTTTTGAGCTGTTGGGTGATTCAGCGGAGGTGGGGTGTATGTAGGATCTTCGTCTCCCGAGGTTTTGTGCCCCAGCTGTCTGAGCAAGAGGTCTGCTGCATTTTTGAGTCTTGCCGTTGCCTGCCCCTTTCGTCTGCTTTGCGGCACGTGCATAAAGTGCCACAGCTTGATTCAGCTTTGCTGCTTCCTGTTTCCTGTGGGTATTCAACGATTCGTCGTCTGCGTCTGCCCTTTTGAGACCTGTGCCGCGTGAGGGTACAGCCATCACTTAAGGTGCAAGCTTTGATCACGGCATTCACCTCTGTTGCAGCTTTCTCCGAACCTCTTCGCTGTTGTGGAGCGTTACAGCGTCCGTAGGGAGACTTACCTCCGGTAAGCGTACATACTGATAGTGGTTTTTTGTGAGACTGTTGACACTGTCGTGCTACGGACAAGAGAATTGTGGTGGCGGAATCAACGTCACTGTGATCTGTGATGATCGTAGTGAGACTTACCTTTGGTAAGCGCATATGCATTTAAAGGTTTTTCGTTGACGTTTGATGCTGTCTGGTGTTATAGACGCTTCGAGCTGCTGATGGTAATCGGCAGAATCATCTTCAAGCATATTCTACGGTGTTGGATTTTATATATATATATATATATATATATATATATATATATATATATATATATATATATATATATATATATATATATATATATATATATATATATATATATATATATATATATATATATATATATATATATATGACTATTTATCACATCACCGTGATTCATATACAATCAGAAAGCTACAGACGTCCTTTAATATCCAATTCACTCTACCTCGGAAGTAATATATTTTCATATATGTTACCGAAGGGGAATTTTTAGTTGATAATAAGTCCACCGTCCCGTGGGATCGAACCAGCGACGGACGAGGAATCAGGACTACAGTGACACACTAACCAGTCGGCCGACTGGTTAGTGTGTCACTGTAGTCCTGATTCCTCGTCCGTCGCTGGTTCGATCCCACGGGACGGTGGACTTATTATCAACTAAAAATTCCCCTTCGGTAACATATATGAAAATATATTACTTCCGAGGTAGAGTGAATTGGATATTAAAGGACGTCTGTAGCTTTCTGATTATATATATATATATATATATATATATATATATATATATATATATATATATATATATATATATATATATATATATATATATATATATATATATACACGATTTAGCTAAAGTATCATGTTATTACTGTAAGTTAAGTTTAGGCATTTTGATTGTTATATTTAGAATCAAGGGTTATTTTTCCTATCTTTGCCTTCTACTGTTATATGTTTGTGTTTTTTTCGCCATCGTGAGTTTGTTGTTTTTTTCTTTCTCCCTCTGCCTATAAGAAGAGTTCGTTTAAGGAAAGAATAAATCCTTGTTTTTTTTCATAAGAAATCAGGGTATTCATACAACCTGGATCTGGCATGTACAGTATATATTTTGTTTTTACACGAGGTGTGTGTAAAATGGGGTACCTTATGGCTGGTCCAAGGCTCTGAAAATTTATACGAATCTTGATAATCATAATTTTGATAATTTATACTGAGCAGGAGGCCACCATAACAATATATATATATATATATATATATATACATATATATATATATATATGTATGTATATAAATATATATATATATATATATATATATATATATATATATATATATATATATATATATATATATATATATATATATATGGAACAGAAAGAGGAGAGTAAGATTCTTGAACATGATAAGAAATGGTACCGTGCATTAACCAAAGTCTGCCTTACAGACGAAAATTCATTTGCATGTGAATGGACAATAACTCTTCAGTACGACTTCCCCAGAATAAAAGGCAGAAGTCGCCGTGTGTTACACCCTCCTCCAGACAATATTGTGTACTCGTGAAGAGAGATATTCTTATTGCCACCGTGTAATTGATATTAATCTTGCAATAAAGCACCACGTTCATTCCGCACTACAGGTTGAAATTCCCGTTTCAAGAAACTCCCTGTAATCTTCGGAATGTGGGATGGGGTGTATTGGGGGGGGGAGGGAAAGTATTTCGTGAGCTACTGCAATGTCTGCTTTCACAGTCTTCGACTTATTTTTCCCATCATTCGGACGTGTTTTAAAAGCATTATACCAGGACTACTGCTTTTTGGAATTCCAGCAACGGTATCAGATCATCTTATTAATTTTGATGTTAAAAGGAAAATAGACCCTAGAACACTTAAGCACAAAGGTCACTTTTAACTTTTCACTTCTGTGACTTACTTTTCTTTAAATGATAGTGCATTAGATCGGGAGAAAGCGTTAGAACGACCTCGCACGCACGCTAATATTTTTGCGTGCTTACACACATACATACAAATATATGTATGTATGTACGTATGTATTATGTAATGTATGTCTCTATAAATATAAATATACATACATACATACATTTGTATGTAAGTATGTATGAACGCATGATACGCATCTGTGCTCGTTCTAACCTCTTTCCTTGATCTACTGTGCTGCCCTTTCTAAGAGAGTAATTCTCTTTATATATATATATATTATATATATATATATATATATATATATATGTATATATATATATATATATATATATATATATATATATATATATATATATATATATATATATATATATATGAGAGCCCAATGAGTAACGTACCAGGTTACCTGGACTCGGTAGTGGCAATGTATTGTGTCGAGTCTATTCTTTAATCATTCAAAGATATAAATTATAACTTGCAATTGACCAAAGCTTATCAGTTACTATACTGTGATTTTAGAGGATTCTTTAAAGAATAAGGTTTACAGCTTTATAGCCTTTTTTTATTGCTTTTTCCTCAGTGATTTTAGGCTAGAAAATACCTTCTAGGCTACATGCACTTATTGTGGACTTAGTGGCTTCCAAGCTAAATTCACCAAATCCGAATAAGGCGGCGGTTTATACTGTATATATATACATATATATATATATATATATATATATATATATATATATATATATATATATATATATATATATATATATATAATATTTATATTTATATATATACACACACACACACACACACACACACATATATATATATATATATATATATATATATATATATATATATATATAACTGCCTCCTTATTCTGATTTGGTGAATTTAGCTTGGAAGCCAATTGTCCACAATAAGTGCATGTAGTCTGGAAGGCATATTCTAGCCTAAAATCACTGAAGAAACAGCAATAAAAAAGGCTATAAAGTTGTACAGCTTATTCTTTAAAGAAGCCTCTAAAATCACTGTATAGTAACTGATAAGCTTTGGTCAATTGCAAGTTATAATCTATATCTTTGAATGATTATCAAAGAACAGACTTGACACAATACATTGCCACTGTCGAATCCAGGTAACCCGATACGTTACTCACTGGGCTCATATACCTAACATGGCAAACTTGCATCTTGCCAGAGTTGGAGAAATTAGTACCTTTTTTTTTATCCTCGACTCTCACCAAGATAACAGCTACCCAAAAAGGGGGAACTCTAAGCAGTAAGTAATACAAAAGCAAATAATTTCGCGCCTCAATTTCATCTTCGGGAGGATTTTTGCCTTCGATTCCAGGGACAAGATCTGTATAAAGAATCGTTTTCTGGAGTACGAATTTGAGTAGACTATCCAATTACCTGGATCTTATCCATTTACTCAACAACCTTCTTCAGTCATTATCATCACCTTTGTTTTCTATCGTTATTTGTAGACAGCTGACTGTAGAGAGAGAGAGAGAGAGAGAGAGAGAGAGAGAGAGAGAGAGAGAGAGAGAGAGAGAGAGAGAGAGTCTGATCATGTTACTCTAAAAACATTCTTCGGAACAATGGTCCTCACCTTAAGGCGAAAAAGGGGGCCGAAGAATGGGTTGCTATAATAATGTACGACGGAAATAAGAAGAATCACTTGCATGACTGTTCTACTCCCAGTACGAATTTGTATTTTATTATCTAATATTTGAGAGATTTCAGCACCTTGTAATGACGTAATATATAAGATACAACGTCGGTGGAAAACAGGGACTGACCTTTTCATACTCTCAAAAATTTTATTATATCCAAATGCAATTAAATAATCATCTCTTCCCCAGAACTTTAAGTTTCTGGTAAACCATACACAATACTGGGGATTATACGATCGTACAAAAACTCGCAGCGAGTTGTTATTGATCTCGGTAGATATTTCCAAATATGC
>JANJGK010000002.1:22699547-22708694 GCA_039081455.1 Macrobrachium rosenbergii | reverse complement strand
GAAGTGCGGCAGAAGCTGAAATTCATTATAACAAAAGAGTTATGAAAAGTAGGTGTGATAAGCATAAAAAAATCATAATGATTTAGAAGTACTAAACCATGTACGTCAGAGAGTCACAGAGGTTTATGGTCAGTTTTGGATGACTACAAGAAGTGTAAAAATAAATCATGGAAGTATGTGAGAACTGTTGGTTATCAATGCAAGTACTGGGCAGAGTCATCTGACTTACAAATAATTTTGCCTCTGCAACGCAAGTGTAACAGCCAAACATAAAGGTTCAGGATAATCTACTGAGTAGCTAAACAAGCGCTGCAAAGGGCCACAGGCTCATGAGAAGTTATGGATTGCCAAATTAGTGAGTCATGGGGTTGATATTTAGTTCTGCGGTATATACTCCAATTATGTTCAAGTTACCACAGTTTGTGGATAATTATCATAGTAAGCATAGCAAAATAAAAATCCTGAAGCGTTCCTGATAGGTTCAGTTGTCTCTGCAAGTAGACCAGAGAGACCAAGTCTCTGCAAGCAGACCATAGAGACCAAGAACACGAAGAGCAAAAAGGAAAGCATTTGTAAGAAATAAAAAAAACATGAAAACAGATTAGCAGATTCAAATTAATAAGTATTAGCTGATACTGTGCTCGACCTATATTTGCCAATTTTTGAAAAAAAAAAAACTTTTAATTGTGCAAGACCAGGCATATGTAATGAAACGTAAGATTGTTCATTCTAAGAGCATCAAGACTGGAATGCAACCGAGTAATCAGACTTCTTATTAGACAGTCTATACATATGATGTTTAGGTTGAAAGAGTAAGCACAAGTAGTGAACCTGTTCACATTCTGGTTACTACATTCCTTCTCTATTGGAACTGCTACAATAAGTTGTATAGTAGCTGCTGTAAGCTTGATTTGACAACACAAAAGGTAATTATAAAATCAAAATTCAATAAACACCTATAAAATATAACATAAAAAGCTAAATAATTTGGGCGTTTCGGCAATCTAAGACTGAGTGACATTTGTGGGTATTTTAAAGCTGAATGAAGTTGGCTGCACACTAAAATATCTATTTTTTGCTGTAAAAAAAATGAATCGCTATATTTAAATATATTTGTTCTCATTAAGCCAAATTACGTTAAATAAGGTTTAATGGTTTTTAACCCAGCTATTTTGCACTAAAACCTCAAGAAATTGATTTTAAAACCTTTCTTTCTCTTTGGAAAACTATTACCAACATACTCTTTGACTGGTCTAAGTGGAGTTGGTTGCCATGCTAACTTACCCATTTTGGCGTTATTTACAACTAGAGTTGCAGTAATTTATCAAAGTAAGATAGAAAAAAGGCACAAAATAAGAAAAGGTCAAAATAAGGAATTGGTGTTGGCCAAAAAAAACTATACCTTACCATTAAAATATTCAAGAAAAATAATATTCTATACCTTATTATATAAGTATTCAAGAAATATAAAATAATATAGATACTTAATTACGTTTTAACAACTTCGATAAATCATATTTAGTTAATTGCCATTTACATAAACCATTGCGCAGCCAAGCATATTACCATAATTTTTTTGTGATGTGATGTATTACTTGCATATTTTTCAAAAGTTCCATTTAAAATACTGGTAACTGTTTTGACTTACGCCACTTAGCCTAGACAAAGGATAACTTATAACTTATACCTATACCTAATTTTTTACCTATATTTATCAACAGTAAGAAACCGTCCTCACATAAAGTATATAATATACTTGATATGCAAGAATACGTTGTGATATTATCAAGACTTTTGCCGTCACTATTGACTACTTTGCACTCGTGTGAAAAAGAGGACACATAGCACTTTTAACATGGGAACGAAATGATGTAAAAATCTCACGGGTTTTGTTATTCTAAATATGATCACACTTCCACTTCCCCACCTTACTCGACTAGCCAAATTTCACAGAATAAAATATCAATATGCAATAGAAAAATAAACAAAAAAGACTAAAGTAAAACGGAAAAAAATTGTAACATGGGAATAACCGAATAGGGAACTGCAAAAGTTAAGAGCTGCTAAAAAACAAGTTAAATGTTTGATAGTTTGGCAACATGAAAGACAACTTTAAAAATAAAATAGTATTTTTTGTAGATGTAGCTATGGAAGCAGTATCTAAAATTTGGCCACGGTCTACAGCTAATTGTCTTTCATTCGTTTTCATTCTTTCAATGTTAAACATGCCTGCATAACGTTCTGAAATTAAAGCAGAGAGAGAGAGAGAGAGAGAGAGAGAGAGAGAGAGAGAGAGAGAGAGAGAGAGAGAGAGAGAGAGAGAGAGAGAGACTTAATAAAGTCAGTTGTTTCAGAATCTAACATTAAATATGTTCAAATGTCAATGGTTTTACTATACTCAGACTTCATAAAGCCAGTAACAAAAAGTAATCATAACTTAGGGCCAATAACCTAGCCAACAAATTTAATAAAAACAAAGAAGTTCGATTCACTCTCGAGAAACACGCTGCATAAAAGACGTCGCCCAAAAACCCAACCGTTTTAAAATAATCAATTGCATTTCATTCAAATTGAAAAGAACCCCCACATGAGCAAGGTAACTCAAATATTCAAAGCAGGGGAAGAATTCTCATGGGCAAAGAGAAAAATTTACCACTTCACTGCTTCTTTTCATTTCCGGCTGTCGCCTGCTGTTGCTGCTGCGATTCGGCTGTGACAGATCTCTTTGCCGCACACTGCGAGCGAAATTATTTGCGAGTGAGAGGCACACGGAAGTTAGAATCTTCTCTTGCAAATGATGACGTTTACGAATCTGTAGCAAACCCGTTCCTTCCGGAGGCACTGAACGCAAAGTCGCGTTCATTTCCCGTGAGGTTAAATAAGTGTATCTTAGTTTAACCAGACCACTGAGCTGGTTAACAGCTCTCCTAGGGCTGGCCCGAAGGTGAGGTAAACCTTGTACTGTTTGCGATTGCTGTAGAGCGATACTCCCAGTTTTGTAAACAGCTGCTTACATCCTGGGAATATTGATTTCTTAGTCTTCCTTTTCTCTTGATACGTAAGTTTTGTAGTACGTTCTTCAATATAAATGACGATTTTTAAATGTTCATCTTCAAATGCAACGCCAAGCTTTCTTAGTCGTCATTTCCTGTAGCTAAAAAATCTTTCTAAAACGTTGTGATGTTGGATATATATATATATATATATATATATATATATATATATATATATATATATATATATATATATATATATATCGACTGATGCTATAATGTTTGTGAGTAAACCATCAAATGGTATTCAGAAAAATCGGTTCGTTTATTTATAAAACTCTCTCTCAACTGAGCTCGAAATACTGTTAGCCACGTAATAATCAAAATGGCAGATAGAAAGAGAGAATTTGGTTATTTTTTTCCCAAACCACTCCGTGACCCAGGTGTTTGCATTGCACGCAGTCTCACCACAAGACTCCCGGGCAATCCGGCAGAGGCTAATTGGAGCGTTACAGTTTCATAGTTCTGGCGAAGGCTCAGGTAAGCGATAATAGCCTAAGAACAATCACGGAGAAATTGCTCTTCAAGGATTACAGAAATTCCCGATGTTGCGGATTTGGTTTGTAGCTGAGGTTGGCGCAGGTGAAACTTGGTGAAGCTTAATGCTTCCTAGTTAAACTTAGAATCCCTGTCTCTTGATCTAATACTCATGAAGACTTATCATAACGTCTGAGGAAGTCCAGACATTGACTCAGAAACATAACGTAACAGCGAAATCTTCCGGTCATGTTTTAATTGTATTCTCTCTTCTTGTGTTCACTGATCTGCTTTGAAGCTAAAGCATCATAATACAGTAAAAGCACGAATGTAGAGCCTTTTTTTTTTGTTCTACTAATACATAATCAAAATATTATGCAAAATTGTCTGATCCTATACTTGCCGAGTTGTGCTTTCTGGAAAATCAAACATCGAGGGCATACAAAGTAAAAACAGTACTGCAGGGAAATGCCTCCAAAAAATAACATAGATGTAACAGAAATCTGTCATTACGATGATAACTATGAGTATTATAGGGAGTCAAAAGGATATTCAGATTAGCTCAGCGGCACAGCTCAGTGCAGGCGCCTATAGAGAACGCTTAGCTTCTTACTGGAAGATTTCGCTGGTACGTTATGGTCTCTGAGTTAATGTCTGGACTTCCTTAGACGTTATGATAAGTCTTCAGGAGTATTAGAACAAGAGATATGGATTCTAATTTAGGTTTAACTAGGAAACATTAAACTTAACCAAGTTCACTTGCGCCAACCTTAGATACAAACCAAATCCACATTAATACCCTGCCAAGATTAGGCAACATCGGGAATTCCTGGAATCCTTGAAGAGCAATTTCTCTGTGATTGTTCTTAGGCCACTATCGCTTACAAGACCCTTCGCCAAGACTGTGAAACTGTGACGCTCCAATTAGCCTCTGCTGGATTGCCCGTAGGAGTCGTGCAATGCAAACGCTTAGGTCACGGAATGGCTTGGGAAAAATATAACTAAATTCTCTCTTTCTATCTGACATTTTGATTGTTACTTGGCTAACGATATGTATGTATATATATATATATATATATATATATATATATATATATATATATATATATATATATATATATATGTATGTATATATATATATATATATATATATATATATATATATATATATATATATATGTATATATTATATATATGTGTTACACCTACAGATTCAAACATTCCTTTCGAAATGCTACGTAACGTGTTTTGCGGCCTAACTTCAGAAAACGTGGTAACCCGCAACCCTCTCTCTCTCTCTCTGGTACTCAGCACTCAACCCGCGCATCTCTCTCTCTCTCTCTCTCTCTCTCTCTCTCTCTAACACCATCCTCAAAATGGATACTCTAAGGATACACAATCTTTCCTACATAAATAGATTTATTATCAAACAAACCCAACAAATTATGAATTAACAAAAAGAAAATTGAAATGCATAATGAATGAATTATCAAGTCAAAAATAGTCTAATTCAAGATTTTAACCTTACTCTGGCTAAAAGCCTTTACACTCAAAACTCCCATACATTCCATCTTAGACATTATACGTCTAGTCTTAAAGTCAACCACATGGAAACAACCACTAAACTGCAAAGATTGCAGTGTTCTTTCTCTATCACCACAGCAACCCTACAGACATCTGTCGAAAATCAAACAAATAGTAATCTCCCACAAATACAGTATACAAGCATATGATATAATAACGAAAATCTAAAATACATGGTTAATAAATGTCAAATCAGAACACAATAAAATAGAATATTAAAGTGACATAAATGACATAAATGTCCAATTCTCCCCACATATTCATAAGTGTATTGGATATGGTAATTCACGAACTCACAGTCCACACAGAAAAAAAAAGAAGTCTGGATTTACCTTAACTGCCGGTTTCTAAAAGATTGGAACACACAAAGCCACGTCTGGATGATATCGCTCTCGCTTAGTTAATAATCAATCAGACCTAACTCTTGGGCACAATTAGACACAATGTCCCTTTTTCTAATGCACGAACTTACGTACTTGCATACCAACTCGGTCGGTTGCCTCACATATCAGTGTCAATATTGTGTGTTCATCGAGCCAAAACAGCTGAAGCAATTGAACACACACACACACACACACACACACACACACACACACACACACATATATATATATATATATATATATATATATATATATATATATATATATATATATATATATATATATATACACACACACACACACACAAAGGTTGATGGAGCAACAGTCTTGCGTAAGCAAACAAGCGAAAATTAATTTTCGAAGGGAAACGTGCAATCCGTCCCCTAATAAGTTATATACTATAAGCACCTCTCTCATTCACACGCACCACTTGGTTTTACTTAAAACTGCTGGCACACTTCCACACTTGGAAAAAATCTGTTAACAGTTTCTCTTTCAGTCAATATCTGGGTTAATTTGATCTCATTAGCAGTAAGCGATTTGCTTTTACAGAATGTAATACAGAGAAAAAACCCTTGAAAGTTTAATCAGAAGTCGAGGAAATGCTGGTTAGTTTACTTTAAATAGAGAAATTACTGAACATTCTTTACTGAATCTGGAGAGAGAGAGAGAGAGAGAGAGAGAGAGAGAGAGAGAGAGAGAGAGAGAGAGAGAGAGAGAGAGAGAGAGAGAGAGAGAGGTAAGTGGTATATTTCGAGATCAAACCGACTTCTTCACAGATGATAATCTCTAGAAAACACGAACGCTTCATAGAAAAGATAATTTTCATTCAAATAAACGTCCAGCGAATACCAAATAAAAAAAATATTCACACTGTTTGCTCGAGTGAGCATGTGCATGGCTAAGGGCATCGGGAACGAAATGAGTCATACGTACCAAACTGATCTATGCATCAATTTAAATAATATAAAATTTAAAACAAAAAGACCTCTCTGCCTATTGAGTACTATGTAAAATACTAAATGAAATAAGACTACCTGGAAACACAGAAGACCAGAAAAACTCCGATTTCATCTTGAAATAAAAAGGGAAAATTAATTTGGTAACTTATTCCATCTGAACTTCACGCCAGATCACACTGACGAATCGAACCAATCCATGTGGATGAATTAGTGCGTCAAAGAAAGCCGATCACTGGGAAATGTTATCAGGCTTCTTTCCGGCAGTAAATACCCTACAAAACAGCACATTCGTAATGCAACCGGCAATTTAAAGAAGAAAATCAGCCTACAGCTTTAAAGCGGACTTGAAATCGTATTTAGGATATGCAGCGAATTACGAACAGTGACGTTCTCATTTCATAAAACTATGTTGTAAGAATGTCTACAGCAAACTGATTTAAATGACTATTTCACAATACATTGAAAGCAAAAAACAAAAATCACCAGACAATTTGGTAATATCGAATGGTTTAATTAATTTCTTTTTTCCTTCAAAAAATGGTCCTCCGACAACACTGTCTCTTTGCTATATTTTCCACACGTCTGCTGAGAAAGTTGTAAACTTCATGACTAATTGGGCTTAATTCTTCCTAACTGAAATGTTTGACTTCAGCCACCTTTAAATCATATATATCCTTTGTGGAAATCTATAAAATAACTAAAAACAAAAAAAAAATACCAGACGGTCTGAGCAGAATGCATTCACTTGTCCTTATACAACTGATATGCAAAATCCAAAACATAATGCACTCCCTACTGTAAAATGAAAAAAGTACATGTGCATATCTCTCTATCTAACCATCTATCTATCTATCTACATTACACACACACACACACACACACACACACACACACACACACACACACACACACACACACATATATATATATATATATATATATATATATATATATATATATATATATATATCCATAACTTAAAAATAGTCATATATTTGCTTTTAAACAACCTCACTCTCCCATTCACTCCTTTTTCTCTATTCTAATTCCAAACAGACACAAGCAATTTCCATTTTAGTCCTCGGATTAATGATAAATTAGCCGCACAATGTTTTCCACTATGGCGCAACTATTCGTGCATAATTGAACTGAAAGGAAACTCGGCGAAATCTGACCTATAAAATCTTGGAAACTACATAAGCCACTCTCCTTTGGTCGTTTCGAAAGAGAAAATGAAATACTCGTCACTGAACACTGAAGGCAAAGGCACGAAACTTAATCCCTGAAAAATCCCTGTTGCACGTAAATTTTCACGATAAATGGACCGAAATGGTGTGCGTATATTGTTTATCAATGTTTTATAATTAATCGAACGAATGAGTGAATGGCTAATCAGAATTCCGGCTAAAAGGAAGCAAAATAATACAATTCAAGAGTAACCTCGAAACGAAGCACAAAACTGATGAACTTGATTACTGGCAAAAATTATGCAGTATAAGTACTGCAACAGAGGGAGACAGAAATAAAAATCACATGCAAATGTACCACTACAATCAACCTCCTTTTTCCCGCGGCTGCAAATGATTATCCTTCATCAAGGTGAGAAAGTTAAAGGAGGGGGGGGAGGAGGTTGTTAGTCTTTCAAGTAATAATCATGAGATATATACATTTGAGTAAAATTTCAGCAAATATATTCCACGCATTCTTCTCTAGGACAACCTTGTGATTACTTCCATTTACATAATTAAAGTTTAATTTTTTTTACTTTAAAAATACATATATGGGTATATATGTAACTATCTATCTGTCTATCTATCCATATATATATATATATATATATACATATATATGTATATATATATTTATATATATATACATACATACATACATATATATATATATATATATATATATATATTTATATTATATATATATATATATATATATATATATATATATATATATATATATATATATATATATATATATATAAATATATATAATATTTTCAACAATAAGCTGCTACCATTAACAAACAGTGGATCCGCAAAAAAGAAAACAAAATGGTCACTCCTGCAATCATACTTTAACTGCTGAATAATGGATGAACGCACTAGCAAGACTTGCATAAAACAGCCGATAGGTCAATCTGCATAAACGACTCCAAAGCAGGACAACATGCTCTCCAACCTTAGACACACTGCACCATTCACTTCTGTTTTGCATGCACTCTTTTTTTTTTTTCCAGTACCCCTTTCATAACATCTACCTGCCCCTAAGTTTCCTTCCCTCCTCTTCCTAACACATCCCCTGATTATACAATCTTTTCGCGTAACCATATTCTTCCATTCTTTCCACGCCATCAAATAATCTAAAAAGAATTCTGATCCATCCTTTCACACCTTTTTTACCTTTTCTGTTTATTTCCATATTTCTCCCCATATCAATTTTTCTTAGACTATATATCATATTATATAAGCGGTTCTTCTCGGCAGCTTCAAGTTTTTCGCTTTCACTGTCATTCAACGTCCACATACCAAGTCCAAAAGTACAGCTGGCTAAATATTTTGCAGACACCCTACTACCCTCCTTGCCTCACCTATTCAGTGACTAACCTCTACATTTAGCCAACTATATTCATCTGCAATTCACTGCATTACATACCGGACAGCTATAGATTTGGATAAA
>JANJGK010000002.1:22684547-22694547 GCA_039081455.1 Macrobrachium rosenbergii | reverse complement strand
GAAACGTCACCTGGAAACGAGACTTTAAACAGGTGCGTCGATCATTCCATAATCACCAGGGCAGGTATTTTTTCGCAGGGGGTCCAAATCTCAATGAGCTGTGAGTTAAATGTGTAGAGGGGGAATTCCAGATCGAGAAGAGGGGAAGCGGAGAAGAACATGAGGGGAAGGGGATAAGAGAAAGAAGGGGGATAAGAAAGAAGAAAAGGGAGAGACTAAAGTATAAGAGGAGCAGAAGTAGATTGATATGATGTAGAGTGGCTAACACTCGTAGAAGATGAGTGTATGGGAGACGAGGTGGGATTAATTGAAAAGACGACTTACGGGGGGGGTGGGCAATGCAGAAGGAGAAGATGGAGGTGGTGACAGAAGAAAATCGTGAGGGGTGATGGGAAGACCGCCTTAAAGTAAGGGTAGAAAATTCATTACCATGGCGGCGAGTGTAAGAGAACCGTAGCCGTAATGTTTAATGTACCATTAATGACGTTCTTCCTTTCAGGGAAGGGAGAAGGTATCTCCCCATCAGGTAGGGAAGAAGAGGAAGGGCAAATGCAGGAATATGGACGCCTGCCAGTCTGCCACGGCGATAATGATGATGACGGTGGCAACGGTGATGATGAAAACGGTAATGATGATGGCACATGAGATTTAAAAGTAATCTAGAGAGAAAATTATATAAATGAAGAATATGCAAAAGGTAAGTACTGCATTCCTGTTCCACACTGATCAAAGAGCGATAATATATGCAGGCAAACTACTTATCACCTATGAAGATAAAATCATCTAGTCGGCTCTCTTTCTCTCTCTCTTTCTCTCCCTCTCTCTCTCGTCACATGCACATACGCACACACACACGTGTGTGTGTATATATATATATATATATATATATATATATATATATATATATATATATATATATATATATATATATATATATATATATATATATAGAGAGAGAGAGAGAGAGAGAGAGAGAGAGAGAGAGGCAATTCTAACCTCAAGGGAAGCAGAAAACTTTTGCACTCCTCATGAGAGAGGAGAGAGAGAGAGAGAGAGAGAGAGAGAGAGAGAGAGAGAGAGAGAGAGAGACGATTATCATCATATCCCCTGCCGGATCTTGGCAACAGTTTCGCGTCGTTGAAGATTTCTCCCCACGCACCTCTTTGTAAAGGATTTGCGCGCAGACTCCAGGGTATTGCAGACAGTACGAGTTGAGTCTAAGATGAATGGGTTCCTAGAATGCTGGCGGGATTGAGTTTAAGATGAACAGGTTCTTGGAGTACCAGCAGGTCTGAGAGTAGAACGAACGATCCCTTAGAACCCTCTACTCCTGAGAACTGACGGACGGGAGTAGCCGTTGGGGGGATGGAAAAACCAAGTTTTTGAAATGGGCGTGTGTGAGGAGTAAGGAGATCTTAATTTTTTCTGCATAGAAGATTTAATGATATGACGATGGCAATTAGAGGGATGATCGAAATCAATTATATAAGAGAAAAGAAGAGAGGCGAAAGAAGTATATCTTCTCGTAACAAATAACAGAAAGTTTTCATTCACACAGATCACAACAGAGAAGAAGCGAAGAGAAACACTTGATTCTAAGATTTATTCATCACAAGGATTTTGGTTACACGCTCTTTCCCGATGCTGAATGTTTTCCTCTTTTTACGGCCGGTTCAATTTTTTGTTTACATTTTTTTTCTTTTTCCGAAGATTTTTATCTATTTTTTTAAGTCTTCTGTACGCTAGGTAAAATTTTCCCCGCAACAATTTTATTTTCGTTTACTTGATGCATTTAAAAAATGAAACTGGCCTCTTTTTATGCCAAATACAATATAATTTTTGGCACATTTTTTTAAAAAACTTATCCGCATAAGCTTTATTTTTCTCTTTATCTCTTTATAAAGCTTATCCACCGTGTGATGCTTCATATTAAATTCTAAAATATTTTTAAAAAGGGAGAATTCAATTTCTACTTCAATGTCTAAGTTTTACACTTTGAAATTTCGTTTTCCTTCGCTGTAGTACAGTTTTGGAGTTTATTTGATCTTCCTTGTACAAATTTGAATGAAATTCAATATTATTATTTTTATTAAAGAGCACGTATCCATATAGTAAAAGGAGAAAATTGCAATTAACCTGATGTTTGCCTGGAAGGTTAATAAAAATATTTGGCTTTTACCATATGGATGTGAGCACATTAATAATAATAATAATAATAATAATAATAATAATAATAATAATAATAATAATAATAATAATAATAATAATAATAGTTTTTAAACTTTATTCAAAGTGGTCTTCCCGATACTTTTCTGCATCCAGAGACTCTCGTGTACATATTGAATTTCTAAAGACAGGTGAAGACAAGTCAACAATATCTCGGCGTTTTGTCTACTCAAAATTCAAAACAAAACCGAAGACTAAGCTGAAAACCATGACCAACCACTACAAAAAAAAAAAAAAAAAAAAAAAAAAAATCATAACACCAGTTCTACAAAGGGCATAAGATCAGTGGTGTTCGTCAAACCTAAAATGACCATATCGCCATCGTAATCTGTATTACTACTTCGGTTGTCACTGTTGTCGTTATAATTATCATTATGAACTTTTACTAATACCATTCCTGTATGCAATATGCTCTCACCCACTAATGACAGAAATATCAATACCGTCATTGTAGAAGTCAAACCCATTGTAATACTCCTCTTCAAAATGTGATGCAGTCATTAAAATTATCCGGATGTACTACAATTCCCTGAGCTGAGAGAGAGAGAGAGAGAGAGAGAGAGAGAGAGAGAGAGAGAGAGAGAGAGAGAGAGAGAGAGAGAGAGAGAGAGATTGCGTCTATCGCCAAAGCTATCTATTATATAATTGCTAAATGGTGTATATGAAGTAACTATGTCAATCTTAGCTGGAGATATGGGAAATGGTTTTCCATATTTAGAAGAGACACTTTAAAATAAAGGACTAAAGCAATGAATATACGGGTTACTTCATCAGAGGAAAATATTTATGGGCAGATTTGATTTTGATTTGATTTGATTTGATTAATAAGTCTGGTCTGATGACCTATGGGTAGAGATATTCATTAATAATAATAGAAACGACTGTATGAAAGAAAGAGGGAGAGTGCGCTCAAAAACACTTGTCTATATATATATATATATATATATATATATATATATATATATATATATATATATATATATATATATATATATATATATATTATAATCTCATAACACGTTTCATCTAGCTTGGCGCGGATCCAGAGGAAAACTCAACAATCACTGACACATTCATTAGATTCTCTTCACTTTCCCCAACCAGTAATGAGTTCAAGAATCGTTTTCTTCGGCCGCACTTTCTCAGAGATAACCCGGCCATACGCCCTACCTAAAATACTAAGTAATGCTAAGCAATGTTATTCTACATACGTTTTACAGTCTCCTCTTTATCATTACCTTCACACGACAAAAAAATTAGTCCTCTCACCCATTTCTTCAGAATCTTTTCCTCACACAGACATACTTTAGAAATCCTAGTTAGCAACTCAATCACCCTAACACATCCATACCACAGCATCTTATTTATAATCCCAACATCTCCAAGTGTCTTTTCATTCTTCGGCCTTCTTTGTTCAACATTCACTCTCGCAAGCCTTCTCAAGCTTAGTCTAACCCTTTCAACTATTCCGCCATTTAGATCTGTCTCTTTTTTATCTTCCTCATTCAAAAACCTGCATTATATATATATATATATATATATATATATATATATATATATTATATATGTATGTATATACAGTATATATATATATATATATATATATATATATATATATATATGTACTATATATATACACATATATACATACATACATATACATATAACAACACACACACACACAAACACACACACACACACACACACACACACACACACACACACACATATATATATATATATATATATATATATATATATATATATATATATATATAGTGCGTGTAAACTTTGTCCCTTGTGTTTCTCTTAATGAAAAACAAAATTACATCAACTGTCCTGTGACACAAAAAGGAGGTTTTATGTTTGCCGCAGGTAAAAAGATTTTAAAAATGAAATCAAATCGTTTATCACCCCTCAGCTAAAAAGCCAAAGAAACAAAATAATGCCAGACCCAGCGACGTCCCCCAAGTACGCCACTCAAGTTAATGGCAGGCAAAGCCCACATATTAGCAGGGCAATCACCAGGTCATTATTTCTCACTATTCTGTTGTAGGAGATAATGGTACTTATGAACGTTAAGGATTACAAACACTCCACTTTTTCCTCCGACAGTAATTTGTTTTTATTTTTCTAAATAAAAAGCACATGTAGATTCACGTTTCTGCCCATATATATATATATATATATATATATATATATATATATATATATATATATATATATACATATATATATATTATATATATACAATATGTATACAGTACACACACACACACACACACACACACACACATATATATATATATATATATATATATATATATATATATATATATATATATATATATATATATGGCATGTAAATAAAAACCAGTATGACAAAGATTAATATCTGAAACCCTAAAATAAATATATTATACCATGACATATAAAACAAGTTCTAACCCTTTCGTTGCAATAAATTATCCAAGAAAACCGCTAGGAAATATAGATGACCACATTCAAAGGTGAGTAAGCATGGAATGTAGTACATAAAATTCCTGTAATTCCTTAGTAGTTTGTGTTGGGCGATTTCCAGAGATTTTATCATGGATAGGTGACACTTTCTTTAGTACTGTGGCAATTTCACGAGATTACTCTAATAACTCTCAAGAGCTCTCTACCCCAGTTAGCATAAACCTTTCAGATGTATATACATACATATATATATATATATATATATATATATATATATATATATATATATATATACAAATACATACACAAATATATACAGTATATATACATTATATATATACACATACATACATATATATATACTATATACACACACACACACACACACACATATATATATATATATATATATATATATATATATATATATATATTATATATATGTACATATATATTATATATATATATATATATATATATATATATATATATATATATGTATATTTGTATACATTTTATATATATAACTTATATATAATACATATGTATAAATGTATATACACACACACACACACACACACACATATATATATATATATATATATATATATATATATATACATTTCATGAAAGATATTCTAGTCATCGTTATGATTATTGCTGGGACAATGAGCTTGCAACTTTATCGTTTAAAATAAGTAAGCGTAAGCGGAAAGTCTCCTCTTTTGGAGAGACCCTTCGTGACCAGTACTCTTAAATAATAACAGTTCATGAAATATATCAATGGAAATTATTAATTTCATTATAGAAATAATGTAGGTTATATACGCAAGTTTTACCAACTGCATAACCGATGACAAGTTTTGTTCTAACCTTGCCTCTCGAAGGGAATTTGATTCACATACTTACTCAATATTTACTCGACTACAGTTTAACAATACATTCCTCCTTTTAAAAGGGCACCTTTAATATTCCATAATAGGTGTAATGGTAACGGGTCAATGACTACGATTTCGGTCATTTTCTTTTTAATACAGGTTCAGTTTTCCTTTAGACAAATTTTCTCACGTTTCTGGTAATTGGCATGGTGTCTCTTTTGTGTAAATTGGTCCGCTGATTAAAGAACCCGAACCGTCCTCTATCAGTGCAGTCCATATTGTAACACGGCAATTCTAGCAGGGTCGCTACATGAGTAGAGACGATAACGTAAATGCTCAATTCTTTTTCCTTTATTCATTTCCTTGACGTGATCAAGACTGGTTCGTTTTACCAACAAAACCTCCCGACGAAAGGGACCATGTTGAAAGGCGAAGTTTTGAATAAGTATCATGCAACCCTTGACACCTGACCTTTCTTTACGGTCAGTGAACACAACATTCGTCCTCAATTAATGATGTCCTCCTTGTCATCAAATTTCCCAGAAGGAATCTGGAAAAGATGAAATCTGGTGACCAGTTCCTCACGTGATTAAATGAAAAACAAACAGTGGAAGTCTTGGGGCAACTCAATACATTACACCAAAGATACGAGGGATAATTTGAGAAATCTATCTGCTTCTATTCTATTCTATTCTATTTTCTCTGATAAATTTTTTTGCTTAATACGGAAATTAAAGAAATGGGCTTCTACACACACACTCATGCACACACACACACATATATATATATATAGTGTGTGTGTATATATATATGTATATAACATGAACACGCCATACACGCTGGCCGCGTGGGTTAAAATGCGTCCACTGTAGTCCTGAGTTCTTGTCATCGCTGGTTCGAGCCCACGAGACGACGAACTTATTATCGACTAAAAAATTCCCCTTCGGTAACATATATGAAAATATATTATTTCCGAGGTAGAGCGAATTAGATATTAAAGGACGTTTCTAGCTTACTGACTGAATATGAATCACGGTGATGTGATAAAAAAAAGGTATATATATATATGTGTGTGTGTGTGTGTTTATATTACATACATGCATAGTGTGCGATTGGGCGTTTAAGTGACTGCCCACTGCTTTGATCACGAAACTATTCATTCCTCAAGCCTCTATGGAAGTAGGATTGCTTGCAACTTAAAACACAACCTCATTTTCTTCCCGATTTTCTTAGGATGAACAGAAAATCTGATTCTGATACGATAATAGGATAGCATACAAAAATATCATAATGTGTATATCTAAGACATTTTTTCTGGAAAAGGTGTAGTTAAAACACTAAACAATAGATAACTTAACCGAAAAAAGATCAATTAATCGATTAGTCACCGTAATTACCAAAACCTTAAAAGATCTTGCATACTGGTCACGCTGGTTTTGTCCACGCACTACGTAGTAATCTTGTCCAACTTTGGGCAAAGTATGGTCTGAAAAATATTCATTAATTTATAAAGAACATTAAACGTAATGAAAACGTGCCATCAAAATACGGGGTACGTACAGTTTTAATGAAACAGCTAAATTATTACTTGCTAAGCCATCTTACAAAGAACAGGAAGCTCCCAACTGGGAAAAGATCAGTACAGCAGAGTGAAGAGTGACAGAAGAGTGACAGTCATCAATTCTTACGAACCACAAGGGCAACTGTTTATTATGGAATATAAGCAAAGGGACACTGCAATGATAATCTAATAAAATCTGATACCGCTCATAATATTTACCATTTATTTCAGTGAAAGCCATCCATGCCATGACAATCCTTGTCTTTTCGAAAATCAAAACCACGAAACTGTAGGAATCAATATAAATATAAAATACGTATTCAGACATAAGCTGACGGCATACTGACATTAGGAAGTTAAGGTTTCTGGGAAGTCATGGAGATATTTTCGGACATTTTACTTGCAGGCGCATAAACACGTTCAAGAAGTAGACGCACTCATCGATTTCAAAATCCATAAAAATTACAATCATTATTAGTACACTGATTATTTACTGCCAACCACCACATCTACGGAGCCACATCACCAAAGTATCCCATGGAAGAGAAGATAACATTATCAAAGGTCACTGGCGAAATCAAATAAAACAGCCCTGAAAATACAAATTGCTAAGGTCAAAGGTTTAAAAATACTAAAGTGTGTGTGTGTGTGTGTGTGTGTGTGTTTGGAAAATTAAGATAACCTAAAAAATAGTCTCCAGTAAGATAACCTAAAAAATAGTCTCCAGCATACATTAACGTAGAAATAAAATAAAAAATAATACAAAAATAATGCCAAATGCAAAAATAATGATCAACGTATAAAACTTTTTATTACGTTTAACACTCATTTTTCCATAAAAAGAACCATAAAAGCACTTCCTTGTTATTTTTCTCACTACAGAAACAATATAATAAAAAATTACTTACGACGCATGCTGCTGATTAACATGCATACAAGGAGCTGGCGTCAAAGACCGACAAGCATTCCAAAACTTGTTCCTTCTGTCACAATAAAACTTAAACACAAAATAAAATAACTTTAAAAGCAAGGAACCTTCGATTAAAGAACCGCGTAATACCGTCTTCTCTTACTAAATTAAACCGAAATCTTGTTGAAATCGACCAAATGTTGAGGCCATCGGAAATCCTCGTTTTCTCAAATCGACGTAAAATGTCTAATGAAGAGAATGTCAGACAAAAAAATACTTGTACCTAAGCCCACCAATAATTCATCACATACGATCCGTAAAAATGTCAGTGAAGAGAAATGCTGACAAAGTATGAAAGATTTCGTAAATTGACGCTAAAGTTTGCTGAAACATGTATTTTTTTTTACATGAAGACTTAAAGGCATGTATTTGTTAAAACATTACCTTTGGACGTGAAACCCAAGTTCCTTGCAATCCATTTTTGTATTTTTTTTCTTTACGGAAGACTTGCAAAACTGTAGCTCGTGAAAAACTGCAAGTTTTTAGAACACAGGGTGAACTAGATGTGGTTTCCTTGAGTACAAAAGAAATGGGGTTGGAGTAGTGCTATATTTATTCATTTACTGATCTCGAGTTTCATGACAGTTAAATAACTACTGAACTTAATGAAAAAAGGGGCGGGGAAGCACTGGGATTTGTGGAAAATGATGCGTACGAGAAACTTCTACTGAAATATTAATGTAGTTATGAAGTTTTCGTCCTTGATGTGTCTATTAGCATCATCAACATCATTTATTATTATTATTATTATCATTATTATTATTATTATTATTATTATTAAACGTTAAAACCAGAACCATATAATAATGCCCATGTAATCATATTCTATATGATTCCTGTTTACACAATTTCGTAATATTATAAATAAACAGGGGTAAAGTACTAACTAAAATCTGAATATAAGGAACAACAACACAACAATAAAAGGAGAAAATTAAATCAAGAATTTTAGATGGATAAAAAAAAAAAAAAACATAAAAAATCGCATCCAACCTACAGAGTGTCTAGACCGAAAAGAAGGCAGAACACGCACGGCACGACACAACGCAAACAGCAGAGGACAGCCCAGCGCAGCACGGGGGCCTCGTAGTGACCTTGCCTAGGGAAGGAAGTCTAAAACATGACCGGTGTTCCGAATGGATAAAATATGGTAATGCGCCCTCCCGACGTGACATCTATTGCACCCAACAATGATAAGGGGGGAGGGGGAGGGGGAGGGGGAGGGGAATGGGGAGGGGTAGGGGAGGAACATTATGGGGCCTTTCTCTCTTTTCTCTCCATTATTTCCCTCCCCCCCCCCCGATAACTTCACTCTTGCGAAAGCTGTTCCTGGAATCAGTATCGTTTGTTAAAAGGCTTTTATCGAAGAATTTTGCGTAAGTAACTCATCTACAGAATTATATAACGGATCTTCAGTGCAACTAAAAATACAATACAAATATACCAAAATATACACACACACACACACACACATATATATATATATAATATATATATATATATATATATATATATATATATATATATATATATATATATACATACACATATTATATATATATATATATAATATATTCCCCTAAATAAATTGACCAAATTTTACATTTTCATTCTCTCTCTCTCTCTCTCTCTCTCTCTCTCTCTCTCTCTCTCTCTCTCTCTCTCTCTCTATATATATATATATATATATATATATATATATATATATATATATATATATATATATATACTAATTATAGGCTAAACTCCTCGTTCATACAAATAAAAGCCTGAGAGGTTTCAACTTTTTCATGAACATTATAAATAAAACCACTACAGTTTTATAAAATTACTCTAATGCATAAAAAACACTGATTAGAAAAATACTGATAAATGAAGAGAATATTTTAGAATTTCTGGAGCAAT
>JANJGK010000002.1:22654547-22682047 GCA_039081455.1 Macrobrachium rosenbergii | reverse complement strand
ACGTAAAATACATCTAATCCTTCGGGCCAACCCCAAGAGAGCTGTTAATCAGCTCAGTGGTCTGGTTAAACTAAGGTATACTTAACATTCTGAGGATCTGCCAAAAACGGAGGAAAACTGAAGAAGAGGGGAATGTGACACAAGGATGGAAATGAATGTTCAAGATGTTGAAAGGGTAATTAAGAAGCCGAAGAATTTAAATACACTAGGAGGAAGGTAAAGTGGTCCTGGGTGAGAAGGGTAAGATGGTGAAAGCATTACAGAGTAGCTGACCAGAGTTTAAATCATACCTCCATAGCAGATGGGACCGAGAGAAATGGAATAGAAAAATATTGTAAGAGTTATAAGGGTATGACAGGATTTGATTAAACAAGAAAGCTGACGAGATGTGGTGATCAAGCGCAAATTTGCTATTAATTAAAGAGGCAGTAAGACGTTGAGATAGAATGTCTGCAAGACCCCAGAAGCAGCTGTGTAGGTATATGGATAAGGTGAGACAAATAAAACGATTTTCTGAGGAACCGAAAATCAGTGTTACAATATATAGCCAGGAGAGTAAACTGATTGGTGTAAGAGTGGGTCTGAGATAAAGATGTCTTATGTCTCCTTACCAGTTGAATATCTTTATGGCTTAAGAAAATATGTCTGAATAGAACGTTATTATATAGTACTGAACTTGTACAGCGAAGTGAAACTTATCAAGCACATGAAAGAATTTGGAAGAGTTCGTAAGAGAGAAAGTAAGGTATAAATGCGAGTAAGAGTAAGCCCATAACGGTGTATGGAAACCAAGATGATAAATGAAAGTTGACGTAAACTAGTGAAAAAAAGGCAGCATTTGATTCGTAAAGATATTTTGGAATCATATGTAACTGATGATGGTGCGATGGGCAGAAGAGGTGGGTCACATAAAAGGTGAAGCGAGGAAGGTAGCAGCACTTCTGCAAAAATTTAAGAATAATCTTGAAGTCTTTAAGTAGCCAAGGTTATGTAAGAGGGGACTGTTGACTCTAACACTGTTTTTGGGAAGCGAAGCGTGACTGTAAGAAACATGACTCAAATTGATGGAATAAAGTATCTGTTAGTATATGAGCACAAGGGGAATTGAACGGGGGGAGAAATTAGGAGAAAACGCTGAAAAAATCTTTAGAGAAGTAAACATAACTGAAAGGCAGGGCCAGGGTGTTCTGAGATGGCTTAGTAATGTGAAAAGAATGGTACATGATGTATTAAGAGAGACGAAGGGTGGGGAGGGGGGATAAACAGATACGCCTGGGAGATGGAATGAAAGAAGTATTGGAAATGTCAGGTCTCAATATCCTCAAGGTGAAAAAGTCATTCAAGAAGGAAGTGAATGGATACAGTGTGTGTGCGAGGTTCCACGTGATGCTGATGAATCTTTTGTGAGTAAATGAAGGAACTAATGTTGTGAAGACATCTTCACTGAAGTGCATCCATGATCTAGTAGTATGTATATGAGACAGGCCGCTAAGTTGTTTTTATTTTTTCTGTTACGGTAATAGTCTTAGGGTTGAAAACAATCAAACACACGTACAATATATATATATATATATATATATATATATATATATATATAATATACATATTATATTATTACATGTATATTATATATATATACATGTATATATATATATATATATATATATTATATAATATATATATAATATATATTATAATGATTATAATCGCTTTTGTACGTGATTCATTAATCACGACATTATCACAGGTGAAAAATAAGAGACGGGTTGTAGGTCCTACACCCGTCTCTTATTTTTCACCTGTGGTAATGTGTAGATATATATATATATATATTATATATATATAATATATATATATTATATAATATATATATAGTACATATATATATTCTATATATATATATATATTATAGATTATATATATATATATATATATATATATATATATATATAATGAACTAAATGCAAATCATATGTAAGCATAATATTGTTTAAATGCTCTCTCTCTCTCTCTCTCTCTCTCTCTCTCTCTCTCTCTCTCTCTCTCTCTCTCTCTCCTCTCTCTCTCTCTCTGTGCAAAAAGAGAACCGAACAACATAAGTTTGAAGTAATTAGAGTAGGGGAAAAAATTACTAATCTAATCGACTGGAAACGTACTAACGCCAACAAGGAGAGAGAGAGAGAGAGAGAGAGAGGAGAGAGAAGAGAGAGAGAGAGAGAGAAGAGAGAGAGAGAGAGAGAGAGAGAGTTCAAAACATTTTTTCCAGGATCTACGAACCAAGACAGTGGCAATCTGGATTAAAGACTAAAATAGCATTATTCTGCAGTGCAACTTAATTGCACAGGCATCTTCTTCTATAAAAGCGGTTAGTTTAATTACAGTTAAATTAAAACAAGATATGGTAACATCTGCAGCTGTGGACAGGAATCAACAAAAGAGCAGAGTCTTCATTTTTTCTCCGTTGCTTTGCAAGAATTAACATATAAGAGGCAATTGCAGCATTCCTTGCCCCTCTTGAATAAAATCTTTTTTTCTGCCCTGCTGGAAAATTGTGTGGAAAATAATATCCTAACTAGTGTAAATTATCCAGATATTGTTAGTTATCGGACATACCTAAAATTACTTACCTTCCCAATAGAGAATATCGGCGTATCTCCCGGTTATGGCCCAATCTATCTCCTGCGATAGAGGCAAAAATATGTAACGATCTTGGGAAATGCTGCTAAAACGAAGGAGGGTACGAAACTTTCCTTTTATTAGCTCTCTCTCTCTCTCCCTCTCTCTCTCTCTCTCTCTCTCTCCTCTCTCTCTCTCTCTTAACGAATGTAGAGGAAAAATACGACAAATTTATCTTCAGAAATGAAACACTGGTCCACCCGTACAAGACCAAGATATAAGAAAGTAATGATCGGAAGAAAAACTATATACTAAATTGTAGGGGATATTTTACTTCACAAACACGGGCAGGTTATAAACTGATGGGTAATTGAAAATAATATATACATATATATATATATATATATAATATATATATATATATATGTAAATATATTTTATATATATATATATATATATATATATATATATATATATATATATATATATATATATATATATATGATTATTATCACTTTTGTACGTGATTCATTTATCACACATTAACACCTGTGGTAATGTGTGATATATATATATATATATATATATATATATATATATATATATATATATATATATATATATATATATATATATATATATATACTATATATATATATATATATATATATATACATATATATATATTATTATTATTTCCAAACACATCCTTTTGATGAGGATGCTAAATTACCCATTAGTTTATAACCTGACCGTGTTTGTGAAGTAAAATATCCCCTACAATTTAGTATATAGTTTTCCTTTGGATCATTACGTTCTTATTTTGGCCTTGTACAGGTGGACCAATGTTTCAGATCTGAAGATAAATTTGTCGTATTTTTATCTACATTAAGAGAGAGAGAGAGAGAGAGAGAGAGAGAGAGAGAGAGAGAGAGAGAGAGAGAGAGAGAGAGAGAGAGAGAGAGAGAGAGAGAGAGAGAGAGAGCTAATATTAATATATATATGTATGTATATATATATATATATATATATATATATATATATATATATATATATATATATATATATGTATATATAATATATACATATATATATGATATATATATATATATATATATATATATATATATATATATATATATATATGCAAATTTCGTTGAATTCCATGGCTTTTTGAGTGTTGATCAGCTTCTTATCAATTTGACAATATTTTCAAAATCTTCTACGTACTTCCAAATTCAGTTGATGGACAAAAAAACTAAGATTAACTCTCTGTTCCATTTTCTATAAACACAACACCACTGCTGTTCCGTCACTCGTCGTGACCTCTTCAAAGTGTATAATCTGGACATGTTGTTGTTGCTTCAGATTTAGCTGGCCTTTTGCCAGCACAGGCTCTTGCTCCTAGAGGAGCCCGTAATAATCTGGACATAGCGTCTTGTTTGTTTTGTTACAGTGTGCGGACGGATATGTAGCGTCCAAAACAGTAATAATACAATAACTCATTATAATATCAATAAGTTCAAAATAAACAATTTTAATTTATTTACATTTATCAGTTACGATACAATAAAATTTAGAATAAAAACATAACTTACTTTGTGAAAAATAATGAAAACAAGGTCACGTGTTCTGGTGGCAACAAACAAAACAGAAATAGAAATGCAGGCATACGCATTACGGGGCTAGGGGGAGTAGAAAGGTTTTTTTTTGGTGGGGGGGGGGAAGAGAGAGTTTGTGATTTAAAAGGTGTTACTGCCGTTGTTATGATTGTTTCTTATATTACCGTTGTATGTTGTAGGGCGTCTGCTAGATGGGAGTGATCTTCCCGTTTCTATTTGTCTGTTCTCTGTAGGTTGATGTAATAAAATGCAAACAGACTCAGCTATGATTAATCTATGGAGACTATGTTCTGGGGTAGATGATATCTGTATTCTCCAGTAGCTCTTGTGTCGTAGGTTTGCGGTTTTGATGGTCTATGTAGTGTTGGTGGATGGACGCCTTATTTCGATGGGCCTGTATGCCTCCATCCACCAACACTACATAGATCACCACAACCGCAAACCTACGACACAAGAGCTACTGGAGAATACAGATATCATCTACACAGAACATGGTCGGCATAGATCAACCTCAGCTGAGACTGTTTGCACTTCATTACATCAACCTACAGAGAACATACAAACAGAAACGGAAAGATCACTCCCATCTAGCAGACGCCCTACAACATACAACGGTAATATAAGAAACAACCATAACAACGGCAGCAACACCATTTAAATCACAAGCTCTCTCCCCCCCCCACCTATCTACTCCTCCTATCCCCGTAATGCGTATACCTGCATTTCCATTTCTGTTTTGTTTGTTGCCACCAGAACACGTGACCTTGTTTTCATTATTTTTCACAAAGTAAATTAGGTTTTTTATCATAAATTTTATTTTATCGTAACTTTAATAACTGTAAATAAATTAAAATTGTTTATTTTGTACTTACTGATATTATAATGATTTATTGTATTATTGTTGTTTTGGACGTTACATACCTGTCCGCACACTGTAACAAAACAACAAGACGCCATGTCCAGATTATACACTTTGAAGAGGTCACGACGGGTGACGGAACAGCTGTGGTGCTGTGTTTATAGTAAATGGAACAGAGAGTTAATCTTCGTTGTTTTGTCCATCAACTAAATTTGGAAGAACGTAAAAGATTCAGAAATTATTGTCAAATTAATAAGAAGCTGATCAACAATCAAAAAGCCATAGAATTCAACGAAATTTGTTTACAAGAAAAACTTTGCCACAAAAGCATATCATATACACACACACACACATATATATATATATATATATATATATATATATATATATATATATATATATATATATATATATATGTTTATATATATATATATATATATATATATATATATATATATATATATATATATATATATATATATATATATATATATAGCCATTTACCGCACCACAAACGGAAATTAATTTCTCTTACTGCTAGAATAAAGTATATTAAGAGCTAAGGCTGATGGTTTCGGACAGAATTTACTTTGTGTAAATTTATATATAATGTATGTGAATATATATATATATATATATATATATAATATATATATATATATATATATATATATATATATATATATGTGTGTGTGTGTGTGTGTAGTGTGTGTGTGTGTGTGTGCGTGTGTGCGCGCGCGCGCGCGTGTGCATGTGTAAATTACACTAAGTAAATTTTTTCGAAAAAATCAACCTCAACTCGAAAATATACTTTATTTAAGTATTAACAGAAATATATTTTTCGTGTGCCATACGGTAAATGATTATTCATTGAGATAATTTTTCAGTTTTTGAAAACACACACACACACACAGAGAAAGAGAGAGAGAGAGAGAGAAAGAGAGAGAATCTCTATCCGTTTCAAATATATTCAGTCTCCAAGCATTTATCCACAAAATCTAAACAGTATAAGAATCTACAAAGTAAACGAGAATACCAATGTATTCTTGGAATATTAAAAAGGACTGCGTATTGCAACAGTTAAAAACAGACACTCCACGTAACGCCCACACTGCACAACAGTGCAATACGCAGCAAAACAAATCCACAGAAATGACTGGTCGCGCTTTTATTTAGCAAGTTACAGGTCGATTATTAAAATACTGCTCAATTTCCCCTAATGATGGAGTACCCGCACCACAAAAACGTGGAAGGGAGCCTCGTGCCTATGAGAATAATAGGGGGAAACTGTATTAATAGAGTCCCAGTGTTTTATAATCGATGCAAAGGCATAAAACTAACTATATATGGACGTCATCGTTTTAGAGTGCCTGGGTTGCATTGCGCTTAAATGTGATTGCTTCCACGGTCATAGATATTATCTGACATATCTCAGTATCTCAAAAAAAATGTAGTTTTCTTTCATTTATTCGTGAAACTATATGAAATTCGATAAACCTAACGTGAGAAAGTTTATTATTAATTGCTGAACACTTGACATTCCTTGATTTTACGCACAGTTCTTTAATACTTTACATTCGTTTTCGTTCAAAAAGACACATTTAGATTTTCAAAATATGTCTAATGCTCGTTCACTGAACAATAAAAAGAAGATATCTAGCCCAGTTCCAATGATGTTAAGGAGAAAGCGGAACTAAACCCAAAAGGAAGTGATATACAAACATTTTGAGAGAAGATGGATTACAAGGAAGGATGTCAAAATTTCGGCAGCAGAAGAAAACCGTGTAATAGGAGGATGAATCATTCCAAAGAATAAATGTAGGAAGTGGAGGCACTGGCTGTGTCTCAAAGGCACAGTGACCAAAATATTACTTGCAGAAGGGAGATGACACGAGTGCACTAAGACAGAGAGAATAAGGACCCGGAGACGAGGTAAAGACGATACCAGTATTTTCCAGAAAGGAGAAAGAGGTAGCAGTAGGAGAAGTACCCTCAACACGAGAGCAATGTTCCATTAAGGACGTAAAAGGCATCAGTAAATGGGATGAAGTAAAGAACTGTCGGCATAAAAATACAGGTTTTAAGAACCACAACTGGCTATTTGAGCAACGTGTTCTTTCCGTGACAAGATTGAAGTAACTCTTGAATGCCATCAAAACCTTTTATCGGAGTGAGGGGCTGAACTGAATTTTGTCCACCAGAATCCCTAAACTGGACAGGAACGTCGACGGTGAGAGAGTAGAAACTGCTTTAGAAGCACTGCACTTGACTGAAGTTACCTCACTTACACTCACATGTGGTCTCAACATCAAAGTTACTAGAGACTGGATGGGAGGCAAATGAAGGAAACAAAAATGTTGAAGGGTTGGGCATCGGGAAATGTATGGATAAGGAAAGACTTTGAAGAAAAGGAATAAAGCACAGGAGCAAAACTCAGTTTGAGTGGCATCACTAGGAACTGGGAAAGGAACTGGGAAAGGAACACACGTTCCTCTGTCAACAAGAAATGAAGAATAATTCACAAACCAAATATCTATAATCGAATTTACAATTTCATACAATACTAAATGCCTTAGGAAAACAAAATTTATGACAAAATGACTGATAGATGAAAGGCAATAAATAGATCTCACAGACGCCACGATGGAGATTTAAAAGAACCCTACTGGAAAAAGGTATTTGAGAAACAGCATTGAGGAAAGATTCAAATGATATGGCGATAGCATAATATTGAGCAGTGGTTACACACGTTAATATTTCCTGATTGGATTTTACCTTAAAAATCTAGCAAGTTATATCTACGATAACAGCGGCTGCCGCTTTACTTTCAAGTTTCAAAATAAAACGTTAAATATTCTGTTTTCGTATATGATGGTCAATCCGTCTAATCAAGCAAAAAAGTGACCATTCGACTCCCGTGCCTCATTATACGGGGAGAGAGAGAGAGAGAGAGAGAGAGAGAGAGAGAGAGAGAGAGAGAGAGAGAGAGAGAGAGAGAGAGAGAGATTTTCTAAGCAAAATAACATACCATGTGGGATATGAGACCACTAGTCTTAGACGAAATAAATCTCGAATGAGGACGATATGTAATGGCGTCACATAAACAAATGTCTTGCATTGTTCAGCCTAAATTGAAGTAATACTATGAAGCAAAGGTATCCGTAAACAAAGAGCAAATATACAAATCCCACAATGAGAGTAGATAGGTATACAAGTAAAACTAATAAATCTGTACATAAAACCATGTTGAAGCGTACTGATGAAATTATTACAAGAGGACATAAAAGGTAGTCACTCTGGTCAACGCATTTCATTCTAGATTATAACCAATGATTCGTGACCACTACAGCACCCTTCCCACTAACAACCAAATAGTATGAACTTTGTTTAAAACTACAAAGATCTGTACTTAACTGAAATACCAATCTAAAAGTACATCTTAATTTTACTGTACTTTAATTTACTATAATGAAAAAAGAAATATATACAGATCTAAAACAGACCTGTGCACACAGATACTTGGCAATCAGTCATTAAGGTGAGTTGATATCGATTCTAAACGCAAAAACCTGAATTCGACAGAGTCCACATCAATTTTTGCCTCTCTAGAGGGCTAAGTGGTTAAGGCTACTGTATTTCCGTTGTTTTCTAACCCGGCGGCAGTTTGAATCCCACTGGTGACGAAGCACTTACTACTTAATAATTCCCCTTGGGTGTAAGTTATTCCCGAGGTATACTGAACTGGATTTGAAAAACCTTCATAGATTAATATTTGTGAATAGATACATACGTTATCAGTCTTACACATACATACATATATATATATATATACACCCACACACACACACACACACACATATATATATATATATATATATATATATATATATATATATATATATATATATATATATATATATATATATATGATGACTATAATCACTTTTGTACGTGATTCATTTATCACACATTACCACAGGTGAAAAATAAGAGACCGGGTATTTTTGATCTGTGGTAATGTGTGATGTGTGAGATATATATATATGTATATATATATATAATATATATATATATATATATATATATATATATATATATATATATATACATACTGTATATATATTATAATATCTCTAAATTTAAAACATTCCTCCAGTCATGATTCTCCTCTCGTGCCCATGAAAGAAGAGGCTAGGACAGAGAATGGAAAACTGACAGAATATCCGAGGTGCATCTCAAATTGGAGGACTTGGGAATAACAATGTTATATTCAGACGACCCAGTCAATCACAGCTGTCAAAACTGTCGATGAACTTATAAGGGTCGCCACATCCTTCAACTTTATAAAAGCGCTTGTAGGTTAAAAACAAAACTGCTGTCCCCACATCGTATAGACAGCTTTTAGGAATAGGATATCTTGTTTCCTGATAATAAGGCTAATCTTAAGAAAAATTGCTTCTGTCAATATCGTTTTTACGGCCATAACTGTAACGAAAATATCAATATCAAGAGAAAGTAAAATAGCAATTATTCCTAAAATGTGTAGCGTTTTCAAAATGTTCAGTCATCAAGTTTTAAATTGTTCTCAATAATAAAAATTCAGTATTATAAAAAAAAATACGAAAAACCATGACTGACAAAGAAGGGTCATTGAAAACAGCACAAAAACACAAAACTAAACCAACGTTTAAAAAAAATTGCATCCCTATTACATATGAATAATTTAAAAATAGGAAATTTATATAAATCAGCATATGATTGGAAATACTTAAGTTTATAGTATCACAGTATCAGTTGCACAGTACTTATTCTACATATACAAGAGAGTAACAGAGATAAAGAAAACATGGCAAAAATGTGACAGTGCCATCGCTCGACAACACTATTCATAATTCAGGAGGGCATAAAAACGCATTCAATACGAGTACACAAGCACATAAAATTGTAAGACTGCCAAGCAAGCAATTCCTCTCCATAAAACATGCAAGCTCGTCAACTTGCAATTACTGCTGAGGTCGCGAGCCCGAGAAAAAACACGAAGAAACAACTACAAAATGCGGCAGACATATTTATGTCGAAAATGTCGCAAAATGTAGAATACCTCGTTTATTTCACATTTTGTTGTCAACTATTTCTGCAGTTTGCTGTCGAGTAGATTTCAGCTGCCGTCAATCTTGTTAATGACATGTTAACTCTTCCTACTTACTTTTAATTATAGATTTTTTATCGGAGTTTACACACACACACATATATATATATATATATATATATATATATATATATATATATATATATATATATATATATATATATATATATATATTCCTCGAGGTTGGAAGCTTGGGCCCTTTGTCATCCCTTGGACGTGGAGGGAATACATTCAGAATTTTATTTAACTGTGCAAAAGTTTTTGACCTCTTCTTCTCTAGGCCATGTCTGAAGAATAGAGGTAATTAGAAGAACCGGAAGCAGGGGAAATTTCGAAGGCCAGGCAGTGAGTGGAAAGTAACGCGGCAAGTTCACAGATTACTTCGGCGTCATTCCTTCCACGTAGCTAACTTTTACAGAGAAAGCTTATTTTATATAAACATATATATATACATATACATATATATATATATATATACATATATATACACACGCACACAGAGACACATACATACACACACACACACACACACACACACACACATATATATATATATATATATATATATATATATATATATATATATATATATATATATATATATATATATATATATATATACATATATATATATATATATATATATATATATATATATATATATATATATATATATATATATATATATATAAAATAAGCTTTCTCTGTAAAAGTTAGCTACGTGGAAGGAATGACGCCGATGTAATCTGTGAACTTGCCGCGTTACTTTCCACTCACTGCCTAGCCTTCGAAATTTCCCCTGCTTCCGTTTTTTTCTAATTACCTCTATTCTTCAGACATGGCCTAGAGAAGAAGAGGTCAAAAACTTTTGCACAGTTAAATAAAATTCTGAATGTATTCCCTCCACGTCCAAGGGATGACAAAGGGCCCAAGCTTTCAACTTCGAGGAGGTTCTGTCCCGACGAGCACTGTCACACGACGGGGGGAGGTGCTGGCAAGGGCCAGAACGCCCGAGTCATTTCATTCTTACTGAATGTCGGGAGAAATTCCACCAAGCAGAACTTGGGAAACAGACAGCGATATGACGTCAACTATTCACAAAAACTGCATCTTTACACGAGAAAATCTCAGCACACACGTTTCTGAAAATCAGTTTTTAGTTTCCTGTACAAGAAAACTATTGAGATGGCTTCGTCTGTCCGTCCGCACTTTTTCTATCCGCCCTCAGAGCTTAAAAACTACTGAGGCTAGAGGGCTGCAAATTGGTACGTTGACCACCACCCTCCACTCATCAAACATAAAAAATTGCAGCCCTCTAACCTCAGTAGTTTTTATTTTATTTAAGGTTAAAGTTAGCCAGGATCGTGCGTCTTGCAACGCTATAGGACAGGCCATCACCGGACCGTGGCTGAAAGTTTCATGGGCCGCGGTTCATACAGCATTATACGCTGTACAGAAAACTCGACTGAGCAGGAGAAACTTCGGCGCAATTTTTACTTGCTTTGTTTTTCTTACCAATGCGTGTTTATACACTCTGGGGAAAAATCGTTGCCAGATATTTTATATACAAGGGAGTATGCAGATAAACATAAAGAAAGGACGTATATAAGAAAAAACCATCACACGTTACAAATCTGTCCTGGTTACATAACCAAGCGATATCCCAGGAACTTAAGCCGTGATGTAATCCAATAAGCTGCTCTGATAGGAAATAACTATCATTTCACTTTTAATACAAGGTAGAACTGTAGAAGTGGAAACGCTTCCTCGTCTATGGCAGTCCCATAAAGGCCCATTCACACGACCATACTTTCCTGACAGTACGATCATCAAACACGCTTAAGAGCATGACTGAAATGGTTATAGAAGTGCATACGAAGCTTACAGCTAGCCTCATTCGGTGCGGTGTGGTTGACACGCAGACGTGTCGAGTGATCAACAATTAGTGACAACAGATCATTTAGCAGTTACACTAGAAACAAGGAAAATAAATAAAGAAACGACCTAAGTGGTCAATGGTCTGACAGTCGAAAGGAAACTAAATTCCTCACAAAAAAAATAAAATAAGTGATGAACCAAAATTAGAAGAAGACAATTGGTTAATTACCAAAAGATTAATTAACTTATTTATGGGTGCTACAGCTCATCACACCATTTGCCTTTCGGGCAATAGCTGCCAACAGGTCTATGGAACTCAGTCTATGGGCAACTCATATACCAAATATATCATTGGCACTAAAGTTTTTAACCACTGGACATCTTAAGGTCCAGGCGAGCAAACCTAGAATATGGTTGAATTTACTGAGCTAATGATAAAACATCACTAGGCCTACAAGTACACTGTTAGAATGTGACCACTATATGATTTTCTGAATAAAGGAAATAAATTCATAACGTCAATATGTATATATTACTCATGTAAACATAGCCATGAAAGTATAAAAACCGAAATATCAAGGTTATGACTATAATATAAATAATAACCCCATTCCTAAAAACCCTATTTGAGTATTCCTTGCATTTTACTCTTAACATTCACAATGCTATATTTTTCCTTTGCATATTTTTAACCTCCACTAGAATTTCTCTTTCCTTTCCTTTTGTCGTAATACCATTCTTGGTGAAACTATGCTCCAGTTTTGGAGACTCCAGTGGTACGTTCTTCCTCGAAACCGAGCTTTAAATGAAACTTGAGACTCCAGTGGTACGTTCTTCCTCGAAACCGAGCTTTAAATGAAACTTGAGACTCCAGTGGTACGTTCTTCCTCGAAACCGAGCTTTAAATGAAACTTGAGACTCCAATGGTACGTTCTTCCTCGAAACCGAGCTTTAAATGAAACTTGAGACTCCAGTGGTACGTTCTTCCTCGAAACCGAGCTTTAAATGAAACTTGAGACTCCAATGGTACGTTCTTCCTCGAAACCGAGCTTTAAATGAAACTTGAGACTCCAATGGTACGTTCTTCCTCGAAACCGAGCTTTAAATGAAACTTGAGACTCCAATGGTACGTTCTTCCTCGAAACCGAGCTTTAAATGAAACTTGAGACTCCAATGGTACGTTCTTCCTCGAAACCGAGCTTTAAATGAAACTTGAGACTCCAGTGGTACGTTCTTCCTCGAAACCGAGCTTTAAATGAAACTTGAGACTCCAGTGGTACGTTCTTCCTCGAAACCGAGCTTTAAATGAAACTTGAGACTCCAGTGGTACGTTCTTCCTCGAAACCGAGCTTTAAATGAAACTTGAGACTCCAATGGTACGTTCTTCCTCGAAACCGAGCTTTAAATGAAACTTGAGACTCCAGTGGTACGTTCTTCCTCGAAACCGAGCTTTAAATGAAACTTGAGACTCCAATGGTACGTTCTTCCTCGAAACCGAGCTTTAAATGAAACTTGAGACTCCAATGGTACGTTCTTCCTCGAAACCGAGCTTTAAATGAAACTTGAGACTCCAATGGTACGTTCTTCCTCGAAACCGAGCTTTAAATGAAACTTGAGACTCCAGTGGTACGTTCTTCCTCGAAACCGAGCTTTAAATGAAACTTGAGACTCCAATGGTACGTTCTTCCTCGAAACCGAGCTTTAAATGAAACTTGTGACTCCAATGGTACGTTATTCCTCGAAACCGAGCTTTAAATTAAACTTGTGACTCCAATGGTACGTTCTTCCTCGAAACCGAGCTTTAAATGAAACTTGTGACTCCAGTGGTACGTTCTTCCTCGAAACCGAGCTTTAAATGAAACTTGTGACTCCAATGGTACGTTCTTCCTCGAAACCGAGCTTTAAATGAAACTTGAGACTCCAATGGTACGTTCTTCCTCGAAACCGAGCTTTAAATGAAACTTGTGACTCCAGTGGTACGTTCTTCCTCGAAACCGAGCTTTAAATGAAACTTGTGACTCCAATGGTACGTTCTTCCTCGAAACCGAGCTTTAAATGAAACTTGTGACTCCAGTGGTACGTTCTTCCTCGAAACCGAGCTTTAAATGAAACTTGTGACTCCAATGGTACGTTCTTCCTCGAAACCGAGCTTTAAATGAAACTTGAGACTCCAATGGTACGTTCTTCCTCGAAACCGAGCTTTAAATGAGACTTGAGACTCCAGTGGCACGTTCTTCCTCGAAACCGAGCTTTAAATGAAACTTGAGACTCCAACGGTACGTTCTTCCTCGAAACCGAGCTTTAAATGAAACTTGAGACTCCAATGGTACGTTCTTCCTCGAAACCGAGCTTTAAATGAAACTTGAGACTCCAACGGTACGTTCTTCCTCGAAACCGAGCTTTAAATGAAACTTGAGACTCCAATGGTACGTTCTTCCTCGAAACCGAGCTTTAAATGAAAAATGAGACTCCAACGGTACGTTCTTCCTCGAAACCGAGCTTTAAATGAAACTTGAGACTCCAATGGTACGTTCTTCCTCGAAACCGAGCTTTAAATGAAACATGAGACTCCAACGGTACGTTCTTCCTCGAAACCGAGCTTTAAATGAAACATGAGACTCCAACGGTACGTTCTTCCTCGAAACCGAGCTTTAAATGAAACATGAGACTCCAACGGTACGTTCTTCCTCGAAACCGAGCTTTAAATGAAACATGAGACTCCAACGGTACGTTCTTCCTCGAAACCGAGCTTTAAATGAAACTTGAGACTCCAATGGTACGTTCTTCCTCGAAACCGAGCTTTAAATGAAACATGAGACTCCAACGGTACGTTCTTCCTCGAAACCGAGCTTTAAATGAAACTTGAGACTCCAATGGTACGTTCTTCCTCGAAACCGAGCTTTAAATGAAACATGAGACTCCAACGGTACGTTCTTCCTCGAAACCGAGCTTTAAATGAAACATGAGACTCCAACGGTACGTTCTTCCTCGAAACCGAGCTTTAAATGAAACATGAGACTCCAACGGTACGTTCTTCCTCGAAACCGAGCTTTAAATGAAACATGAGACTCCAACGGTACGTTCTTCCTCGAAACCGAGCTTTAAATGAAACTTGAGACTCCAATGGTACGTTCTTCCTCGAAACCGAGCTTTAAATGAAACTTGTGACTCCAGTGGTACGTTCTTCCTCGAAACCGAGCTTTAAATGAAACTTGTGACTCCAATGGTACGTTCTTCCTCGAAACCGAGCTTTAAATGAAACTTGTGACTCCAGTGGTACGTTCTTCCTCGAAACCGAGCTTTAAATGAAACTTGTGACTCCAATGGTACGTTCTTCCTCGAAACCGAGCTTTAAATGAAACTTGAGACTCCAATGGTACGTTCTTCCTCGAAACCGAGCTTTAAATGAGACTTGAGACTCCAGTGGCACGTTCTTCCTCGAAACCGAGCTTTAAATGAAACTTGAGACTCCAACGGTACGTTCTTCCTCGAAACCGAGCTTTAAATGAAACTTGAGACTCCAATGGTACGTTCTTCCTCGAAACCGAGCTTTAAATGAAACTTGAGACTCCAACGGTACGTTCTTCCTCGAAACCGAGCTTTAAATGAAACTTGAGACTCCAATGGTACGTTCTTCCTCGAAACCGAGCTTTAAATGAAAAATGAGACTCCAACGGTACGTTCTTCCTCGAAACCGAGCTTTAAATGAAACTTGAGACTCCAATGGTACGTTCTTCCTCGAAACCGAGCTTTAAATGAAACATGAGACTCCAACGGTACGTTCTTCCTCGAAACCGAGCTTTAAATGAAACATGAGACTCCAACGGTACGTTCTTCCTCGAAACCGAGCTTTAAATGAAACATGAGACTCCAACGGTACGTTCTTCCTCGAAACCGAGCTTTAAATGAAACATGAGACTCCAACGGTACGTTCTTCCTCGAAACCGAGCTTTAAATGAAACTTGAGACTCCAATGGTACGTTCTTCCTCGAAACCGAGCTTTAAATGAAACATGAGACTCCAACGGTACGTTCTTCCTCGAAACCGAGCTTTAAATGAAACTTGAGACTCCAATGGTACGTTCTTCCTCGAAACCGAGCTTTAAATGAAACATGAGACTCCAACGGTACGTTCTTCCTCGAAACCGAGCTTTAAATGAAACATGAGACTCCAACGGTACGTTCTTCCTCGAAACCGAGCTTTAAATGAAACATGAGACTCCAACGGTACGTTCTTCCTCGAAACCGAGCTTTAAATGAAACATGAGACTCCAACGGTACGTTCTTCCTCGAAACCGAGCTTTAAATGAAACTTGAGACTCCAATGGTACGTTCTTCCTCGAAACCGAGCTTTAAATGAAACATGAGACTCCAACGGTACGTTCTTCCTCGAAACCGAGCTTTAAATGAAACTTGAGACTCCAATGGTACGTTCTTCCTCGAAACCGAGCTTTAAATGAAACATGAGACTCCAACGGTACGTTCTTCCTCGAAACCGAGCTTTAAATGAAACATGAGACTCCAACGGTACGTTCTTCCTCGAAACCGAGCTTTAAATGAAACTTGAGACTCCAACGGTACGTTCTTCCTCGAAACCGAGCTTTAAATGAAACTTGAGACTCCAACGGTACGTTCTTCCTCGAAACCGAGCTTTAAATGAAACATGAGACTCCAACGGTACGTTCTTCCTCGAAACCGAGCTTTAAATGAAACTTGAGACTCCAACGGTACGTTCTTCCTCGAAACCGAGCTTTAAATGAAACATGAGACTCCAACGGTACGTTCTTCCTCGAAACCGAGCTTTAAATGAAACTTGAGACTCCAACGGTACGTTCTTCCTCGAAACCGAGCTTTAAATGAAGTATGAGACTGATGTGCATTCAGACTGATTATATATGTGAGTGGGGAAGTTGGCCTCACCCACAAGCGCCTATAGGAGACCGGAAAACCGGCGAACATGTTGGTGGCATGAAAAAAAAAGTTAAGTATACCTTAGCTTAACCAGACCACTGAGCTGATTAACAGCTCTCCTAGGGCTGGCCCGAAGGATTAGACTTATTTTACGTGGCTAAGAACCAATTGGTTACCTAGCAACGGGACCTACAGCTTATTGTGGAATCCGAACCACATTATAGCGAGAAATGAATTTCTATCACCAGAAATAAATTCCTCTAATTCTTCATTGGCCGGCCGGAGACTCGAACTCGGGACTAGCAGAGTGCTAGCCGAGAACTCTACCGACTCTCCAACGAGGAACTGTTGGTGGCATGAAAGTTTGAAGTAAAATATTCCGCTGGCACTTTCAAACATGCTCACCAATGGGTGAGCACGGGTGAATGGGTCCTTCTGCACCAAATGTCACCACATCGCATTCCTCCGTGGAGCATCATTTCTTCCTCCGCTCCACTAAGTTCTGGAATTCCACCGAGACCTTCCTTTTTGGGACTGAAATAGCTCAGCCTCGTTAACGAAGTAGACTATACTTTTTTAAGTGATCATTAGGTCATCATATCCCGTCTTTTTCCCCACCCCGTCCACAGCTGTTTTCTGCAGATCTTGACTAATCAGCTCTTCAGTGGTCTGGTTAAACTAAGGTATACTTAACTTAGTCGCATTGTCCTTCAAGGTGAAAAATGTATAAAACAAAAGTAAGTAAGTTACAATAAAAAGAAAATCAAACCACGGAGACAATAGTCTTGCGAAAGCTCTAAATCCCAAGGCATGAAGAATTCATCCTTCGAAGAATCTCGATTCCCAGAGAGTTTTTTCTTTTGAGAGAGAGAGAGAGAGAGAGAGAGAGAGAGAGAGAGAGAGAGAGAGAGAGAGAGAGAGAGAGAGTCTTTTGATTTGCAGAATCTAGTGAATACTCAAATAAAGAGAGAGAGAGAGAGAGAGAGAGAGAGAGAGAGAGAGAGAGAGAGAGAGAGAGAGAGAGAGAGAGAGCAATATCTAATTTCAAGGAACCATTCTTTCACCTAATGCTAAATAAGCCAATACTCAAATCCATTAGCTTTAGTGTCATTAAGGGACAGTTCAAATTTTACGTAATTTTCAAACCATGAACAAGGGATTATTTAAACACTTATTAACTAGACAATTAATTATCGCGTCGGATCTGCCAGAGACATTAGGGTAAATATCAAACCTAGGCATTTGTACAAAATCCATTTCAAAGATAGTTCCCATTACTTAGCGATAGTATGGCTTAAAGGTAAAAAAGGCATAGTTCTAATTCTTCTCTTTTCTTTCTTCTGAGATAAGGTTGTTAAGTAATGTGTGTATTTGTGAATGTGTATGCGTGTATATATTATGCGTGTGTATGTATCCATGGGTTCAGAAACGGATGTATGTATATAAGTTGTGTACTGTATGTATGAGTTGTGTATGCAAGTGAGTTGAATGGGTAAATGAGAGGATTTGCCCAAGTAACTTCAAAAAGATTATGACTGCAACTAAACTGGCGTCCCTGAAAAAACAACAGCACATGAGTATTGCCTCAAAATACTACACACACACACACACACACACATATATATATATCTATACATATACATGTATATATACATATATATATGTGTGTGTGTACATGTGTGTGTGTGTGTGTATATATATATATATATATATATATATATATATATATATATATATATATATATATATATATATATATATATATAAACGACCGTCATTAAATCTCTATTCTCTCTTTTCTAACTCAAAGCTTGAAAGAGATTTGTTTAACATTTAATTGATGTCTATTCCTTCTAAGTTTGCTAACAAAAATCAATGATTAAATATAACAATTATATTGGACTTTATCATGGACCCTTATCGGGAAAGACATGAAAATACTCGATAAAAAACGGGATCATGGATTAAGCTATATTTAATTCATGAGCATCCGGTTCGTCAAATGCTAAACGGAGATAAGCTATCGTGATACGTTATAATAATTATAAGGGAAATATTTATGACCATGATAACGATAGCAAGAGAAGAGATACTAAAAATAGCTGTAGTATTACTTATAATAATAATAATAATAATAATAATAATAATAATAATAATAATAATGTACGTAAACTTTTTATGTTAATGGTTATTGAGTACGGGTTTTTTCTAATATAATTTATTTCGCGTCAACACGTCCCATGATAGGCTTCCATGTAGCAAAGTTTGAATATTCGTAAATGGTTCTTGTATCCCAGTAGATATGGCTTCGGATATTATTAACCGTTAAAAGAGCTCTCGAAGTGAATCACGTCATTACGTTAGAGAAAAAAGTATACTGGAGGTCGTTTTCAGATTATACTGAAACATAGCACTCTGGTTACGATGGTACGGTAAGCGGTGCCAAATGGATGTGGTAGTATGAACTCGATCTTCCCTTCCGAACTGGTCATTACTTCATATGCATCGGTCATTTCTCCTTTCTCTTTCGATACCGCTGATCTGTCCACAACGACGCCAGGTTCTGTAGTGATTACAGATCGTAACTATCCTCCGAATCACGGGTTTTATATGGTCCTTGTCTTCGTTATTAGTAGCACTCATTCAGACATCTAAAATTTAAAATCCAAAATTTTCCTTTTTGGGATTTAAATTCAGCAAGGCGACGGATACGGCCTACTTCCGCAAAGACACAGGATTCACTGCACGTAGACAAAGTCAGCCTAGAGTTTACAGGCTTCGATACATTTACCTTGTGGCCTTCAGATACCTTCCTACATCTGTCTTCTTGATGTAAACACGAGTATGGAACCAGGTATAGTTATAGCTGAGCAGTAACAGCGTCAAAAAGGAGCTTGTCAACGCTAGGCCGATTTTTGTTGGGATTGAAATACGTGATCCACTAGCTCCTGTTGATTCCTGATGTTAACAGACGTCGCTCATGCATCTGCCATAGGTGACAGGTTTAGTGTGTTCGAGTACGCTCGCCCCACAATTATTCCCATCATGTGTTCGTATGCATGTGTGTGTGTGTATACACACACACACATATATATACTGTATATATATACTGTATATATATATATATATATATATATATATATATATATATATATATATATATATATATATATATATATATATAGCTTCCAAAAAAGCTAAAATAACATCATCATCATTACACTGATGTAAGAATGTACTGAAATGGCTGGTAACCTTCACTTATATATATATATATATATATATATATATATATATATATATATATATATATATATATATATATATATATATATATATATATATATATATATATATATATATATATATATATATATATATATATATGTGTGTGTGTGTGTATGTATGTATGTATGTATGTATGTATGTATGTATGTATATATGTATATACATACACACACACTTATATATATATACACTAGCTGACCAACCCGGCGCTACCCAGGATAACTCTGAATGACAACCAATAAACTTTCTCTCTCTCTCTCTCTCTCTCTCTCTCACTCCCTCACTTCCTCTCCCTCTCCCTTTTTCTCTCACCTCTCTCTCTCTCTCTCTCTCTCTTTCTCTCTCTCTCTTCTCCCTAACACCCCCTCTACTCTCTCTCTCAGTTTCTCTTAATCTCACTCTCTCTCTGTCACCCCCTTCCCAACCCCCACCATCTTTGCTGCCATTGCTGTCTTACCCCCATGGTATTCTTTTTCAGATGGTAAGTCATTATGTATACCGAATTTAGGTATGACAAATTCGTAAAGTTATTAAGTCTACGGGCACAACCAGACCTGTTTCACTGGTAAAACCTGCCCCGTTTCAGAGAAATCCTTCCCACCCCCCACCCCCTTTGGTACCCTTTGGTGCTAGTGATGTCTTACCCCCACAGTGCTGATTTCTAGATAGTAAGTCATCTGTATACCAAGTTTAGATGAAATTACTCAATGCATTTCAAAGTTATTCTGGCATGCACACACATCCATACACACACACACACACACACATATATATATATATATATATATATATATATATATATATATATATATATATATATATATATATATATATATATATATATATATATAAGGATCTACGTTTATTTTATTAACAATATCACTTACCTATCCCGAAATTATCCGATATTTCACGGGAACATTCCACGTTTCAAACAGGTTAAACAGCAATATAAAGAGCAATTACGAGACATTATTTTAATTAAAAGCAATAAATATCGAAATGGCACATCCAATGGTAAAATATATGTCTCTCCTGTGGCCTTTTAGTACGTGTCTTTTTGCGCATGCGTCTTTTTTCAATGGTAGGATATTTGAGCGATCCTTCGCGAGCATAAATAACCACGAACCCCGTAGGTGGGATAGTGCCATCAGTGCACCTCATGTAGGCATTACTTAAGGTTCTTTGCAGCGTCCCCTCGGCCCCTAGCTGCAACCCTTTTCAATCCTTTTACTGTCCCTCTGTTCCTATTCTCTTCCTTCCATCTTCCTTTCGAACCTCCCCTAACAATTCATTCATAGTGAAACTGCTTTGAGGTTTTCCTCCTGTTACACTTTTCATACCTTTTTACTGTCAATTTCCATTTCAGCGCTGAATGACCTCATAGGTGCCAGCGCTTGGCCTTTGGCCTAAATCCTATACAACAACAACGATAACGACGAATGATCATATGTAGCCTTTCCGTGAACAGAAAATTGGTTATAGATGTATGAAAAGTGATACTTTTACACTTTTATATCGCTCGTGCGCGCTAGAACACGAGGAGAGAGAGAGAGAGAGAGAGAGAGAGAGAGAGAGAGAGAGAGAGAGAGAGAGAGAGAGAGAGAGATTGGTCTGAATTACAACTCTACGGGTTAGTATATACACATTTCACTACCTTGTACACTTTTTACACAAGAAACATAAACACTAAAATGAAGTATAAAATGCCTAAGAAATATAGGCTGTCTTAATACTACTATAATTATGTATAAATATTCAAATATAAATAAATCAATAAGCAAATTTAAATGTTGCAACTGGAACTGAAGATAGAATTCCAAAATCACGTTGGCAGAACAGTGTAAAATCATGAAATCACCGTTAAACGCTGCATAATAATACCGAAATTTTTCTTTAAATCAGACAAAATTAACATAACTAACCAGCTGCACCACACACACCCTTAAAATCTAATCTTCCATGACATCTGATTCCTTCTAACCGGTAAAGGAGCGTTTGGACATACACACACACACACACACACACACACACACACATATATATATATATATATATATATATATATATATATATATATATATATATATGTATATATGTATATATATATATATATATATATATATATATATATATATATATATATATATATATATATATATATTAACTTTATCACATACACAATTGTTCTGTGCATTAGTAGAATTACTAAAAGGACCTCATTCAAACTGAATGGTATCTAATGGAGTATTTATTCATAAAAAGTTGCAAGCTTTCTTGGACAAACAGTCCACATTATCAAGTATCCGTTTGTCCAAGAAAGCTTGTAACTTTTTCTGAATAAATGCTCCATTAGATACCATCCAGTTTGAATGAGGTCCTTTTAGTAATATATATATATATATATATATATATATATATATATATATATATATATATATATATATATATATATATATATATATATATAGATATATATATATATATATGCATGTGTAAAGTGCAAAAACTCTACCGATTACTTACTCATTAAAAGAAAGATTAAAGAGAGATTTACTCGTAAAGTAGACGAAAATATCCTTAAATATACTGGCATAATGCGTAAACATTCGCAACTGAAAGAACTGAGAAGCCGCATTAAAATCCAATATTTAATTCCCTGCAGATCTCCGTGTTAATTGATAGAGAATATCTGATTGAAGTGGGCTTATTCATATATTGACTTTAAAGCCTTTATTCAATGCCAATTCTTCCCTGATTGGATGTACCTATACCGTTAAATTGTCCGGTAAAATGTTCAAAATGGGCGACATAATCCGATAATACGGCAATAAAAAATGTCGAACGCGGCATGCGAAAAAGACTCCGTAGTGTTTTTCAATCTATGAAACCATTTTTTTTTTCTTTGTAACCTACTATATCTCAACAAAGGCAATGTTAAAATGATGGGAAAGCATGTATATATCTAGTGATATTTTGAAAAAAATGTCTTTATTACAAGGGCTTCTCTAGTGAACATTTATTTGAAATAACACTAAAGAGTAGATTAAGAACTTTTATCTAAAGATCGATAAAATTTCCTAACTATACACAATGGTGCTTTTATAAAAGAAATAATTTTTCTTGTACTATCAGTGGATTTGGAACGATTCTGATTTTTATTTCATTTTATCATTCCGCTTCCCGTTGGACTAAATGATTAACAAGGTTTCAGCAAAAAATCAATACGAAAACCGTAAAAAATAGAAAAACACACCAGAAAACCCACATTCTAACATGAATACGTCTTAACCCGAATTTCCTTAACCTAAACTATACGCCCCCCGGTCCCCCCACCCCCAACCGAACTTATTTTGTCTGAGCGCTGTAAATCGTACGTATATGCCAGAATGTAATGTAGTGATTTTGATTTATAACTTCGCGAAAATCTTCATTAGTATTAATCACAAGAGACATTTTTCTTAACATGTACTTATATACTTATTCGAATACAAGTAAATGACGAAAGCCGGGTTGTTTGTCCTAACAAAATTTAAACGTATTTACATAATTAAAATTCATCATTACCAGATCCGGCCATCCTTATCCAGGACTCAAACCTAGGTTCTGCGGCTTTGCAAGTGAGTTCAACACTATTGCTTATATTTTTCTTTGTTTTTTTCTTTCACTTATGGCTTCCTGTTCAGCGGCAGCTTGCATCGAAAGTGCAGACCCTTCAGGTTTTTACCATAAAAATATTTGTTCATCATAATAGTCATAATATACAAAGTAAAAAAAAAAACTAAAATACTTAAAAAAAAAGTGGTTGTGCTTATTTTGATAAGAAATAACTTATTTTGATAACTAATAACAATTATTTACAAACAATAATGATGTACGTAAAATACCACCATGCCAATTCAAATCCGAATATTGCCACAAATTTCCCAGAATTGCGCTATACAATACAATTCCGATAGCAAATAATACTTCGGGGATTTCAGTTTCCCATTCAAAATGAAAAAAAAAGGCTATATAAAAATAAAACAGCAAAATCTGTGAAACAAAAATTGAACTCAACTAAATGGAAGTTATCAGAGAAATGCTGTTATATTATGTGCTTCCATCCTATCACCGAATTGAGAGTAGGTACAAAACGAAATTTAAATAAAACATGGAAGGCAACCGAAATCTGCACTAGTAAATGAAAAGTTTCGTACTGCAAACAGGTACTCGGACTAAGGCATTACCACAGAAAAGCACCGGCATAAGTTGGGACCCTCACTATCCAATTCAATAGTCTTTGAGAATAAAGCTCATGGGAATTACAAGCTGCATTGCCCAGGAAACAACCCATATTCATATTGGATACCAAAATAGCACAACTTTTGCCATATTTACAAATGGCGAGTATTTCCCGGTCCTGCCACATTTATCTTAAATGGTACAGAACACTGTATACACTCAGTCATTCAATTCTAAGCAGAAATATTATTACGTCAAGGATCACATATTATTTGGTTTGGTGCGTTTTCTTACCGTAAATAACATATGATCCTTGTCATATTTCATGTCTCTTGCGTGCTTTATCATTGCTAATAAAAATTTATTTTCATCATTGTGATTATCAGTTACTTCAATATTTTCCAATTTCTCAGCCTTATGAAGAGCCACAGAATTCCTGAAGCGTTGCTATTAACTATAAAGAAAATGCTGCAAAGTTTAGCATTGGTGTTCCTATTCCTCCACAGAATTAAATTCCCCAGGGGAACAACCACTGTTGGATTTTTCATTTTTCAGTCATTTACACACATACACAGAAATAAATAAATAAATAAATATATATATATATATATATATATATATATATATATATATATATATATATATGTGTGTGTGTGTGTGTGTGTGTGTGTGTGTGTGTGTGTGTGTGTGTCTGTGCATAAAAACAAGCCACAAAAGATGATAACCAACAGACGAAGAATGTCATGTGCATGTGCCAGGGACACACAGCATATCCAGTTCTAAATATCTTTTCCTCCGATGATTCTTCTGTTTCTGTGATGAATCAAATCCACATAAAGGCCCAGCCACGTCTGTTCCGCGAAGCAAATATAAATCGGGTTGCTCCGGGGGACGTCGAGGCCCCGAAAAGAAAATGAGTTTTCGCAATGAATTCTGGCTCTAAGTTATCATCCTGCGATTTCATTCCAATGCTCCAATGTGTCGTGCTGTGTTATTCATGTCCAGAGCGACACGGCACACGCGTCCCAAAGGCTGCGTGCGTGCGTGCTTGCTCGCGTGCGGGCGGCCACAATATTTATGATGTTTGAAGAATAAATTCTGCTCACAGATAAGAATGACAGCGAGATGAGAAAAATAAAACCAGAGATGAAGATTACGCGTTGCAATGCAAAGCAAACAGGCCACAAGAGGGTCACTTCTCAAAAGAATCGTATCCATTATGCATAGGACCTGTCTCTGGCACTCTACCCCCTCCCACACCCAGCCCTCAAAGATCACACGATATTGTATTCCCAGAAAGAAAACTCGAATCCACGCACTAATAATGGAAGCGAAATGTCTCACAAGACATTCCTTTGAATTCGAACACGCTGGCAACAAAACGAAAATAGTTAGGGTTAGCCCCCCCCCCCCTCCCTCTATCTCTCAGAAATGTTTTGGAATAGAATTAAGACTCCCATAACCTTGGGGGAGGTAGCTTTATGTTAAGTGACCGCCAGTACAATAAACTAATTACTTCTTTCACCAGAAAATGTAAACTGTGCAGGAGTAAATGATTTTTATCCATTTTTAATAATCAGAATAACTTCATGAAAGCAACAATGTGGGTCCATCGAATGTTTCAAATTTTCCACAAATCGGTAGCTTTATGTTAAGTGACTGCCAGTACAATAAACTAATTACTTCTTTCACCATAAAATGTAAACTGTGTAGGTGTAAATGATTTTTATCCATTTTTAATAATCAGAATAACTTCATGAAAGTAACAATGTGGGTCCATCGAACGTTTCAAATTTTCCACAAATCGAATGAGAGTATAAGCTCTCTTCCGTATTATGAGTAACGAAATTTTTCATCTACCACTGCGTGTTGCGAAACACCATAATTCGATTTTGGTCCAAGCCCTCCCACATCAACTAAAACAGGCATTAATTTGCGTTCTAACTTTGCAATCCTAATTTCCAGTTGACTTGGAAATGTGCACAGCCTGAACTTCCTGCCAGTGCATAATACGCAGGTTTCATGATTCAGTGAAATGTGCCGATGTGTAAATGAATATGAGAAAGAATATATGAATCATTAATGAAATAGTGCAATTGTATTTGTATTATTATTATTATTATTATTATTATTATTATTATTATTATTATTATTATTATTATTATTATTCAGAAGTTAAACTCCTATTCAAATGGAACAAGCCTACAGGGGCCACTGACTTGAAATTCAAGCTTCCAAAGAATAATGTGTTCATTATAAGAAGTTACAAAAGATAACTGGAAACATAGAAAGAAGAGATCAGCTATTAGGAAAGAGAAAAAAAGATAAATTAATAAATGAAAAAATAAATTTACTAAAATATAAATACCGGGTGTTTCGAAATTAGAGCCCCCCCACCTCCACAGAACAGATGGAAAGTTATGAAGTTTTCTGCCATAGCCTATCTCCAAGTACATTATTTTAAGTTTCTATTAAGCTATCTTTCATTTTACATTTCTTGTATTTTCAGACTGAGTGACGGAGTTAGATACAACCATGGCTAACGACTCGGAGGAAATCATATGGATTGACTGAATCTGGGCTCTAACCTTCGGAGAGGCCAGGGATGCTGGCGCATCCTTTTTCACGTTCCTGGATAGCTAAATACATTAAAAGAGATGACTCCTTTGTTAAAAGAAACTGGAACAAAAATCCATCCTTTCTCAGGAGTCAAAAGACATCATAGCTGAGGCAGTGGGTAGACCAAGAAAGCCTTTGCATAAATTGGAGCTTTAACTAGAAACAAAAAGGGGAAAGAAGAGAAGTTATAGTGCTGTATATCGTGAGTTGAAAAAATCTGGTAACAAGCCATTTCATGTTATCAGCAAGCCCAACATCACTCAGTAACAGAGAGAAGACCATGCATGGTTTTGTGGTTCATTTCTTAAAGACTGGGATGAAGCTGACTTTCTCCA